>VZSZ01005804.1:0-46932 GCA_013398815.1 Ibidorhyncha struthersii
GAGAGCTGCGGGTGCAGTGACGTGCGCGAAACTTTTCAGGAACGCAACTAGCCTGTGCGGAATCCGCCTCTTAATGAATATTGAAACTAAGGAAAGTGACTGTACGGGATCTGAACGCTTTGAGGGAGCGCTCACTTTAAAGCGAATCATTCATTGAATCACATGACGCGGCCCCGACGGTTTACCAACTGTAGAGATGTCAGGCACATACTTTTTATGGAAGGCATTTGGAGATTAGGTTGAGAGGACTAACGCATGTATAAATTGAGCTCCCGCTTTGCCACAGTTCTTCTTAAACCCTTTTCCCTTTCAAATGCCACAGATTAGCACCGTTCACTGCCGGGGGGTGGTGGGGTGGTGGGGGAAAGCCTTTCGGCCGACAAACCAGGATAGTTGGTTTCTTCAACAGCGCTTTGAAGCAAACCTTATATATATGATATGCTTCAGCAGGTGAGCGGCCAGGGGCCGCGTCCCTGTCCGTCGGACGGCAGAGAAACAAGTTGGTATTCCTGCATGAGGTGAGGCAGGGTACGATACACGCTTCTTACGTTAAAAGAAGGTATGAATGAAAAGTAAAATGTAATTGTGAGTAAAGGGGCCTGAGTAGTAGGTGTTTACATTCTCTCAGGAAGGCATCGTGTGACCCAGACGTCACCTGCGATACGAAGCCCAGTGGCTTCTTGCTGATCTCTAACAGGCGGGGTTAGCCCACTGCCTAGCACAAGGATATCTGTAATCAGAATTAGTAATAAATAGCCCCCTGATTGGCTGCTTCTGCAAAGAAGCTAAACTGGGAAGAAATGAGATTAAACTATTCTTTCACCTCCAGACACCTCTGAGATCATAGCTGACGTATATCGCCAGCCATGTTCATGCTGGTGCTGCCCGTCTCCCGTTACTTCTTCCTGTAAAGAAAGTCCCATGCTCTGATATTCCCATATGTGTCCTTTCCCAAATCAGATGCTTCCGAGTTGGCTTTACCTGTAGCACGATAGCTCCATAGGTTTAACATTTTACACTTATTGCCTATCAATCTGTTAAATTTTCATTCGTAAAGTTTAAGGGCTACATTTAGTTAACTTTTTGTTTTCTACTCAGTTGGTGTGGCCAGTGATCTGCTCAACAGAATGTTATTTCTTAGAGTAACACTTGTATTTTGGAAGAACTTCATTTTTCCTTGAGACCCTGCGGCTGGTGGAGAGCATTTGCATTACTCTCAGCCTCAATTCATCATAAAAGCTCAGAAAGACTTTTGGCTCTAGTAACTTTCAATAGCAGAAAAATAAAAAACCTAATTCTAACTACGGAGGAACAAAAATTTGGGGGGGCGAAGATCAGCTCCTCTATAAGAACTGATTCATCAAATATACTTGCTTTGTTTCTGTCTTACAAAATAATTTCACAAGAATAAAGATTTACTTTATATACCAGATTGGTTTGGGTTTTTTTTTTTTTAATTTATATGAAATGCGTTAGCAAGGATGCAGGCAGCTGTAACTTTGAATAGCAAAAAAAAAAAAGCCCCCCAAACCAACCCTGAAAAACTCTAATTCTAACTAGAGGGAAACAACAGTTATTTCAATATAGGAAAAAAGAAGTTTGTTTCTGAAAATTCATCCTCTCTTTCCCTGTGTTCAGCGTTTACCTTATCAGCTTATTAACGGAGGAGAAATGAATCGGCGAGTTCCCACAGCTGTAGCAGTTCTGCAGGGACCTCAGAGATGAAAACTGTTTTCTCTCGCCTGAGCCTTCTCTCATAGAACAGTGCTATATTGCTTGAGCTTTCAAGGCAAGGTGTCAGGCTGGTACGGAGCAGACACTCCATTTCCCATTGAATTTTTCACTTTTACAACTGCTGTTGAGACTGTCCTTCAAATTATTTAATCTCTGTGCAGCTTGATAATAAGCTACCACCAAAAGGTGTAGCTAATGGGACACAAATTGTTACATGGTTCCTTAAGATGATGCCACAGCCACTTATCTTGTCAGCATAGACAATATAGACAATATATGGTCAGCATAGCTCCCACCAAGGTTAGTCTGCTTGGGCACAGCTACAGATTTAAAACAGGTTATGTCTGGTTTCTCGGTTCTTTCAGTGACACAGCTTGTACGTGGCAAACAGGGTTCCTTGACATTTGTGCTTCAATATGCAAATCAAATTAAAACAATGTGAGGAAAGGCCGTAGATTAAGTCTGAAAATGCTTTCAAATTATCAAAAAAAAAAAAAAGCCATTTCCATGGCATTTTGTAAGAGGACAGCCTCAAATCTTTCATCTAGAAAAGGTACCAGTTAACATCATTGAAGTTAAAGGCTGGTATTTATAAACTTTGTAATAAAAGCAAAGAAATAAACATTATCATCTTAAAGTAAATAGCCCAGAATTATTAGTCATTATCATCATCAGTATCTCATCAAAATTTATTGCTGGGAAATTAACAAGGCAGGAAATAAAAATATCCAGAGCAGATCCCACCTGTCCCTATACAGACAAAACTTCCCTTGAAGAAATCGATTTTTGGCATGACTATAGCATTGGGTGCCCCTGGTCTGCCTCATTAAGGTTTCTAAGCCATTCCATTTCCAAACAATTCTGAGATTGAGATTTAATGAGATGATGTGCAATAGTAAAATTAATATGAAGATTCAGTGAGTGTTATGTGTCCTTCTCACATTCAATAATTTAACCTAAGGAAAAAATTCACAACAAAACTTACTGCCAGTATTCTTAAAAATGAAATCTAGCCAGAACAAAAGCATTGGTTTCCTTAATAAAATATAATAAAAAGACATTTAGTTTTGGTGGCTTACATTGTTTAGGTATCTGAAATTTCTGACTATCAAGAAGCCTGTTTATGTTTCATTTTTACCCATCTAACATCTGTGCACTCACTTTTGAAATTCTGAGGGTATTTCTCTCTTCCTTAGTTTATCTGCCTATAAAAATCTACCAAACAAGAATGTGAGGCTTAGTTAGCATTTGTTGGTAAGGCATTTATGCTGTTTATGCACCTTCCTGGTGTGTTCCCACAAGTTGGCAACTTAAGCGGTTTCAGCGATTCAAGGGTTTTATAAATTCACTGTTGCACATCAGATACATTTTGCTGCTGTCATTTGGCTCCTCACCCATTGCTTTGCAGGTTTGTGCTGGGAGCACAAGAAAGGATGGAGCAGCGTATCGTTACCTGGCACTACCAGCAGTCGTAGCAATACAACGCTGTTGAACATCAGAGCCAGCTGGCTTCCTCACTTTCTTTCTCTGTTGAACCTTTGTAAAAGGTCTCTTTTTGAGATGCACCAGTACACGTTAGGGGTTGACCTGCTGGAAAGCAGCTCTGCGGAGAGGGACCTGGGAGTCCTGATGGACAACAAGTTGACGATGAGCCAGCAATGTGCCCTTGTGGCCAAGAAGGCCAGTGGTATCTTGGGGTGCATTAAAAAGACTGTGGCCAGCAGGTTGAAGGAGGTTATCCCCCCCCTCTACTCTGCCCTGATGAGGCCACATCTGGACTACTGTATCCAGTTCTTGGCTTCCCAGTTTAAGAAAGACAGGAAACTACTGGAGAGAGTTCAATGGAGGGCTACAAACATGATCAAGGGAATGGAGCATCTCTGTTACACGGAAAGGCTGAGAGACCTGGATCTGTTTAGCCTGGAGAAGACTGAGAGGGGATCTCATCAATGCTTATAAACATCTAAAGGACAGGTGTCAAGAGGATGGGGCCAGACTCTTCAGTGGTGCCCAGTAACAGGAGAAGGGGCAACGGGCACAAACTGGAACACAGCAAATTCCATCTCAACATGAGGAAAAACTTCTTTACTGTGAGGGTGGCAGAGCACTGGAACAGGCTGCCCAGAGAGGTTGTGGAGTCTCCTTCTCTGGAGATATTAAACCCCCTCCAGATGCATTCCTGTCCAACCTGCTGTAGGTGAACCTGCTTTGGCAGGGGGGGTGGACTAGATGATCTTGAGAAGTCCCTTCCAACCCCTACCATTATGTGATTCTGTGGACACTGGACCTCTCTTTCATGGCACTTCTACCAGAGTCACCAAAGGAAGTATTCAGACCACAATGAAACCTCCCTTGAGCAATCTGCCCATCTTCACAAGCGGGAGAGGAGCTGAAGCCTCCAAAAGAATAATGTGGGGAACGGGTTTGGTGGCGTGACCTAAGCCAGTATCACCCCGGTGCTAACCTGGTCCATGCCACACATCACAACAGGTGCCATGGGGGTGTCCATAGAGGAAACATGGTGCTAAAAGAGATGGGGTATTGCTTTTTACTGACAGCATCTTTTTGATTTTTGGAGACAGACTGATAGCACTTTGCCCTTTCAGCATTACTGCCTCCAAGCCTTGCGTTGGTCCTCAAAACAGACTGATCGCAGCTTCAAAGACCGGCTGCTTGAAGTTAGTCTCAGTACAATATTTAGGCATGGATGCAAACAAACTGGTTCCTGGAGTTGCTGAGTTCTTGGCAGGGCTTGCAGACTAATAAATCCAACCCCATGTTTATTATACCAAATAACATATTTTTTATTTGGATGCTTTGCTAGGGCTGTAGCAGGATCGTAAACAGGCTAGCTGCTGTGAGGCATAAAAGTGCAATTAAGTTAGCAGAAGGACATCAGGTGATGTACTGTACTTGAGTGTTACTCTTGGTGAGACACACGTGAAGAAGACATTCAAGGTAAAAGTTAAGAATTAAATTGAAGAGATCACAGAGGAAAGGTTTCCCATCAATTAGAAAGAGCCAAAGAGAGACAGCGTTTGTTTTCATAGTTACCCAGCTGGGGGGGTAGGTTGGGAGGGCATTGACAAATGAACAGATTCAGCAGAACTTGCTAGGACCACCCCACTTACAAAGTCCTTTGGAAGGAGCAGGGTTGGAGCATCAGTTTTCCTAAGCTCTGGCCAAGATTTGATGTGAAATCCTGCTGGATCTGAGAAGTAACATCTGCTAAGGAGCTATGGGTGGAAGTTGCAATATGTTTCCTAGAAACCAAAGGCTTCATCTGAATGATGAGAGTGGAGCCAGAGAATAAGAAATATTAGCAATCATCATGCTAAATGTTCGTGTTTTCTCAGTCGCTGGTATTTTCCAGCTGATGCTCAGCTAGATTAAATGTTGTTTAAAGTATCCGCAATACCAGCCCATTGGTGCCTCTGTTCGGCTAATACGCCAAAGGGGCATCAGTGTAAAAAAAAGATACTAGTTCTTGTAATTTCATTTGCGAGCAATGAATGAAAACAATTAGTGTTCTGCTTTTAACATGAATCTGTGTTTTGTTTCTATGTGAAATCAAAAGCATGGCCTGTTCCAGAAAAAGATTATTTCCTCAAGGAACGGTATTGGGTCTAGCCGATCTCAGCTTAGCGTGTAGTCCACCCTTGCAAGCCCTGCCAGTGCTGAGTGCCCTGAGGACAGCAGCGGTTAAGAGCCAGTAGGTTTCTTAAGGTAAATTGTGCTAGTCCTGAGCAGGCAGGGCAGTTCCCCGACAGCGAGGAGCACCTGGAAGGTGTGCACCTACCACCGCTGCACTGGTTGGTGCGGCTCAGCTTCACTGGAGGAAGTTTGGAAGCCACTTAATTAACTCTTTTTGGATTTTTTCCTCAGGACTGTGAGGAACAGCTGTTGTGGCATTGGTAAGGCACAGCAAATATGCTAACGTTGTGCTTTTATATGTTGTTTTGGCATTTTTGAAGGTGGTGGGTAGAAGGTTGGCAGTGAAGGAGCAAATGCAAGTGAAGGGGATAGAGATGGATAGAGTTCCCACAGAGCTGCTCTTTTCAAATATATGCTACTGTAGATTATGTTGATGGAGAAGATCCTTGAGGCTTCTCAATAATTCTTCAACATGGAAATTCTGTTTTCATATTTCTGTCTTAGTAAATATCTCAGGAGAAACTGATGAAAATTTATTGTTATTGTTCAGGTGTTGCTTTGTTAAAATACTGAGATAAAACAGAAGTTTGCATAAAATCTTTGTCTGGGGTTCTGCCATCACTGAAGAGTGGATTACAGAAATCTCCACTTCAAAATATTTCATTTTCCTTTTCACTTTCCATATTATTTCTTAAAATGCTACACATGCATATAATAATGTGGAAACAGTCATTGTTTGAAATGTCAATGGCTGTCTTTTTTATTGGACAAAGGCTAACAAAGATTGAGAGTAGGAGAGCAAAATGTTTCTTAAATGATAAGTTTAATTTTCTTTTCCTGGATTTTGATATCTTTTACATAAAGAACACAGTACTAGAAATTAATACGTGCATAAAAACGATTAGGGAAAAATCCCATATATATTCCAATTGTAGGTTATAATTATTGGATCCTCAGGGTTTTTTCACTGGATTAGTGTGCATGAGGACTTATTTGTGAACTGTTAGTTTATTTCTGAACTTTAGTGTAGCAGAGAACTCCTCACATACATGTATGAAAATGTGTCGCTCAGTTGGGTATCTAAAATAAATAAGTAATGTTATCTTTACACCCAAATCTCTTTTTCCTCCCTAAAGGAATTTCTTTCCACATACAGGAAATACACCATGCATTTCTTTCACATTTTCCTAAAGTTATTCCTCTTCCTTTATTGTCAAATTATGCAACCAAAAATAGCTTGGGTTGATACTGGTATGAATAAGCCTGCTGATGCTATTCCATATGGAGAAAGCGTGTAGCACGTCTACTGTTGCACTTCTGAAGCTTAAGATCAGTTCACTCCTACAGATTTCCTGCACAACTGTGGGGGCTTCGAGCCTTTCCATCCCTCAGCTTTTGCTCCTGAATGACAATGGTACATCTCTCTGCTCCTGGGATGCTTAGCACCTAAGGACATTACAGTTTTATAGAGGTTCAGGTGATGTTTGACTTCAAGCCATGGAAGTACCGCAGGTACGTGTCCACCTATCCCTACCGTTGCCCCGCGTCAATAAACTGTAAAGAAGTCAGTGCTGAATTCATCCTAATTCTATTTTTTTCTGGCAAACCCCAGAGAAAGCCTTAATATGTGACCCAGTTTCTATTTCTGAAATATTTTTAATCCTCTTTCTATTTCGGTTTTGTCTAATTCAAACTGGGGGTTGGACACTGCTATCTAATGCAAACCAGTACTGGAGAAACGTTGATACAAAAGCAGAAACGGAAATAATTCCACAAAGACATTAAGGGGAAAGTCTAGAAAGTCTAGAAGTTTTGCTGTCATAATTTATTCATATATTCTCATTTTATTATCTGCCCTCTTGTGAGAATTTGGAGTGCTTTAGAATATAACTTGCATCGAGTGACATGTTTCAGCAAAGCATCTCAGCTCACGTTGCAAAGGTGAACATCCTGCTCATTTTATAGGTGCTGAAATTGAATTAGAGACTATTCAAATGCATCAGAGCATTGTATAATATAATGTCAAACAAACAGATGTCTTATTTTGGCACTACTCAAATGCTTTAAATGAGTCATGGTTTAAATGGCTTGTCCAAATCTGTGTAGCCAGGCAGATGGGGAATAGAGTACGGCTCCTCACTGAGACTGCTGGAGAAATCCATCTGAATACATATGGTGTAGCTCCGTCAAGGGCTGCAAGTGGTCATCTTGGAACTATTTCTCTTTTCAGAACATAATGAATGCTGGCCAGCAAATATTATAAATTACACTCTATGGCAAACGCAGTTATTATACTCAGTATATTGGATTTTTCTCCAACTGTTTTGTCTACACTCTTAAATATAAACCAGGACACTGAGAAACAAAGTGGCATCCAGCAAGGCCACATGGATACCAGACCACTTTGTTGCTTTGGTACAGGATTTCTGAGTTTGCATTTGTTTCTTTGTACAGTATCAAAATAATAACACCCGATAATGTGATTCCTTGTATGTGCAATGAATTGTGCTCAGAGGATTTCTTGTTTTTCCTCTCCCACCTCTTCCTGAGATAATTGGTCTTTCTGGTGTTAACTGGCATTTCACCAGAGTATGCAATCATACGATTAACTAGAGGCTTGTATTGAAAGACAAATATGCTTAAATATGCTGGAAAGGCTTTTTGCATGTATTTAAGTGATTTAGAGAATTAGTGTCCTGATAAAGATACGTGTGGTTTGAAAACATTTTAGAAACTCATAGAATAAGTGCGGGGCTATTATTATTTTCATATTGTGCCCATTATCTGTTAGGTTTCCTTGTCTCTAACAGTATCATTTTCACCTTTGCAGAAATGCGATGCTCTTCAAGGAAATTATTTATTTAATGTTTTCCTGAAATCATTTAAATTGCCAAACTGCTGGGTTAAAATAAATAGATGCTCATCTCACTCAACGGTTCCCTTGTTTCTTGGTGTTTCCGTAACACAGTTTTTACAAATCACAAACATCATGGCACTTATCCCAGGAGATGCTCAAGTGAAAGCAGATTATCTGTAAAACATACCCTTTTAGAAACCGTACCTGCCATGTGATCATTGTTTAAGCATTTTTAAGTATCTTACTCACTCTATTGCATCTCTGTCTATCAGAATTCTTCCACTTCAGAAAATACATTTCCATTAATTTGCTACAGAAGAAGTTGGAGGGGTAAGTCAGTAGGTAACACCAACTATACTTTTGTGAGAAATTCCATGCAGTTCCATTGGTTTCAATTCTGTTACTATCCATACTGTTCTGTATGGATATAGCGTATTAAAATGAAGAGCTGTTACTGTTCAAAGCATATTACGCCATACAGGGCATGTATGGAGGGGCTTTCTGTCCCTCTATGCAGAGCTAGTTAACATGCAATACCAAATGGTGAGTGCACTATCTCCTTCCTGCACTGTTCTCATCATTGCCTGTATTTTCTTTACAACTTCAAATAAAGTCTGTTACTGATTCAGTAAAGGAAGTAGATGCTTCCGTGTGGTTGTACTTTCTTTGGAAACATCCTATGAGTCTAGTGTGATTTCCTTTTGATTACTTCTTGCACATCCAGCGACAAGAAAGTCTTTAACTTCCTCTGTGAGAAGGCAGCGTAGAGGGATGAAATTTCCATAGTCAAGCTGCTTCACGAGCAGCAATTAATAATCAGAAGACATTGAGATAGGTAAATATTGTTATCTCTGCTTTCCAGTTGGTGAGACTGAAATAAAGAGGTCAAGGTCAACGTCTTCCAATTTAAAATCTATGGTTGGAGTTCAACAGCTAAATTAGTGACATGAATTGCAAACTTTTGAAACCTATAAAATCAAAAGGACTGCACATTCTTGGGAAATCCTGGAAATATGAATAATTATTTATATGCCAGAAGTGTGGTAACCAAGTTAAATGTTCTTGCTTTAATGATTAGGGCAATGTTAGGTCATGGTCAAAGATACCCTGAATCTCTTAAGGTTTTGGAGTTTTGTCTTATGTTCAGCAGTAGATATCTGCATTTATATCACCCCCCTCTACTTATTTGCACTTGTGTAGTACCAAGATCTCAGGAGGAAATTTTCCTTAAATATCTTGGTTGCTCTTAAAGTTAAGTTGTATTTAGATTTCTTTGGTTTCCTTCACTACGGTCTGTCTCACATTGATGAAGGAACTTGCACACTAAGTAAAGGAAAACATATCTACTGCGTGGGTGGTTGTGGAAAAGATGAAAATATGCACTTTCCTGATGAAGAGAGAAAAGGGAAGAAAGAACATCTTGTTTTCCCAGAGGACAGTAGTAGGGAAGGGACAGGGCCAGACAACGCAGCTCTCTAGAAGAGGGTTTGCACTCAACTCTTTTCGGCATCCACACAGTCCTGTTTGAAAGGGTGTCCAGAGTATGGTGGCGAGTGGTGATGCAGACCAGGAGCCATATGACTGGTGTGTTCTCTTTGCTTACAGGACCACACAGCACCCCAAATGCATCGTATGAATGCGTGGATTTTGTAGGACTCTTAAAAGGTGGGGTTTTTAACTGTAAAACTTGAATGTTTTGGACTGATTGGCCCTTTTAGTCCTTTCCCTCACATTAAGACGTGTGGCCAAAGCAGGGGTTTTTCCATTTTCAGCAGACATGACACAGAAAATATTGTTATGCTGCCTAACTTAGTAATCAACGGCAGAAGAAGACAGGTTCTTCCTTTACCTTAGCTCTGCATTCACATGATCTGACTCCCCCTCGTGCTGTGTATTTCTCCTTCCCCGGCAGAGGAGCGAGAGTCAAGTCAGGTATCTCCTTTCTCATTACTGCCTGGAGGTGGCATGTCCTACCTGGAGGCACTAAGCGTCCTGGTCGTGTTCTGCCCCACACATGGCCAGTGGCTAAGGGGGAACGCAAGCTGGGGGCTGCTGCTGAGACAGATGGTAATTCTCCCATCGGAAGCCTGGAGACGGTATTTTGGCAGTCTTGGAAAGGTACATGCTTTGCCTTAATTGTGAACGCAGTTTGTTATATTACTCGTAAAAGTTCATTACACCAGTTAGCATATTAGCATTACAAGGAACATAATGAAGCATAATTGGTACAAGGGCCCAGTGTGAACTAACTGATCTGGAAAAAATGCCATTTCAGAATGCAAACATGAAAAATAAACCTTGACCTTTCCTAGAAATTTCCAGGAGCAATTTTATTTTCAAAATGGTAAGAGAGAATTGGGAACTTGCTAGCAAGCTGATTTTTTGTTGTTGTTGTTGATTGGTTTATAAAAATGGCATCTTGCTTATCACCTAGCAATGAGATTTACCAGCAGGGACTTGTATATTGAGCTGTGTTTGATTGCAAACCCTGCTGAAAACGTGGTTTCGGGAATAATAGAATACAACATATTTAAAAAAGAAAGACTGTTGCTAATTTTTGTTGTAAAGGTAAATATCTTCAGATAAGGTTACTGAGAGAGGGAAACGCGTCCTAGCTATAGCAAAACTGTCAGCACTGCTGTACGATTTTGTGTTGTGCTATGCTGTATGGCATGCTCTAAAGTTAAACCACAAGAGATAAGGTTTTGCCAATCAAAACGAGTGACGTGGCCTTCAACTTAAAAACCCTTCTGCTCCACCTCTCTTGTTCTTAGCTAAATTAAAAATACCTTTTTCAATACTGACAAAAAATAGAGATCCAACATTTAGTTTTACAAATTTGCCTTTTGCTTACCCATAGTAAACCTAACTCTGGAACTGTGCTACCTATAAACCTTTCCTCCTGTTAGAACCAAAAGCATCCCCTGCACTTCTGTAAAAAAATATGGGTTTTTTAGAATGGTAGTTGGGAAAGATAATGAAATGCCCTTTAAATAGCTAAAAATGTTGTCATTTAAATGAGGACTCGCTACAGCAGTCTTGGTGAGATTCAATTGTTTTTATGTGTGCAAATCACCACTATCTTTCTGCAGGGACAATCCTTTGCTGATGCCTTTGGGACAACTTCTGTAGCAAGATGCGATGGTGTAAAATAGGCAGAGTCTTGGATAACGGGTATGTCTTGGATCATATGCATGTTTTCAGCAGGTGCCACTGGTTTTACACCACACAAGGCATTCCTAAATAGCTGAATAGCGCAGTCAGAAGGCTCCTGACGCTCACAAAGACAGCATAGTGAGTGAGCTTTCCAGGTGATTTCCCAGCCAGGAGAGTGGGGAGCGAGGCCAGCACAGTCCCTCTGGGGATGGGGAGGAGGGCTAGGGGTTGGCCTGGGTGAGGGAGACTGAGAGGAGACCGAGGGGAGAGCCATGTCACCTGAGCGGCCCGTGAGCAGGATACATCCTCCTTCTCTCCCGGAGTGACAGCAGTAGGTGTTTACTGGGATTCAGGGTTCCTTCTAGTGGCATCCACCATGCTCTTCACCCCAGTTGTGTTTACCTCTGCCTGGTAAATCCCTTATCAGGTAAGACAAATGCATTAATAACACTGTAAAACACGTCAGCATTGCGAGAGACGCGGAGCTGAGTGCTGCCAGAGCCAAGTTCAGTTCACACATAATTTCCCCATTTAAATGTTTTGGAGTGAGTCATTTTGGGCTGTGCCAGCACCAGTGCTGCAATAGGCAGTGTTTCTGTTTCTGCATGGTTGTGTGTCGGCTGAGCGCAGATGGTGCAAAGCTCCGTCAATGAAACACCTGGCTTGGTGCAGGGGATGAGTTTGCATCCTCCAGGGGTGGAGGAAAAGGGGGTGGGATGGGCTGAGTCAAGAGACCTCTCCAGCCCAGCACCACGGCTCAAAACCACACCAGGCAGGGGATACTCAGCAAGGTACACCTGGTCTGTCAGCAGGGATTGGAAAGAAAATGAATTTTAACCATTCGTTAAGTCAATCCATAATTGGCTTTCTAAATTACAGCATTTGAGCTAATTAGAAATGTGGAACGGGGCACACTTCTCTGGTGGTGCTCCTCTGGTCTGGTTGGGAAGCGAAGCGAAGTTTCCTCATTCCTCTGGGGAGCACAAGGCAGACTGCCTTCTGCATGTCCATACCAATAATGTGTCCAAGCTGGAGGCTATGAAATAGGGATTGGCTCCCAGGTCCACGTGGCCAGGGAGGTTGCTGACACAACTGGAGGGTTACGGTGGAGGTTTTAGCAAAGGCTGGTGCTGAAAGACATATTAATGGGCTTTGAAAAACTTTGAGATCCACTGGGAGTAACTTTTGAGAACAAGTATAGGAATAGGCCATGGTCCTGTGTAACCAACTGTCTCGGTTTCCAACGGAGTCTGACGACACTCCCATTTTTTGCTGAAAGTCAGAGCTCCTGAAATCACCTGCTTATCTGGAAATCACATTTCTAAACTAAAAAGGTGAGTAAAAGGAATAAGTTGTCTGCTATTTTAAATCCCTGAGGATTTTGAAGGTAACCTGGTGATTTATGTTGCTGAGTACAGGATCTTTGAAAGCTTGAGTGTGGTGGTCCTTGAAATCTGTGAATCCACCGTGATACTTTTCCTACAAAATGATGCACAAATTGGGAGCAGTCCCCAGATTTGTAGCCTGTCTGAGCTAATTCTGCTGCAATCTGCGATACAGATCCCACTTCCCAATGCTTGCTGATGGTTACAGTGCAATAGTATCTCAATGACTTTGCAAGTTAGTTATTAACCAGTAAAAACTCTGCATAATTTGAAATGTAGCGGTTAGGAATCAGTGGTTTGGAAGTACACCTGGCTGACAGTTCTGGTGAGGAACATATATTTATGGATTAGTAGTACAGTGGGCACTCCCACGCTGTATTGCCCCATTATTCTGCTATATAGGCAGAATAATCTTTCAGTAATAGTAGACAGGCCAGCATCCCAACAAGTTCTTACCTACTTTTCTGCACCTACCTTTAATTTCAGTTCCTGTATTGCAAGCTTTTCGTGTGTGGCCCAAGGACATAATAAAGTTATTTCCTATGACCAGCCTTTCATTAGCCGGGAGCAGATTTCATTAGCTACAGATCTGTGCTGGACTTTAAGAGAGAAGTTTCTGCAGTTTGTGATCAATATCAAGCCTTCCATAACAGAGATTCAGCCTCTTGGGTCCTGATGTAATTAAGGCAGCTTAACACTTTTCCGTTATAAGGAATTCTGTTACTTAAAAATTCATTGAGTTTTAAATGCTCAAGCAAAATTCCTTAGGTTTTAGGAAGGTTGTTTTTATGACTTTGGTTTGTTGTTTTTTTTTTTACCCTAATTTGGTTTGCTACTTTCAAGAAAGGAAAAAAAAGAAAGGACAAGTGTGCTGTTCTGGTATGTTAAAAAAGCTCTGGTGTCCTCTTTGAAAGTTAACTTTCCATAAATTTGTTGATGACTTCTTTTTCCCACCTTTCAGCCCTTTGAACCAAGCCAAGTAGTGATCAACAGATGCATGTTCCTGGATTTCAGGGGGTCTTGATTCTTTCTTTTTAAAGTTCTTGATCCATTTTTTCAAAAAGGCTGAGAATTCACTGCTGCAGCTGAAACATACCGATGCTAAAGAGAAAGAGCATCCTGTGAAATTCTGAGGGGAAAGATGAAGGTAATTAAGCACATGTGTTAAGTATCTAAATACATTTAAATTGTTTGCCTTATATGCGCTGACAAAATCCAGGTCCGAAGCACCTCCAGCAGTGTACTCTAAATTAGTGGGCACTTAGGACCCCTGTCTCTTTGTGCTGCATCTCCTTTGAAAAAGTTTTTTTTAGTGTGTGACAAAATTTGTTTCACAGTCAACCATTCTCTTCAAAAAGTCAGGCTTTACTTTGCTTCTCATGTTATTCTTTTTTTCTCCTATTTTAACCAGGAAATATAAAAGTTAAGGAGAGATGGGGACTAAAATAGCTTCTGAACTACCTTAAAAAAAATCCGAATTTCTGCCAGACTGCTATTACTTTCAGCAAATTCCTGTTTTTACCAGCCCCCACTTCAAAAGCGTAGCTTAAAACATTTTTATTCATGATTCCTCACGTGCCTGGGAGTTGCACTGCAGTCCCTAATTAGGCAGTGACATGCTATTGTTTTTTCTACCTGTGCCGTGAGCAACACAGATGGGGCACTGTCGGAGCTCAGCTACTGTGGGACAGGCTAAGTAGGCTCTTATCCTCCACATAAAGCAGCTTCTTTGAGAGAAGGCAACGTACGCACTGTGCTCTGCCAGTCCGTTACACAAGAACTGGTGAGACGTCTGTGGATTACTGGCGTGAGGACGCTCGGTTTACGTAACGGTACCCAGCTTCCAGGCAGCACTTCTCATCAGCAGGTATTAAAGTGCTCTACACAAAACAAAGAGGGTGGTGTTATCATCCTCAATTTACATATTCTGTGTCTGGCTTTGAGGAAAGAGCATTTTTTTATGGTCAGAGCAGTGGTAAAAGACAAGACTGCTTGTGCAAAGATTTAAAACACTTGAGCAATGTGCCTCAGCGAATGAGGCTTACCTATTTAGGACTTAAGACCTGTGTCTGAATCTGAAACATGCCTGAATTACCTTTGTGTAACCTTCCAGTCATAAAATGAAATAATACTAATTACCTGTCTGTCTCTGATGTCTTATATTTTGGGCTGCAGAAGTAGCAGTCCCTATATCTCGCTTTGCTTAACACTTTTCATACGAAGACTTTGTCTTTAGTTGTATGTAGGTTGTGTGTGTATGCACAACTGCGCGGCTTGGGATTTTCAAAGCTGTCTCAAGCTGATGTTAAAAAAACATTTTAGAAAAAGTGCTTCTGCAAAAACAAGTCAGCATAAATTGAAGTTGGAGGAAAATATTCTTAGGCGTATCGTGGGGGAGTTTCAGCATCACCCTGTCACTGGATGCAGGCTTTAAAGTCGCCAGTGTTATTTCAGTGTCTGCACACCTCGTATGCCCCATTCCCACAAGGCCTCTGCTTTAGTTCTGCCCCTGTAAAATGAAATAACACCGCTTTCTTTCTGCAGTTTTTCCTGTGTTTTGCCTTTTTTGCCTGTAAGCTCTTTAGACCAGAGTGTCTGTCTTAAGCGTACTGTCTGGCTTGTCTAGACCCCAGTGTTATTCCAGGAACTTGCTGCAGCTTCACTACAAGAAATTTATGCTAATGTAATATCATTATAGGCTCTTTGATCAGCATTTCACAACATATTGAAAGAAAAACACGTTTAGGAAGAGGAGTGTATCTTGTAGGGATGATCACTTGTTTGACCTTAATCTGTCATTGGCAAAGCTTCCAGGCTGCACTGTATTAGCAGATGGATAATCGGCTCCAGCTGAAATTACTTGCACAGTTAAGTAGTTTATTTTCTCATTTTCCGACAGTGAGAGTCTCTAAGAAAAGGGCTGGCATATAAGTGCTCACGTACGTTCCTGTACAAGCGCGTTGGGCTCATCGTTTGGACTGCTTGAGCGAGCAGCCGAGGTGTTACCATCTCTTCTGCAGTGCTTTGTGCAAGGAACAAAAGCTGGAGCCAGAGCACTGTTGGCTTTCCTCTGGGGGAGGAAGTCTGGCACAAAAGTGCAGCACCTCACATGGAACCCCTTCCACAGGACACAGGGAGGGAGGTTTTTCACAGACCTCACTGGATTTTGGATCATCTTTAGGGTTTGTTTTTTTCTTAGAATAGCTTGCAAAGCTTCTCTGTGATGAGATGTTGAGCTTTTCAGTGATGTCTTTGTGCCGTGTAGAGAGAAAGTAATTAAAAGAGAAAATTTACCACAGCAGTAGACGAAATTAGAAAATCGCAAGATTCAGAGGAAACAGGATTCAGGTGATAAAACCAGAGAAAACAATAGAATGAACACTCATTTTGCATGCACACAATTTTATTGTCTGTAACTTTTGTTAACAGGTTAGGAGAGGAATTACAAAGATTTTTATAAAAGGGTAAGCAACATGAAAACCAAAAATTATCAATGCCGGTAATTACACAGCTTCTGATGACTTTGACATCTCTGGAAAGGAATTCCCCGCACCACGAGTGGGTCAGATTTGCAGAGTTCTTGTCAAGATGACTACTCCCCTAAATGATTCAAATATTATTAGAGCAAAATTAAGTGATGTGCAATTCCTGTCTGTGTCCCACAAATTGACTATAAAGATGTAGAGCACTATTGATTATACGTTAAAACAATGTAAGCAAATTGTGCACAAACTAGGAGGTGCATCCAAGACTTCTGTTAGGGAATAATCCATTTATTCACTCAGGAATGACATCAATAGATTTGCATCTGATGAATAATAATATATAACTTCAGTAATGTAGTTACAGAAATGTTATGTTTTCGGTATGGTAGAAAATTGTCATTTGAAGCTGACTCCTCTCCTTGGCACATAAACCTGACATAACTGTTACCAATGACATAAGGTAATTTTAATGAAACATAATTGAAAGAAATTGAAAGGCGGGGTGGATTTGGAACTCCCATCTCAATTATATTAATTCTGCTCATATTAACCACAGACAAAAGAAATTCATTTAACTATGCTTTATTCCTAACAGAATCGTGGGTAAATGACATTCAAAGCAAACTGAAAAAGAAAAGAAGAGCAGTTCTTCTGCTTAAAGTTGTAGAAGCTGAATAAAAAAGGGAATTTTTTGAAAATAAGGAAAAGCTGCAGCAACTAGTGAAATAGTCACAGATTTTGCAAGGATGTTCAGTCATTCCAGATTTTGTGATGTAAAGAAAAATGATTCAGGAACAGACAAGATGAAGCCAACACTGTTGAGACAAACATGGGCTGGCGGTGCTAGTCTTCCAAATGATGTTAATTTGTGTATGAGTTGCTACGTTGTGTGCCTTGTTAATATTTAGATGCTGTAAAGTTGTTTGGGGAAACCGTACTCCTTGGAAAGGGCTGCTGTAAATGGAGTTTGCTTCCTCTGTTGCTACTCTGTTGTACCCAGTTCTTGATGCACTGGACGTTAGTGTGGCCTGAGATTCCTAGAAGAAGGGATTGCCCTTAAACATTTTGACCGTCCCCATTTCAGGTCCGGTTTATAGGTGAGAATAAAACAATTTAGCTTTGGAGTGTATCCAAGCAGGGAACTGTTCTCTTTTCTCCACTTAAAAGACGGTGTTCCAGTATCAGTGTGATAAGCTGACGCCTGTGTCAAAGGAGGAGGCAGCGCTAGGACCTGATGGGGGAAAACCTTCAAAGAACTGGAGTAGTGAGTTTCAGTTCATTGAAATGTTTTGAAGTTTTGGGGTTGGGCGCATGATCTGCCTGTTCTGGTATGGGGCTAAGCCATGCACCAGTTGGGGTTTTTTGTTTTTTGTGGTTTTGGGTTTGGGTTTTTTTTTTCAGAAAGGAAATGGGTGCAAAGATGGAATGGGAGTTTAGAGATGTTCCAAGTCCCTGGTGTGATTAACTGTGGGAGCAGTACGGTCAGACATCCAGTGGTCAATTTAGAGGCAAATAAAGAAATCTGGGAAGAACCAAATCATCTGGATGTAGAGCAGAAAGGAGTAAGCCATGACATGAAGTCACAAAAGAAATACAACAAATGTTGAGTAAAAAAAAGTATTGGATCAGGAACCACAGGTATTGCAAAAAAAAAGACAGAAAGCTTTGACCAGTTTGGCACCCTAAAAGTGTTGCTACCTGTTGCGTGGCAAAGCCTTGCAAACGTAGGAGCCTGCAGCATTAGGTGGATCCTACACCTGGTCCACATATAGGTACTGCACCCTGGCCACCCAAAATTAAGGAATAAAAATCCTACTTAGCTTTTTAGCAGTTAGCCTGCGTATTGCATCTGTGCTGGTGCTGCAGATCTCAATGGCACAAAAGAAGTATAATTACATATTCCTTATACAAATTATTTGGAGACTGCTGTTGGTCCAAACTGTTCAGGATTCGTCTAAGGGCAGGGAGAAAAGGTGCCAAAGAGTATGCATGCGAACTGTGAAAGGTTGGTGTAGCTAGATATTCCCTGTAGAGGCCCATGGAATTTAATTTTTTTAAAAAGGTCATTTTTTTTTTAATCTTCTAGCAACCTTGTAGTGTGAAGTCTGTTGTCCCAGTGTAAATAATTGTATTCTTAGTTCAGTAGCTGAATCAAGTAAGAAATCATGACATTTTTTTTGTTTGTTTCAGCATAAAGCGTGGGAATGACAAAAATACTTGCAAAAACTATATGAAACTGCATTTTTCGTGGACTTAAAATTTCCAGGCAACGTTTTCTCTAGTTCTGATGAGTCCCTGGACTTTGCATAAATTAGCAAGCACTGGCATTTTCTTAATGTCACTAATGACATTTTGGCCAAGAGGGTCTCAGCTGACTTTGTTCAGTACAGAATTGCACATGGCGTGGCCTGAGGGGAATTACTTCATTGCTGTGTTTGTTTACATTACTCTTTAAGCTGCCATCTCCAGCAACTGTAATTAGTTGTCCAGTGAAACAAGATCTTTCATTATCATCTTTCCTAATGCTTAATCTAGGAATAATTCTCTGGGATATTTGTTATATGCAGAGTAAACAAAATGTTTCCTTCTCAATGTGGTGAATAAAGTTACCGTTGTCAAATGCTGAATTGATGAAAGACACAGTTTACCCAAAGGCACCATTTTAGAGCGATAAATGAGGTAAATGGGACATTGATCTGGCGCAATGTTGTCGAGGTTATTACATGGCAAATTTAGTGAAGAACGTATTATTCCAAGCTCTTACAGAATTATATCAGCCAAGGGGCCAGCTAAGAAAGTAAAAATCTCTTTCCGGGAGAAAGAAGACCACACCGAGTATTTGATAGTAACTGTGCTGCGACTCAAGTGATGGTGATGGATTAAGCCAAGGTTAATCTAATCTAGCTGAACCCACAGCTACGGATGTATACAGGAGGGAGGTCTGGTAATGCTGTTAGCTGCTGTACTGCACTCTGAAGAGCAAGAGGAGTGTGCTTACTGTAACTGCCGTACGCCTTTATCACAGCATCCAGGCAGACTGAACGCTTTTGGTGTCAGTATTCAGTGCTTTGGGGATAGGAAGAAAGTAAAAAGTGCTCCCACAGAGTGAGTGAGGTTTTAACAAAACATCTAAATCACTTATGAATCAGACTTGTGTTAGGGCTTGGGGGCGTAGACCACTTCAAGTGTGTTGTGAACCTGCACCCGGGATATCTGACCTCCTACCAGTAGGGCAGTTCAGCCACCACTCTGAATGTGAGCAGCGTTTCAGGCCAGCGCTGTGCTTTTAAATATCCCACCTTAATTCTTTTTTTTTTTTTTTCCAGTGAATATATGTATTACCCTCTTTCTTCTGAAAAGGTCAGTGTCTGCCTAAATGGGGGGGGTATGCTGTTACACAATGTGTGGTGTCTGTTGGCACATCGTACTTCTAAGGTCTTGACGTCTTGTTTCTTCGCTGTGCAGGCTGAGTTAGGGCAAGGCTGTGTTAGTACTAATATCCCACTGGTCTCAGAATAGTGTCGTTAGAGGGCTCGAAATAATAAAGTGCACCAAGGGCCAAGGGATGTGAAAACTAAGTACCTGACATCTGAGAAAGGCTTCAGCGCATAGGATCTGTGCTTTCCATGCTCCATAGAGGTTAATTATTTTGTGGGCAAAAATATTGTCTCNAAATGCTCCCCCATTTAATTGGGTTACTGATTCCCTTACCATTAAGAAAAATTGCGTCAGTTTTAGTTGGAGAATAAGGCAGTAAAAGAGGTGATGGAACAGCTCATTAGTCAGGGACCGTGACATTTTCAGGCAAATGAGCAACAGGGTTTTCTTTTTTTTATTTGATCTAAAATAAATTTATCAAAGATAAAGTAAGCAAAACATTAATTTTATCAGGCTGACACCAATGCAAAGAAAGGGATCCAGTTTGCATTTAGATGCCGATGCAAAGAGGTTGGGCCAGTGGAGAGGTAAGTACAGCGCTCATTGCTCCTCCTTTAAAATGCTCTTCCCTTCTTGTCTAAACCTAGCTGCCCGATTTTCTTTTCCATTACACTGTTGAACAACTCTACTGCAGCTGAAGGAGTTTGGAGGAAAAGCAAGTCATCCCCTCACTTGAACTGCTCGTCTGTCACGGCAGAACCTATGGAGTAAGGAGACGAAGCCCAGCGTATAGCATTTGGCAGGAACAGAGGACAATTTACCTTGAATTGTGCCTCAGTTGAAAGTAACGCAGTCTCTGGACTGCTGGTGTAATGTGGTCCTTCCCCTAACTAGGTTAAAAAGCCAAATCAATTCTAGAGCACACACAGTTTAAACATGCTTCGGGAACACTAATTAATTGTTGTTCAGGTATGTACAGATGGAGGGAAATTGTTGCAGCCAAAAAGAGATTAAATAAGTGACTCACGGCCCCACTCACCACTTCTTTCCCCGAATCCCCTGGCATCTGTGCTGCTTTGCATCTCACCTCAAGTAGTGGAGGAGGACCTCAGCATACTCATGTCCTTTACGCCCTCTCAGGATCTTCTCTGTCTCAGCTAAAGAGCCTCTTCTGAGGAGAGGCTGGGGATGGTACTAGTCTGACACCAGGGAATTTGCAGAAGACCTCAGATGAGCAGTAATCCATTACCCTTCCAAATTACTCATATCCCCTTAAGCAACCAGGACGGAACCCACACGTGGAAGCAAAAAAGGTTCACCCACAGGAGCCAAGTCTCTGCCAGCACTGAACTATGGCTGGATAAGCAAAGGCCTTCCAGTGGGAGGAGATTCACACAGTCTGCTCAAAAGGCTTGACAATTTCTACCAGTGCCCAAAATTTCTGAGTTCCAACCAGAAGTGATGTAGATTTCCGTGCCAAGAGGCATAACACACCTCCTGGAAGCAGCCTGAGGCAGAAGAGCCTTCTAGATAGATACCAAATTGCTGCAATGACATAGAGAACTGCTGGTGGTGGTGAGCGGGGTTTACTCCCATGTTGCAGTTGATGGCAGCCCAAATTCATCAAGTGGATGTCACTGCCACTGAGATTTACTCATGCAGCGAAGTTAGCCTTGAAAAAAACCTATCATAAGTGGAGGGAGAATTGCTACTGTTGGACTACACATAAGGAAACAGGCACAAACACTATCTGAACTGTGTTACAAACCGATTGGCCCAGGAATGTGATTTTTCTCAGTTGCAATTTGCCATCTACCCTACACATTACAGCTGGGAGAGGTAACTGTTATGTGTCTGTAGATGGTCCTCAAGGTTCGGGCTTTCTTCTGGCTGTCCTGCTACATACCATCAATGCCACCAGTAACCGACTGCGAACAAGTCTTCAAATCACAGTGAGGAAAATGCTGCTGCCTCCCCAATGGGGCAGTGCCCCACTGCCCACGCGTGACAAAATGCCAACGCTGTACAAGCAGAGAAGCGGAGACAACACCAGCGTTCTGCTACTTGCTCCTCCTCGTGGTGAGAGAGCATCACGGCTGAACAACTTTGGGGAACACCAGGTTTCCAGTAAGTCTCCCAAATCCCATTTCTTGAGGATTAGTGTAACGATATTTTTTAACTGTGGCTGTTGCTCTCTGTCCATTCGTGAGCTGTGTTTGATAAAGATTATGCTGTAAATACATCCTCACAAACAATGAGATTGGACATGTACAACTGAAAGCATTTGGCTTATAAGACCTTATTTATTGATTTGCACTGGAGGAAGTTTTTTGAAAGAGCTGTTTCCCATGAAAAACTGCAGATTTTTTAGATGCTCTGTGGTAGTACAGTGTGTTTAACAACATGTCAGATGGGAGCAGATCTATACAATGGCTTTCACTATTTCACCAAAATATCGCAATAATGTTCAAAAACCATTAGAAGCAAAACAAGATACATTTTTCTCTGACTTTACCATCATAATTTATTCCATCTTGACCTGTATGTGGTATTAAAATATCAGAATATGTTGGTTTCAATTAATTTATTATGTATTAAATTGTAATATAAAAATTCAAAGTTGAAAATGCCAGAATTTCATTGCAGAACAGAGATTCTATTTGTTGAGCATCCCAGTAACCAGGTGTTGCAGTCCATGAAAGCCTGGGCTTTCTGTTGTAAGAGGATGTTTTCGGGGCTGATGGGCGGTGAGTCGGGATGTACCTGCGGTTAGTTAACACGTTCGCTTGAGACGACAATTGAGGCTCGTGCTGTGCAGAATTTCTGTGTCGCTATAGAGGATCACTTGCTCTTTCTAGGCCCCATTTCTCTAGCTATAACCATGCCGTGTGACTAACAGCAGTGCACAGGTGTGTTAAAGGAGAAATGCGTTAATGAACGTGACATGCTGAAGTATCACAGACAAATGACTGAACTGCAAGACAAGTGGAACACCAATAACACTGTTTCTACCGCCACTTTTTTTTTTTTAATTGGAACTTAACGATGACGGCATTTCTCCATGGTGTTCCTTACACAGTTAAGTAAGCATGATAAAAATCAAACAAACTCTGACGTGTATTGAAGTTTGAGTCTTTTTTTTGCTCTGTTTTCAAGAAAGTGACTGACGATTCAGTATTAACCTGGTCACCTCAGCCTTCCGTGAGAGACAAGACTTAATTTCTGCTTGAATGAAGAAGGCAAAAAATGTTTTTTTCAAATACTTGTCAAATCATCTTTAAACACCATACAGAGGAAGAAAGCCACGTACACAGCTATGGTCCTTTGTTTCTTGGCAAAATACCTGGAATGTGAAGGGAAATGGCTTTTATAGTAGAAGAACATGTTATGGGATAAGTCTTTCCCAAGCAATTACGTTCTTTCACAGTAATGCTTTCAAGAAAGATAATCGGATGAAATTCTTCTGGTCAGGAGCCTATTTTTAATTAAATGCCTTAAGGATAGCTCTAAAAGAGAAAGCATTCAGCTCGCTTGGTTTTAATGGCTGTCAGTAAACCCTGAATGATTCACATGGTCAAAGAAGCTGAATTTGTGAATAAATCCTAACCCATCCCAGCCTGAATCTATGCTTGGGCAGAGGGGTTATAAAGTGAGTTAAGGAGGCTCTCTCTGCTGCACAGACCTCTGGAGGCTGGAGGAGGACCTATACCTGCTTGCCCTGTCCCTATGCTCCCCTATAGGCATCCGGTATAGGACACTTCCAGACGGACCATTGCTCTGATGCAGTCCAGCTACTCTCATGCCGCTATGTTTCGTCTAGAGTTTCACCTTTTGCATCCCCAGCAGCCTTTTGGGTCCCAAACTTAATGAGTTCAAGCACACCTCTCTGGAAATGTTTGTGCACAGCTCTGACCATGGGCAGTTGAACATATCGGGGAGACCAATCAGTGATTCAGGCTGCCTACACCTCAAATACAAAGGGGGCCTCAAATTCATATATATATATATTAGAATTACATGCATATATATAAAATGCATTTACATATATATACATACTACATTTGAAGGTTATTCACACAGATTAAATACATACCTGAGTTAAGAGACACAGCACGCAAAGGTCCCTGGGAACAAGTGTCTGGAGATTTTAGTAAGATATTCTTGGGTGCAGCTGTTTGGGCAGCAGTCTCCCTGTTCTGCTTTGGGAGCTTCTGAACCTTTGGGGGACAAGGTCCAGGATCATTGCGTGCACCTGGGAACCCTCTGAGAAACTGCAGGTGCCTGCTGCTGCCAGGGAAGGAGGAGAGAAAGGGAGCCACCAGGCTGTGGGCCCAAGCAAGCTCTAGCAGCTGCTAATGAGCATAATGAGCTGTCCTTGACCCAAGGTGCCTGAAGCCTTTGTCACAGCTGCCCCCAGTTAGGGAGGGTGAAGCACCCTTTAGCCAGGGCTCAGGCGAGGACATATAAGAGCCATGGGCCAGAGTGCAGGGCCTAGAGGTAGTGGTTTGTGCAATAGAGTGTGAGGAAGGGGAGGTGTTTCACTTGCATTTGCAGTGTTGTGACAGTCTCAGTTATGGTGGTGATGTGCCACAGGGGACTCTGCCCAGCAGGTGTTGGAGCAGCTGTCCCTGCTAGGGCAGAGGCTTTGATGCAGACTGAGTTCTGGATAGCAGATGTAGCCCTCTAAGTCCTGGGCTGCAGGGAGTACCTGGGGCTTCTTCCTGATGCCCAGAGAGATGGCCTGCTGTCTTGCAGGATGTGTGCCATCTTGGAGAAACTGTGCTGCCAAGTGGAGGAGTTACAAGAGGAAATGAGTAGGCTGTGCAGCATCAGAGAGGATGAAAAGGGAGATAGATGAGGTTGTCTTTGAGACACAGCAGCTTGAAGAACCCCAGACCTCAACTGTAGCAGAGAAATGGGCAGTGTCCACCCCTAATATTAAAGGTAAGTGCAACTGCTGGAGAATGGGAAGGATGGAAGCTGGCAACTTCTGGCACCAAGAGAAAGTCTCCTGCCCCACCTAAGGGCTTACAACTGCAAAATATGTTCACAGTCCTCAAAGCTGAATAGGAGCCAGATTTGCCTTTAAGCAAAGGATCTGGTCCACCTGACCCTAAGCCATGCAAGACCACCTGGAAGAAATGGTGAAACCATGTAAACAGGGACTCCCTGCTGCAGGGGACAGAGGAACCTGTTGGTTGCCCTGACTTACCATCTAGAAATGTTTGCTGCCTGCTGGGGGCCAGGACTGGGGATGCTGTGGAGGGAATGCTGAAGCTCATCCAACCCTCTGACTACTGTCCCCTGCTGTTATTTCGTATGGGCACAAGTGATACTGCCAGGGAAACCTGCACAGTGTCAAAAGTGACTACAGAGTTCTACGGGCAGTAGTGAAAGGCATGGGTGCCCAGGTGGTGTTTAATACTTCTGGTGAGGGGAAAGGGCATGAGGAGGAAGGCACTGATAGCACAGGTCAATAATTTGCTGCGGAGCTGGTGTTGGCAACAGTATTTGGGGTTCTATAACTGTGGGACCAACTTGACAAACTTCTAGGATGAAAGGACTAGCCTGGTAGATGAGGGCAGAGTAGTGGATGCTGTCTACCTAGACTTCAGTAAGGCTTTAAATGCTGTCTGCTGAAAGATTGTCACAGAGAAGCTGATGAACTATGGGCTGGATGAGCAGATGGTGAAGTGGATTGAAAAAACTGGCTGAATGGCTGGGCCTAGGGAGTAGCGATCAGTGGTACAAAGTCTAGCTGGAAGCCAATAATTAGTGGTGTATGCCCAGCGTCAACACTAGGTCCAATCCTGTTCAACATCATTAATGATATGGGTGATGGGGCAGAGTGCAGATGACATCAGGCTGGGAGGAGTGCTGATACACCAGAGGGTCATGTTACCATCCGGAGGGACCTTGACAGGCTGGAGAAATGGGCTGATGGGAACCTCAAAGTTCAACAAGGGGAAGTCCTGCCCCTTGTTGGGGAGTGTCGTGGTTTAGGCCAAATCCCACTGGGGACGTGGGGGACCCCAGATGGGACCGACAGATGCTCCCCTCTACCCCTCTTTCAAAGAGAGAGGCAGAGGAGGAAAAAGAGACTTATGAGTTTAGAAGGAACTAAACTACTTTAATGAAATATTAATAATAAAATAAAAAGAAAATAATGAAATATATACAAAACCGTATCAAGCTCCCAGGATGACAATCACGACACCGGCTGGCACTGGGGCAGTCCCAGGCTGGACTCAGTGACGGACGGGAACTGGATTCCGGATCTGCAGGCAGGATCGGGACCAACGGCAGACGAACAGTCCTCCTCAGATGTCGGCCATTGAAGGAAGAAAAGAGAGAGCCAGAGCCAGTGCTCCCTGCTCCCCAGCTTCCTGCTCCCACTCCTTGCTTTTTCCCTTTGATCCCTCAGAGGGCTTTTATACTGAGCATTATGCGGATGGGATGGAATACCCTGTTGGTCAGTTTTGGGTCACCTGTCCCGTCCGCTCCTCCCTGCAGGTGGGACCCCACTGTGTTTTTCTGCTTCCAACACTCCAATGTGGCAAATAACCAAGTTGGTTGGCCTTGGGTGTTACAGCGATAAGTATAAGCAAGAGCCTCTCCGCATACCACGTCTGGACATCAGCCATAACATTGGTCTTATCACTCTGAGAGAGCGAACATTGTCTGCACAATATGCTGTTAATTTCAGCAGTTAGAAGAGGCCCAGCTAAGAAGCAAAGTTACTGAACAAAATTGGTCCTGTTTTACCTCAAACCAGGACAGGGAGGAACAACCCCATGAACCAGTACAGGCTGGGAGTCACCCAGCTGGAAAGCAGCTTTGCAGAAAAGGTCCTGGGGGACACCAAGCTGGCCATGAGCCAACAATGTGCCTGTGCTGCGAAGGCAGCAAATGGTATCCTGGGCTGTGTTAAGCAGAGCATTGCCAGCAGGTCAAGGGAGGTGATCTTTCCTCTCTCCTCAGCACTGGTGAGCCCACACCTGTCCAGTTCTGGGCTCCTTAGTACAAGAGAGACATAAGCATACTGGAGAGCCCAGCGAAGGGTTACAAAAATGAAGGGACTGGAGCATCTCTTCCAAAAGAGGAAAGGCTGAGTGAGCTGGGACTCTTCAGCCTGGAAAAGAGGGGGCTCAGGGGTGACTTTATCAATATGCATATATAATGTCTGAAGGGAGGGTGTTAAGCAGATGAAGCCAGGTTCTTTTCAGTGGTGCCTGGTGACAGGACTAGAGGCAATGGACACAAACTGAAACACAGGAGGCCCCATCTGAACATCAGGAAACATATTTTACTGTGAGGGTGACTGAGTGCTGGCACAGGTTGCGCAGAGAGGTGGTGGAGTTCCTGGAGATATTCAAAAGCTGTCTGGATGTGGTCCTGGACAACCTGTTGTAGATGACCCTGTCTTGACTGGGGAGTTAGACCAGATTATGTCCAGAGATCCCTTCCAACCTCAGCCCTTCTGTGATTCTGCCTGCTACTGCCACAGGACTTTCTGATGGCAAGAGTAGAAATGTAGTAAACATTACTGTGGTATTTCAAGCTTTGATTTCACTTCAAATTTTTGACTGCATCAGGAAAGTAAATTTGCAGAGTGCTACCTTGAGACAATACTCTAATGAGAATATGCTCATTACAGATGGAGCTGTCTGAGCCCATTAGTTGTACAGAGAAGAGTGTGTCTGAAAAACAGTCCTTAGAGCATTAAAAAACCTTTGCTTGATTATGGCACAAGCTGAGAGACTAACATGGAGCTGTAGCCTCACATCTAATGTGCTATAGATGGCCACATTGCACCAAATGGGCAGCCACTCAGCAGCCCTAGTGGTTTGGCCTTTGTTAGAAGAGTGATGGACTCCATCTTAGGGTGTTATCCATGTAATTTTAATTAATTCAGCAGCTGGAAAGGAGGTTTACGTTATGTGTGGCTAACTTAGCATGCTAGCTGTGCACACACTCATCCTAAATATAGATGTGGCCATATTGTCAATGGTACAGTGAGTTTACTTTAATTTGGGGCTGGCACATGGGCTTTACATCAGCAAACAGAGCCAAGTCGGGAAGATATATTCCATCCAGAAGCAAAACTATAAAACTTGGTCTGTTCTAAACTGAACTTCACATCATTATGTTCCAAAATTTTTCTAAACAGGAAAGAAATAGTACTTCAGTCTTACCTTTCATCAAAGATTTCTTTTGTTTACAAGTATTGATTAAATAATCCCCACAGTAAATAAAAGATGTATTCAGTTTCTTTTGAGGAAAGTGAAGCAACTAACAGTATAATGAGTTCCCACAGGTCACACAATATATTTATGTTCCATTTAGAAATATGGATAAGACCTTTCCACTAGCTACAAGCCCTCCTTTCCTGAAAGCTCCTTGAGAAAATAACATCTGAATTAGGAGCTAAGAAATGCTTTAGTCTACCAAAGTAAAGTTTGTAGTACAGAAGCAGACAAGGTTTGAATGCTGCTAATAAGGTAATCAGTGAATCTCCATTTCTCCTGATCTTAGATGTATTAAAACAATTGCTGTGAGGTTTCTGATTAAAGTGAGTATTTCAGCAGGTACTTATTAATCAAGCCCACTTGGTTTTTTACTAAGCTTGAACAAATCTTCTGATCGTATACAGTTAACATGCTTTTAGCTGGAAACAATATATAAGCCTTAATTCAGGGTAATATTGATAATATAACTAATAATGTATAGGTCCATCTTGAAGAAGTCTTGTGAGCAACAGTTCATTTTTACTATTCAAGTATGATATTTCTTTACTGGTAACAGATATTAAGAGTGATCAGAATTTAACCTACAGTGGTAAGAAAAAAAATAAATTGTGAATTATGACAACCAGTTGTATCCTGAAAATGGTGCCAACCAGCAGGCTGACAGTCAAATTGGACTGTTTGGCTGAACTGCTGCAGTACTGCCATATTGCTAATGACCAATTTCTGCAGCAGTGAGTTCTCTTTCTGGTGCTGTTATATTTTTCCCTTGACTCTTTCACAGGACTCTGGTTGTCTTTTAGGCATAATACTGTCTTGCTAAAGTATGCTTAACGGTCTATAGGGGCAGTTTAAAGCATTTTTTTCTTTTCCATAACTTTTACAATATGTTTAGGAGTAGAATACAGTGCATTGGACTAGAAAATGTGTTTATGTCAGGCTTGGGTATTAATTGCTCCTGGGGGTCTCAATACTTATCTGTTTCAAACCACAGGATTCTCTTTGAAAGGCAGTTGTTTGCCTAATCCATCCTTTTACTCTGTATCAGACACGAACACCAATGCTCACAGAAGACCTAACAGTGCTCTTCCATGGAAAGACAGTTGCTCTAAATCTTAGAAAAATGGTCTTTTCCCAGCAAAACAGCAAGACAGGGATCCGCTCAGACTGATCAAGGAAGACTTAGGAAAGAAGTTTGGGAAGGTAAAAAAAATTGCTGATTAATTTTTTTTAACCGTTTTAAAATCGGAGCACGTACTGGAAGAATCAGATGAGAGAGAGGTCAGCAGGTGAGATGCAGAGCTACAATTTCATGAAGAGGGTCCATGCCCCAGGAACATGCTTGAGGCTGTCACTGCCCTCCCTCTTTATCTGTCTATTTTGTTGACTGTCACCTGTATGGTGTGGTGTCCCTGCATTGCTCCAAGGGCAGCCCAGGCTCAGGCATCTGCTGAAAGTAGGTTCCTGCTACATACACTTTCTTGAGGTTTCTTTTTTTTTTCCAATGAGGGCAGATGCAATCCCAAACTGGCCATATGAGGGTCCCTACATCTGTTACTTTCCCCTCTGGCTAATGCAGTCTTGCAGTATTGTAAGTGTTAAAGGGGGAAGTTTTCATCCTCTTAATAAAGCCATTCCTGTTAAGGACCCTAGAGCCATCCTGTGTGAGATTGCAGCGAGGGCTGCTGATGGTAGATGCAGGTGAGACATGGAGCTATACCTATTGCCATTCCCCCAATTCTGCAGAGAAGAGCTTGCTTGAATGGTGGTTCAAGGGGACATAGTGTGGATGCGAGCTTTCCCTCTGCTGTGCTTGGGACGAAAAAAGCCAAAATGCATGCCCAAATGGAGAATTGTGTCCTAGGTCTGGACATCTTTCTTGGCAACATGGACAGTGGGGTTGAGTGCACCCTCAGCAAGTTTGCTGATGACATCAAGCTCTGTCATGCAGTTGACACGCTGGAGGGGAGGGATGCCATCCAGAAGGACCTTGAGAGGTGGGCCTGTGCAAACATCATGAAGTTCAGCAAGGTGAAATGCAAGGTCCTGCATGTGGGTCGGGGCAATTCCAAGCACAAATGCAGGCTGGGTGGAGAACAGACTGAGAACAGCCATGAGGAGAAGGACTTGGGGATGTTGGTGGATGAGAAGCTCAACATGAGCTGGCAGTGTGTGCCCACAACCCAGAAAGCCAACTGTGTCCTGGGCCGCATCTAAAGAAGTGTGGCCAGCAGGTCAAGGGAGGTGATTCTGCCCCTCTACTCTGCTCTAGTGAGACCCCGCCTGGAGTACTGTGTGGCCCCCCAACATACGAAGGACATGGACCTGTTGGAGTAAGTCTGGAGGAGGGCCCTGAAAGATGGCTGGAGCACCTCTCCTATGAAGACAGGCTGAGAGAGTTGGGGTTCTTCTGGAGAAGGGAAGGCTCCAGGGAGACCTTGTGGTGGCCTTCCAGTACTGAAAGGGGGCTTACAGGAAAGATGGGGAGGGAGTCTTTATCAGGGAGTGTAGTGATAGGATGAAGGGTAATGGTTTCAAACTGAAAGAAGGTAGATTTAGATTAGATATTGGGAAGAAATCTTTTTACTGTGAGGGTGGTGAGACACTGGAACAGGTTGCCCGGGGAAGTTGTGGATGCCCCATCTCTGGAAGCGTTCAAGGCCAGGCTGGATGGGGCTTTGAGCAACCTGGTCTAGTGGGAGGTGTCCCTGCCTGTGGTAGGGGGGTTGGAACTAGGTGATCTTTAAGGTCCTTTGAGCTCAAACCATTCTATCATCTGGGAAGATGAGGGCTCCAGTCAGGGTAAAATAGTGTGCTCAAATGTGTAGAGGTGAGAGTGCTGCAGTGCACTGAGACCCACAAGCAACATCTGTGGCAGTCACTAAAACAGGCCAAGACCTGCTTTCTGAGCCTAACAAACATGGTACAGCGTGCATGCATACAGTTCTTCCCTCCCACCTCCCAAAAACACATGGCTGCATCCATGCTGTTGATGGGAGCAGTCCCCTACTCGCACATGCCTGGGAGCTCTTTGGCCGGGTGCTGGCTGGTGCAGGCGAGTGACGTGTTGGGGACCATGAGCAGCTTTACAGGACAGTGGCAGGGCTGGCGCCTGGGGCTGAGTGGGTGACAGCCAAGGCTCTAGCAGCTGGGGACACTGAGGCTGCATGGAGCTGGCAGCTTGGGAGCCGGCACAGCAGCCAGGAGCAGCCAGATGCAGAAGACCAAGTCAAGTGGGTTATGAGGTGAATTAAATTGCTTGCTAAATAATAAGCCTCCCCCTAAGAAAGTGCCTTTTAATAAGAGGAGGAAGAATGCCGGTGTTTTGATGCTTTAACAGGGTTTTAGTGTTCTATATTTGTGCAGCAGGTTAGGGTAGCAAAGGAAAACTTTTTAGGGCCTTCAACAGTCTAGCTGATTTTTTGGAGAAATTTTGGCATAAAGCAAATTCTTAATACTATAATGTGATAATAAATAATAATGAGTAGATGCAGCAGTCCATTATTATGCTATGCATAGGGCTTTTATTATGCATTGTATATAACTCCTGCTAAAAGAGGTCTCCTGTTCTGAAGGATTTAGGATCTAAGGCTCTTGTCCTGTAATTTACAGTATACGAGTGCATTTCTTAATCTGTATGCAATACCAACACAGTCAGTTGCATGGGAGTAGTCAGTCACAGGACTACAGCCATCCTACAGCAGAAATGAAAATTGGCTGGGAGCGACCCAGTGCTCATTTTTTAAATTTAGCTAATATGTTTTATTTTCTCGTAAAGTCAAGGCAGCTTTCAGTTTAGGAAGAGTAGGGCAGTGTAGGGCAGCTCCAGTAACTCACTGTGATTGCCAAGTGAATACGGTTGCAATGAGTTTCAGTAAATCCCAGAAGGTCTCCAGGGTATACTGTGCCTGTCCCTTAATTTGGAAATGGTTATTCACAGCCAGTAACTGGACTGAGAGTACAGAGAAATGAACAACTCTCCTAAAGTGCCTGTAGTTCCTGCCCTCTGACTGGACGGACAGAAGCCCCTAGTAGTATAAAAGTTGACATTAGTAAATAATTACCATAACACAGTAGTACCAACTTTACTGCAGGATAAATGCCTAAGAAGTCATGAATTTTGTCCATTCATAGTGGCTAATGTTGGTGAAGGCACAGCACTCTGTGCTCTTTTCTGCTAAGAGGTCAGTGGCAGTGGAAGGGAAACTTTGCTGTGTGTGATTTGATGTTTTATTTGTCTCTTAAAACTTGCAACTGCCGTTCTCTGGACTGTCGCCACAGCTTGGCACCAGCTGAATGAGGGCTCACTTGGAGGGGACAAGGGGAGCCACTTGTGGTACCCTTCAGGGCTTTGAACAGCAGCTGAAACCAAGGTGCTTGCTCAGCAGCAGTGGTATTTATGGCCCAGCCTTGTGGTCCTCCAGTCCGTTCCCTTGTTTTGCTGCCTGTGTGAAAAATGCAGTCAGGTCCCGCATACACCGTGAGCACTTTCTTGTGTATTTTGGAATACAGAGCCACGTATGCACAAGAATATCACTTTCGCAGCTGCATAGTCAAACAGTTCCCGAAGTGGAAGATCAGAATAAGCCCTATTTATTGCTGTTGTTGTAGACAACACCAATTAAAATAGCCCTTGGGAATCCCCATGTTTATCACTCAAAAGTCCACTCTGACTACTTCTTTTCTTAGACTTCTAAAAGAGAGTGCCTGCACTTCCTTCTTTCCCCGCTCTCAAAAAGCTTGACTGGAGTAACTGGTATTTCCACTGTATCAAGCATTTGGTGCAGCTATCATGCCAAAATGAAAATTAGCTGTGTGAGGTTTTCCATTAGTTCTGAATGTGCATAGCTTAAAACATAAGAAAATGAAGTGTGAGGAGGGAAAATAGTGTCTTCATTTGTGATAGACTATTTTGTTAATCTAGCATGTATTGTAGGGTGGTTTTGCTGCCTGGGCAAGATGTACCAATACATCTTAAGCTCTTGACTCCACTTCTTTTAAGACTGGATATCATAAGACGTCTTCAAAACTGAACTGCTGCCAGCTAACCTAAATTGGGGCCGTGCTTTGAGGAAACCAATTCCCCAGCAAGTGTGGGTGTAGCCTGTTGAGGGATGGCAGTTCTTCCTCTCTGTCCATCTGCCAGCTGCCTCAGCCCACAGTCTGCTGTATTCCCAGCCGGGAAATAACGAGCTTCAAAACAAGATAGCAAAATAGTTGAACATATTTTGAAATAGCTAAACCATTAAAACAGCAATTTAAAAAAAGCCATCATATTGGCTATCACAGCTAAAAAGAGCAAAAATCTTTGTATTGGCCTTTGTGCTACCTACAGGTCAGATAATCCTTCTAAGGCAAGTTTACCTTCCAATATGACCAGTGAAAAGTATATGACCATTACATAAAGTAATACATATAGCAGCTTAAAACACTGTGCATTTAAAAGGAATAAAGAGTTAAGGTGAGCATGATGCACAATTAAATAGTCTGTCCCTCCATAATCTTTTCAATAAAAGTCTAGGTATAAAACCAATCTTTCCTCTGAAAAATCTATGCGTTGACTGCGATTTACTTTGTACTACATGGTGATGTGTTGTTTTTCATGCTTTCTGTGCACATATATATGAAACAATATTTTTTTTCTCTCATACAGCACATATATGTAGCCATATAAGCACACCTAGATGATCAGATATCAGAGTACTACTTGCACTGTGCAATACTATACTTTCCCCTCTGGACTGGGGGTAAGGAGAAAAGCAGACAGTCTGATGTGCATGATAGCAGTACTGCTCAGCTGCTAACCAAGTCTTTTTTTACTACCAAAATATCTCCTTTTTGGTGTGAGATAGCCAGAGTGCCACTCTGCGTGCGGCAGCGTGTGAGGAGTAGACATTAACAGCACTGCCATACAGTATGTAATGCAGAATCTGACTCATCTGCAAAAGTGATAAGAATATTTATTGACTGTATTGGTAGTTAGAGTTGAGCAAGAACTGAAAAAAGTGTGCTTTCTTTATGGATACTTATAGTGTCTTTGCTCACAGCTGCAAGGGGAGTCATAACCCACCTGTACCTGAAGCAATGCCCCCCCAGGGGAGTTCCAGTCAGGTCAGACTGGATTCTCATCGTGGCTCTGCTGCCCAGCTGCATCACTGCCTTCAGCATGCCCTGCTGTCTCTCTGGCTCTGCTCTCCATTTGTCAAGTAAGATTAATTGCAATCAGATTTTCCCTCCTGCTACCAAGATTAGAAGGGTAAAGCCAAGCATGTCTGTGCAGGACTCAGGTGGGATGTTATTAAGCAACTGTTTTGCTGGTTTTGTGGAAGTCCCTCTTTAGCCACGTGTGGTCAGGCAGGAATGTCCCTGATTTCCCATGACCCTTCTCCATTAGGGAAACCAAGAGCGTAATCTCGTTAGCTAATCTGCATTGCTGCACCTTTGCATTTTACCCGCACAGTGTTTTGCAGAGGAGCAAAGAAACCCATCACAGGGGAACGCAGGTGAGAGCCTTGCTATCAATGCTGGTGCAGAAGCATCTTTCTTATTGCCTACAAATCACAAAGTGTGAAATGGAGAAAGGAGAACTGACAGGGGCATGCCATAGAATGCTTTTACTGTCTAAAGGCTTTCCATGTAAAAAAAAAAAACAAAAAAAAAAACCACCACCAAACATGCCCAGGTGATTTAAAGCTTTGCTTTCTTTTTTTCATAAGATTCTTCCCTGATGCTGCTCCCAGGTTTCTACAGGAGAAGAGATTTATGGCGACTAAGACTTTTCCCTCTCTCGGGTTTTTTATCTTGCACTTAAGGGATTCTCTGACCCCCTTAGCTCAAGCACAATGATGCCAGTTACCTCAAACACACAGGTACAAAGATACTGTGTTCTGACCACCAGCTAAGGGAAAGGGCTTGTGTGCATAGCCTGAGTGTGTGGGCGAAGCCTCGTTGTCCTGTCAACTTGTGTTTCATGGTTGGTCACCACAGAGGTGACAAACTCCAGGATGCTATCTGCCTGAGCACAGAAGTAAACATTACTGATGTCAGTTTAGCATTTAGCTAACTTACACTTACAAGTTTCTCACATGGGAGTTTCCACACTCTCTCTGACATCGGTTTATTCCAGATGTCTTTCATTTTGGAAGGAGAGTGTCCACTCTAGGCACATACCTCCAGCAGGCACCTAACAAGCGCTCAACAGAACATAAGAGGTACTTACAGGATGACTTGTAGGTCTTGTTTGCTAGTCTCCCATTCATAGGGTCCTGCGTAGTGCTCACCTACTGCACAGCAGTCTGCCACAGCCTTGTGTTCTGGTTTATGGTCCACTGTAATTTCCAGAACCTTTTCTCCAGCACTTCCTAGCTATTTGGTCCCAATTTGTACTCACGAAACTGATTATTCCTTGCACTTGTCTTGACAAAATTTCACCCCCATTTTTTTGCAGTCTGTTTCTCCAATTTGCCAACTTTGAATCCAAATCCTGCCTCCAGTATATTTGGGGGAAGGAGATAAAACAGTGATGCACCAAACATGGTCACGATAACCTCACATCCTTAGGAAGCTGGTTAAAAATGCAACAACAGGAGAATTCAAGACTTGGCACCTTGCACTGACTGTTCTACATTTGCAGTAGGAGGGAAAAGTAGTAACCACAAACTTTATTCAAAATCCAGAAGTTCATCCTCCGGCAGAGTCAGTGGTAGCCAAGTCCCGCTCCTGCCCCTGGCTGCCCGTGCAGCCTGAGGCTCTCCCGAGGATGTCAGAACATGCAGAATTTGGCAGGTTGTGCCCAGATGTGCTCCAGCACATGCTGTTAGCTTGTGTCTCCCTGTTGAAGTTGCTGAAACCACAGAGCAAGGCCTGTTTGAAGCTAAGGGTGCGTTTGTTGGTTTGCTGGATCAGGGCCTTAATCAATCTTTAGACGAGGCGTGAATACAAGTAAGATCAACTGTAACCAGATTTTTCTACCTCCTAGTAAGAAGCATAAATCAAGCAGTTCTTGCTTTCACACCTGTATTTGGCTGACAGGACAGAGAGAAACATACTATAAAAGTTCACTCTTGGCACTTAAGCAAACAGCAATGCATCTTTTCATAAAAGCACTCACAGTAAATGTGCAGGTTAAGGAAGTTGTACTTTTTAGTCCTGCTTTCAATAGAAACTTTGCCTCATTTACAGGCGGATTTGTGCATCTGATAATGATTCTAGTATTTAGCAGTGGCTATTTTGGCCTATTTGTTTGGAAGCCTCTAATAGCTTAGTCTGGTTGAGCTCATTTCAAAGCTTCCCCTAACTGTGGCACCATCTGTTCTCCACCTCACTTTTTTTTTTTTTTTCTTTCCTTGATTGGTTTCATACAGGCCCTTTAGTACATTTTAAATTAGGGTTGTTTGGAGAAAATCATACTGTGATTTGCAGTTGGGTTTCTTTCCCCCCTACTAATTAAACGGAAAACATCCCATGATGAAGAGGGTTGTTGAATTTAACAGGCTTAGTGGAAAAAGGGTGCGGGGGGATTTTCTTCAAAGCTGGAAGGTTTCTGCAGGTAAGCCTATAAAACCTGCAGAAGAGGGTAATGATTACAAGCCTTTACTGCCATCTTAGGTGACCTCCAGTATTTTTCTCAGTTAGAACAGCTACAAATATTGAGATAGTCTTTATTCATACTGTTCACGTTTTATGCATAGATGCACACACATTCATACATGTATATATACACACTGTTGAGCTTTAAAATATATACATGCATAATATATAATTTATAAATTAGATATGTGTGTATAATATAAAAAACCACCTGTCTCATTTCTTTGGGGATTTTCTCTTTAATTTAAAAATCTCTGGCTTCCAACTCAAACAGGTCATGAGTGAGGCTGGAGAAGTACAAGGGAAATTAAGAGATATTAGAAAATTCCTAGGAGCCTCTTGAAATATATCTCCAAACAAATGAACCTGGAGGCCTGTTTTGTTTCTGGGAATTGTTTGGGGCTTTTTTATAATTTTAGACTCTGAGCAAGAGCTAGAGAATGCTGGACTGGGGAATTGCTACTGTGGGGAAGGTTTTTAGAAGCAATAGTTCAGAAACAGAAGAGCAATGCCAAGCTGAAGGAACCTTGCCTGGCTTCCGTTGTCATTTTGACATAATGAACAGAGTTCTGCAAAATCCTCTGGGCTCTAAACAATTCACATTTCAAACTGAAGAAAAAAAAAAAGATGAAGAAATAGCTGACAAGTTCTAATATCCTCTGCGTTGTCTGAAATAGTGTTGCAATAGGCCAAACCATTGACAAGCACAGGAGTGATTTTAATTTGATGTGTTAATTTTTCAAAGCACAAAAAGTCCACTTGCTGGCTGCAGGAAACGGGGTTTTTACGGAATTGCTCATGGCATGTTACTGCTGTGGGATTTGCCCGAGCGCAGCCGTTCTGCCTTCAGTCTGAGTTTGGCACAAGCTCCTCCGGTTGAAATTTTCTCGTATCTCTATTTCATAGCCCCAGAGAGGAAAAACGCAGGCAAAATGCAACCGTCAGCCTGGAAGTGTTTCCATTTTGACTGGGGGTAGAGCACTGTGTGGATCGGGCTGGCTGGGGAGCCCCTTGGCAGGGTGCTTGGGAGAGCTGCCACATCTCTCCTGCCCACCCTCTCACAGCCAGACCGTGGGTACCTGCCCGCAGCCCTGGCCTCTGCTGTCCTTGTCCACTCCTGGAGCCTGTGCTGGGCCCCTGGGATGGTGGACAAGCGAGAGGAGAGAGCTGGTGGGACAGGGAAAGTTTCCAAGGTCCCTCGTGGGGTTGGGAAAGAAAACCCCCAGATAAAATGGGGAAAGGCAGGGTGAAGGACTTGTTCCAGGTTTCCACTGGGAGGAGTTTGAGGGCTACCTCTGGTGATGGAAAGACACCAGACTGCTCCAAAAGGTAAGGAAAGGGCTTGTGCAACTGTTTCATTACTGAAATATCACTGCATCCCTGTCACTATGCCTTTCGCAGGCGGAGAGATCCCCCACTGCTGCCCGCAGCAGGCAGGGATGCCACAAAGAAGAGCCAGGGTCAGAAGACAAAGCCGTGGATGTTCTGTTTGAGGAGAAGGAGCTCCCTCCTTGGTGGCCCTGTGTCCACAGCTGGTGCTGGGGAGCTCTGCGGCAGCTTCCATAGCCAGACCTGCTGTTGGCCTTTTCATAGCTGTTCCCGTCTCAAAACTTCCTTCCCCCTGCTCTTCCCCTCTCTGTGCTTCACACAAACCACTTCTCTGTGAAAGCCTCCTGAGGTGCTTGGGCAGTCCCACCACCCCCTGTCCAGGGCAGCTTTGTCCCTTTCCAGGAGCACCGTTGGTACCAGACACTTTTTAGCTTTGCAGCTGCCATGGGCAGCTGGGATTTCTAAGAAAGGATCGTTTGGCATTTGGCTCTTATGCCAAGTATCACTTACTGGGGTAAACGGGTGGTGGCCTTCTCATTTATCAGCATGACCAGGCCATGAGCAGTGGCAAACCCTGGGTGCAACCTGAAGCGTGCTTCTGCACCACAGGTTCTGGCAGTAAAAACCAGCACCGTCCCCGTTAATCAGGCTTGCTTTCTGTAAGCAAGAGGAGCCACAGCTAAGACTTTTTTTAGTAACTGTGTGTTTACAACTTGCTGCACCGCTGCCCTTACAGATCCCAGAGCAAGGAGGTGGCCAAGGAGCTCTTCTCTGCCTCCTGCCCTGCAGCTGCTGCCCGGCTGGTTGCACCTGAGCAATCCCACGAGGAACCAGGGGGAAGCCCAGGCATCAGGGAACAGGATCCTGAATCTTCAGCGCTGGGGTTATGTCTGCAGCCAAAAAAATCCAGCCTGGTTCGCAGGATCTCGCATTTTTCCATGGTATGCAGTGCCAGTTGCTTTTTTCCCCAATACTTAGTGAGGAATTTAAGAGCAGAGATGACACTACTATACCTTGCACAAGTATCTGGTTTAAATCAGTGTTTCTACCCGACTTCTGGTTTCCTGTGTAGCCACCTACAGCCTAGGAAAAGCAAGACTGAGTTTAGATACCCTGACTCCCCTGGCTGCATCTCCACTCCTGTAAGACATGCAAAAATCCTTCCTCTTACTTGAGGAAGAAGGGAGTCCCTGCCAGGTTTGGGACAGGAGGTGCAACTTGCAGAACAGCTCCAAATCCCCCAGAGGCAGCCACAGGGATTTTTCAGAGGGAGTCCTTCCAGCCGTGGGCTCTTGCTTATCCTGCTCATGATCACGGCCGTACCCATTAAGACTCTGCTGCCAGAGCCAGGAATAGACCAGAGTAATCCTGCTGCCCGGCGGCCTTGCAGATAGTTTTGTAGTTCACAGCCGTGTGCGCCACATCTTCATTCAGCTCATTCTGCCGGGGCATCGTCACGTACAATAGGTACGGGTACGATGTGCCGCCCAGCCGCTGTGGCCCCGCTGTCCTCCATGCACGTCACAGACGTGAGAGGCAGCAGCACTGCGCATGGGCCCTCAGCGGCAAATCCGGCTTTTCCTATGTTTGAGTTTGCAGCTTAAATGATGTAGTTTAAAAGCAGCTTTTTCAACACAGCTTACGACTGTGTGTATGTATTAGGTGGACCCTGGATTGATTATTGACGTGCTTTTGCTTTGCTAACAGCTTTTGCTGATGTGAATGGAGCTGTTGTCTTAAGATAAGTCCTATTAGCGGTTCTATATTGCTTCTGCTGTGGCGGGCGAGAGATGTATCTGAGGTGAGACACTTCACCGCGCAGTGCATTTGACAGGCACAAAGAACAGCACACGCGAGGTTCTGCCTGAGTGTCTGGAAAGTGGAACAAACAACTGTTAAAAGAAAACAACCTTATTCTTCACGCGCACTTGCAGGGAAGCGTGTGCCGGGGTGCTGCGCGCGCTGGGATGGAAGAGGCACCTGGGGAAGCGGGTGAGGGTGGGTGCCTTTCCTTTTCCCCACAGTCAGGCTGCTGCTCGCTTTGCGAGGGTGCGCCTTGGTGTGAGAGACAAAGCCTGCGCTGGGGGATGGTTCAGAACTGCAGAAATAATGGCAGGCTGAGCCCCAAAATGGGGGGTCTTGCTTGGCCAGGGAACTTTTCTTCTTTGGAGGTAATATTGTAAGAGCACAGTGGAGCAGTTCCTACTTTTCAGTGAAGGTTTTAAATATCGGTGAACAGAATCGGAAAGACCTGGGACCACGCGGCTGCTAATGTGATTGGTGGGGACACTGAAGAGGTGGGGATGGCTGCAAATCTGTGGGTCTGACTGGGGAGGAAATGGGGGAAAGCCTGCAAAGAAGTAACAGAGAATGGAAAGAAGCCTGCACGGAGGAACAGAGGGAAGTGGAGACCACAGCGTGTGCGTGGTGAGCACAGTACTTTACCTACAAGCTTGTAATGGCTCGTGTGTGTGTAGAGTCAAGAGCAACTGGCCAAGATGTGGAGTCTGACCCTAATTCAGGCGTGCACAAGTGTCTGAGGACCGTTTCTGACCACAAGCAAGCAGCACTTGTGTTTTGTGTCTCAGCCAAGAGGTTGAGCTTCCAAACGCAATGCCGCTGGGGTGCAGTTTTTGTGCTGAGCCTGATGAAATCCCATCACTGATAAGCTCAGCAAATACGGTGATCTTGAATTATGAGTCCCTGTGAGAGCTAAAGCCGCACTGTGTTTTCCCCATTGGCAACTGTGGAGCAGGATCTCTGTTTCTCCCCTGCGCTCGCTTTCTCCTTCTCCCTGTCCCCATGCACTTGGGAAGCCTGAGATGGTGTGACCATCTGAGCACACGCCAGTCTCTTCAAAGGGCATCTGTAATCCCCTGTGCTAATCTCCTGTGGGAGGAAGGATGCTTGTAGGCAGTGCTTGCAAATCCACACCCAGAATATTAAGCTTGTTATAAAACCTGGCCTGTCGTTGCGTCTGCTGACTCTCATTTCCAAAGAGATTGTTGCGGGTGAGTAAGTTTCTCCTTCCCATGGACTTCCTTTGAAATGTTGCTTCAGGTTAAAGTAATATTGCTTGTTTCCCACACCCTTATGAGAAGAAATGGCAGTACCTGGGGACAGCTATCATTATTCAATGCCCTAATAGCGCTGAACACGATAGGCCACATTTTCAAAGCGACCTCTAAAGCTGTACAAGTCTGCAGATGCAGCAAAAGCAGGTGGCTCGATCTGTATGTGTCCAGGCATCGCCTGCTGGCCCCATGCAGGCAAGGATCCCCCAGGGACTGGGGCTGGAGTCCCCCTGTACCAGCACAGAGTGGGGCACACTTAGGACATGCCCACATGGCAAATGCAAGGGGGACGCTAGCACCAGCTGAAGCATGCCGTTGACACATGACTTCTGTGTTGCTCCAAAGCTTTTGAAGTGGTGTAAGCGCTGAGAGCGCTGTAAGGTCTGTGCTGTTTCGGCTCCCCGTTGCCTTGCCCCGGGTGGCAGTTCATCTGCCAGAGCGTGGAAGGGCTCCAGCTGGCTGCGGCGCAGTGATGCAGGGCTGGGACTCAGCTGGCTTGCCGGGCAGCGGGAGGTGCTGCAGGTGGCACAAAGGGTGGGATGGTGTCCCTCCCTGGAAGGCACTTCCCTGTGTCCTGTTGACAAAGGGTGGGGTGGGGACCAAGGGGGCGGCCCGCTCCATCTGATCTTTGGCGGGTGATCAGCTGGGCAGGTTCCCTGTGCTCGGGAAATACAATCCTATTAATGCACACCAGGCAGGGACAACAGCGACCCAAGGACAAAGGCCTGGCAGAAAGCTGGGGCAGCGACATGTGGGACAGCATTCATCTGCTGCTGTAGCCTTAGATGCATTCACAGAGGGAGGGAAATGCAATTTGGGTAACACCTTTCAGCCCCATAACAAATTAACAAATACTTAATTCATTAGCTCTTGCTCTCCAGTGGGGACCTGTTACTGTGGAAAACAAAGCAGAGGCAGTAAAGCTTGTATTTTTGGAGGTGGCCACATGCTATTGTCACCTCTGCTGTCCTGCACCCACTGGGTGCTCAGACCCTGCTCTGAGACCTTCCCAAAGAAGCAGTGGTGGTAAGTGATGGCCTCTGACGAAAGCAGCCAGCACTTTCGCCTAAAATCCCGGTCTGTGACATTGACAGGGGAGGCCCCAGCCTCCCTTGCACCTCTCCCAAACTCACGACGCCTGCCCTCGTGCCGGTGCCTTTGGGGCTGCAGCCTGAGGCTACGTGCAACCAGAGTACCTGCGGGTATTGCCAGCAGGGGTGCGCATCTATACTGCATTACGCCTGACGTCGGGCTGCCTCTTTGTCAGCGTCAGCTGGCTGACCTCGGTGGTGGCTTTGCAGCCCCGGTCAGAGGAACACAGCAGCTTGTGGGGTGATGTGGGGCTCTGCGCAGACTGGGCTCTCTTGCTCAGCCCGCGCTCGCTAGCAGGGAGCTACCTCCAGGCGTAGACACCGCTGCTCAGCAGCTAAGGCAGCACCCGAGCTCCGGGCTGGGACGAGTTGCACAGCCTGTCAAGCACAGAGCTGTAAAGACTCCCCAGGGAGACGGAAACAGCAAGCAGATGAGTAAATTCTTACCTCTTAATTTCAAGCAGACATCAACTGGACATCAATAGCGTGCTTTTAAAAGAAAACCACAGGCTCCTTTGGGCTTCCTGGCAAAGAGCACGAGCAGCCCCGTGCTGGAAGGGTCTCCACGCCTGCGGTGCGCAGGGCACTGGCACAGCTCAGCACAAACAGGCTGAGTCACTAGCCACAGGTTGCCAGTTTCCACAGTTATGGAGTCTTGGTCACATTTTTGGTTTAGTTGGTTTGCATCTCGGCAGTGTTTGTGACAAAAAGTGTGGAAGAGGCTCTCGTTCTTCGCAGGGATTAGGCTTAATCACAACGGCTGTTAAATGAATGAATGTGCTGAAAGCAGATGCCAGACTGTGCCCGCCAGGCCATTAACAACCCAGGAGGAAAAAGCAGGTGAGGAACCTTGGCTCCGAGCAGCGGCAGGCACGGCCCGGTCGGAAAGGTCAGAGCAAAGGGAGGGCAGAGGGAGCAGGCAAAGGATCAAGGATTGCAGTGCAGCAACCATGAAGTGCTAGGGCTTACATGGAAAAACCCATGCAGGCTCAAAAACACACGTTGGATTTACTTCTGGCTGTTTAACGGTGAATTCCCAGCTCTGTCAAGTGAGAATGTTTTCTGTCAATATTCCTGCAGCGATACATCTTGTCACTATGTTTAAGCACAGATGGTTATGTAGCTTCCACACGAATCTGGCACGTGGGGGCAACACCAAGCTTTCAATTGCTTTATCTTTAAAGATAAGGATGATACCAACCTGATAAATTGATCCAAGTCTGATGAATCCATGAGATATCACATGGAGATATAGAAAGAGGAATCAATAAGGCATTACCAGATGCTAGAGCTGCCACCTGTAAATCAGTTTGGAAGTGTCCAGTGTACAGCAGTTTGTAAAATACACCTTAGGCTGTAATTGTGAACTGGACTAAACTACAAAAGAATAAGCATCAAGATCCAGGAGCCACAGACCTGCAGCAGGCTCCAAGTGGTATGCAACTGAAGGAGTAAATCAGCTCCATTGCCCTAGCAGAGGAACCAGTGAGGTCTGAGCAGTCTCTGACTTCTCTGGTTGCCATCAGCACCTGTACTGCTGCACACCGGAGCTTAGGGACAAGCTGGAAGGGCAACAAAACTACAACAGAGAGAGCAAATGATGAAAATTAGCAAATGATGAAAATTAAACTCTGGTCAGGGGTCTGGTGAAGGGAATTTTGAAAAATCTGCCTGTGCCATGAAGAATATTTCTATAAATTGATTCATGTGGGCTAGAGAAATTCACCTCCTGTCCCTGTAGATAACAAAGCTGATTCAGCCGAACCTGTGCTAGAGATGTTAAGTGTGGCGTCTTAGTTGAAGTCTGAGATAGCAGGGAGTAATAGCAGCAACGACAAAAAATTGGAATTCAAGTGTCTGTGTGCTTCATCTTTACAAAATCTCTCTCCAGTTCAGTACTTTTTGCTGAGTGATGCCCATGCTATCAGCGTGGATACCACATCTCCTTCCCTGGAGAAAATGAGTTTGACACGTGAGCTCTGGGTGCAAGGGAGAAGAGGCAGCGTCACTACAAAAGCAACATGGCAGAGCTGCTCTCAGACGAGTACAGTCAATCTCACCACCGGAGTGCTGGGACCCCCCGCCTCCCTGCTCAACGTCCCCTGTTTCTGCAGGGTGAGTGTTAACGAAGCAGTTGCGGTTTCAGCCCCCCTGGGGATGAGGTAGTTTCTGCACAGTGTACGCCCTGGGGGAGTAATCCCCTGCTGCAGGACAGATTGTGGTCTGCCAGGCGCTGGCTGCTTCCTCCATGCCCTTTGCTAGGCTAGACGCTGAGAGCTTGGTTGTGACTTTGCCAAGTATGTTGGGGTGGAGCCCAGCAAAAATCTATGACAGTGGCAGGTCAAAAGCTGCCTTTTCTGCCTGCCAGGCCTGCATGAGCTGTCTCAGGCCATAAGTCAGGCTGCTTCCATTTTGGCTTTTGAGTAGTCCCAAGAAGTTTCTTCTCGTCTTTCAGCTTGCTTCCCCCTGCTCCCTGGCCCTTTCCCCATCCGGAAATGCACATGCCAAACATGGTAAGACATAAGAAACCTGTTACAAAGCTTATTTTATCTTTACTAGGTGCACATTTAAAAGAATGAATACTCTGAGCTTTCATGTTTGTTTTCCCTTGTTTCCAGCAGGAAGTCTGAACGCAATACAACTTTAAGTAATGTTTTGTATCTAATGAATAGAAGGAATGCTAAATATGAAAACTGTCTTCCACATTAGAGAAAAATGCATTTTATTCGAGGAGTCAATATACTTCTAAATAAATATGTGGCTGCAGAAAGCCTGCAAGGTTTTGTTATCAGTGAAGGAAAAAACAAATACAAGCTGTGGGTGAGGGATGCTCCTCCCCATGTGATCCGTGTGCGGAAGGGTTTTGTTGAAGACAGCTCCAACGGGCTTTGCTGGGTTGGCATCACTGAACCTATGTTAAGGTTCCTGTCTCAGGGTATGGTCCCAAGCTAGGTGGTCCTCGATATGCCAACAGCTGGATTATCTAGCAGTACAAATTCCATCTGGAGGAGGACACAAGGTGGTATGTACGAGGAGTTCTCCAGGAGTGCTGTACGGTCTTTATGTTGGCATAACGTACACACCAATTCCCTCTTGTGCCTTCTTGCTCACCCTGCAGTTCAGGACAGTTCTGCTGCACTGTGAGGTTGTGGGGCTGGTTCCCACAGAGACATTCTCCTGAGATCAACGCTGCCCAGAAAGAGCCTCTAGGAAAAGCACCATGCTACTGGCATGCTCAGCACTGCAGCTCTGCAAAGGGGCCGGGCCATACTCACGCTCCTCTCCAGAGCACCAGCACCGTGGGTACGTCTCTCTGGGTCCCAGACAGTGACCTAGACACTATCTGCCGAGCACTCGCTCTCCGTGTGGCAGCCTTATTTTGATTAGTGAAGGCACATCTCTGTTGCCCAGTGTGGGTGAGCTGTAATGCTACCTGGATGTTGGGACCACAGACTTCCTAGCAAGAACTGCCTCCTAGCTGATGTGCTGCATCACAGGACAAAGGCTTCTCCGAGAGCTCTAGAAAGGAAAACATTCATCCCAGTGGTTTGTTTCTCAGGCATTTCCCTAAATCCATAAAAGCCAGAAAAAAAAAAAAAGGAAAAGAGATAGTATTTTTTGATTGTTTCACGATCCTGGGAACTGTTTTTTTTTAAAGGAAAAGAAACCCCCAAGATCATTTTGAATCATTCAAAATGTTGTTTAGTAGAGCAAGACATCTATTCTGATTGTGATTCTTCAACTATCAATTTAATTTATAAGTAACCAAAATCAAAATGTTGTTTAATCTTTACTCTTAAAAAAAGTCTGCTTGAGTACTTTGTCAAACTTGGCTTTTGTAATTACGAAGAAATGGTATTTTCCAGTGGAGATGGTCAGAACAATTTTGCCCAGCTGTTCTTATTACTCTTTTGATAAAATGTGCTAACGTTCGTGAGCATACTCTAGTACAGCACATACAAACAGCACATACAAAATCGCGAGGGCAGCTGGGAAGCCTTCCACTAAAAGTATTCTGTATCGTGTGAAGTCTAAGATCCTCAGGCAAACATAGCTACAGACAGCAAATCTCTCAAAGGGCTAAAATCCCAGCTGAGTCTCAAATTCACTGTGCAGGAGAGAAAGAGCTGTAATCTGCTAACGAAAGCAGATGTACAAGAGTCATTCTGGCAGCTACATCTGCCATGCTGCCTCCCCCCCACCCTGCCTTGTTAAACCCACTCTTCCTTCTAGTCATATGTGCTTTTCTCATTGATGACAAAAATAGGCAAGCACAAATGTCAATCATGAATTTACTCCTTAGGACAGGCATTTTTTCCTCATCCTGCATTACAGTCTTATGGGGTCCTGATGCTCCCTCAGCCTCTAGGGGAAGGGTCTCCTAATTTTGGCCAGGTAGCTGTGTCATGGAGGGAGCGATTCACTTCACTCATAAGAGAGCAGCAGTGAAATACTTATTAACAACCTTTCAATAAAGTTTGACAGTAAATACGACAGTGTTTTAATGAGATTTGATGGCAAGGCACACTTGGTTGTTTACTGCATAGAGGACAGGGTCAGAGAGAACTGTCAGGGACACCCTCCCATTGAGTCACAAGGTTCAGAAAGGACCCCTTTGCTTTCGAAACTCCTTCTCAGAGAGGACTCTAGGTGCAGCTGGATCCAATCTTAGTCCCAGACTTGGTCAGTGGTCTACATATAAAGGATTATATATGCACAATCAATCCTTTACATCACTTAGCTAAGATTTCAAAGTTTAGCATGCTATTAACCATTTACCAAGGATCTGTTGCGGTAAGGAATCTCTGAACCTCAAGGAGTAACAACCTTGAGAGGCATCCCAACTTAAGGGGAGATCCTGGTGTGCAGCCCACTGCCCCGCAGGAGAGCTCAACAGGCCCTGGGCTGTCCACTAGAGTAAGATGATTGACCTATAGTCATATCTGCATAGCAG
>VZSZ01005805.1:17733-32425 GCA_013398815.1 Ibidorhyncha struthersii
CAACGTCTGAGGGGCGATGAAGGCGCTGCCGAGGGACAGCTCTCCTTCGTGGCCCCGTGGGGGTGGGCGCCGTCGCCGGGCGGGCGCTGGTGTTTTGGCCCCGGCTTAAAAAAAAAAAAAAAGTTAAAATCGTATAGTTGACAAACCGACCGGCATTGTTTCATCTGCAACCGCCAAACGGCTGTAGCGTTCGATTTCTTAGGTGTACTCAGGTGCTTAGCTGTTCCGAATCTTTAAAGGACGTTTTTAAAAAATGTAAAAAAAAAAAAAAAAAAGTTTAAAAAGAGGCAATGGAATGTTGGAGGGGTTTTATTGCTGATACTTAGGCAGAGGGCTGTGGTGTACCTTATTTCTGTCTGGCTGTCGGCGGCGCGTTTCCCCGGCGGTTCAGTAGCATCTCTCCCTGTGGATTGTGCAGCACCCAAAACCCCCCAGTCAAATTACAGCTGTGTATTTTGGAGACGGACAGTTTAATGGTACCAATTAACAGCTGTGCAAGTTCAATTAGTGCCAAAGGCAAGTCAACTACCTTTATAGTGTAAGTATTTTTATTGGAGATAGATGTATCTATAAGCGTACGTGCACCTTTTCAGCATGAAGTGAATGACTGAGCTTTGTGCTTTCTTGTTCGTTGCACTCTTCGGAGTGACACCAAGCTGAAGGACGGACGGTCCCCTCCCTCGAGCAATACAGCCGAATTTCGGGATGTTTTACAAGCAGATAGATCAAACAGGTACTATGCTTGGGTCGATAAAAGGAAGTTTTGAGGCACAGTAGCCTTGGATAGAGTAGACAAGGAGTATATGCTAGAATGAGCTAGTTTTGTGTAATTAAGTGTCATCTAATTAGGCCAAAGGGCAAACTGAGCACACGCAAAGACTGAGTTCAATCAGCGGACACAGTGAGGAAGACTATCGATGACCACCAGAGAGCCCTGGAAGACCACCAATAGACATAAATGCGCATGTGTCAAGGACACATACATATATCACTGAGTTATGGAAATAGTATGAATATGTGAATCATTTCTGGGAAATCTAACAAATATGTATATTTTGATTGCATATCATCTTTGTAGTTGAGCAAGTGGGTGTGCATACGAGGTGGAGGGATCCCCTGTGCGCCTGGCGCAGCAATAAAGAACGCCTGCTTTCAAAAACTCCAAACTGACTCTTAGTTATCTTTTTGCCGACTTAACGGTAACAGTTTTGGCGACCCCGGTGGGACACAGTTCTTGAGCCTTGATGGATCCTGGGATCACGGAACCTTAGCCGGCACTGAGGGGTTCTCAGGGAGGACCTTGATGCCCAGACTGAAGAGCCCCTGAGCGAAGAACACTGTTTTGTGAGTATAAGGCATTCTTCTGGGAACTTGGGTTACCTGCCCATAAGACGCTGCGAAAGCTCTGCGGGGTTGGGTTGAGACCTGGGTTGGGGTTAGAGTCCCCGTTTGGTTTGAAAGGGATTAGAATCCCGGCTTAAGGTAAATGCTGAATATAACCGCGGTAATTGTTATTGGTAGTGTTTGCTTGTTTGCAATAGTAATTGGTTGGTTGTGTTGTTTTTGTACAAAAGGCTCACCCATGTGTGTTATTCCTTGTGTTTATTTATTTATTCCTTGCATTTAAAATGGGCACTGGATCATCTACGGGTGGGGGAATTTTAAAGAAGTCGCCTTTGGGTTGTATTCTTAGTCACTGGAAACGAATTGGTGGACCCCCTGGCGGGTTGCAAAAAGGGAAGATTTAATTGAGTACTGTAATCAATGGTGGCCACGATATAAACTGGATAATGGAGAAAAGTGGCCAGTAAATGGTACTTTAAATTATAATACTCTGTTACAATTAATGTTGTTTTTAAGGAGAGAGGGAAAATGGGATGAAGTGTTATATGCAGATATGTTCTTTACGTTAAGGAATTGCCCAGAATGGCAGAGAAAATGTGGTATAAACTTGGCATCTAGCAACCCTTTTGTTCTGGCTCCGGAAAAAGAGAAAGGTAAGACTTTGAAAAGATGCTGTTCCGCCTGCAAAATAGGACAAAGGTGTCTAAAGGTTTGTGAACAAGGATAGGATGACATTGAATTACTGGTAGCTCCCAAACGGCGCTTGGGACCCCGAAACAATGAATACGATGAACTAGGAACAGACAGTAGAGGGCATGGTCAGCGGGGAAATGGGTCGGTATTAGGAGCAGAAGGATCAGATGGTGGGTCTGAGAGGGGTGTTGCAGGGACAGCTCCGGTGGCGGAAAGAACTCGGGGTCGGCACAGAGCTGTGTTGCAAGCCCCAATGAGAGAAGCTCATGGGAATGATGGTCCAGTTGTAGTGAAGGTGCCTTTTTTTGATCGCAGACTTAAATAACTGGAAAATAGCTGCCGGTAGCTATCAGGATGATCCCGATCGGGGGGCCAGTGCTTTTGAAATGTTGATTAGAAGTCAGGATCCAGATTGGAAAGACGTTGAAGCTATCTTGCAAGTGTTGTTTCACAGTACAGAAAGAGAAATAATCCGTAAAGCTGCAAGAACTCAGATCGAGGCACAGATAGCACCAGGGGCATTGCAAGGGCTGCAATAAAGAATGCCTGCTTTCGAAAGCTCCACACTGACCCGTAGAGAGTTATCTTTTTGCCGACTTATGGTAACGCAGGCGCCCGTCATGGACTGTTCCTGCTAAACACAATTCTGACTTTACACAGCGTTCTCAGACGTGGTTCCCAATGGCAAACTGCTTGCAAACTGCGCTCGCTCACTGCTCGCAAAAAGGTGGTTTTGAGGCTGAAGTGGGCAGGAAGGCACTGAGCCCCAGGGTTTGTGGGGCAATGAAAGCGCTGCCAAGGGACAGTGAGGACAAGGCACAGCTTTCTGTGCTGGCACCTTTGGTGTGGGAGCCATCGCTGGATGTTCGGTATTTTTGAGCCCAGCCCGCGGGAGAGTGAAGAAAGGTGGTTTTGAGGATGTATCGCAGAATCACAGACTGGTCAGGGTTGGAAGGGACCTCTGGAGCTCATCCAGTCCACCCCCCCTGCCAGAGCAGGGTCACCTCCAGCAGGTTGCACAGGACGGTGTCCAGGCATGTTTGGAATGTCTCCAGAGTCAGAAACTCCACAGCCTCTCTGGGCAGCCTGTGCCAGTGCTCTGNTGTGCTGGCACCTTTGGTGTGGGAGCCATCGCTGGATGTTCGGTATTTTTGAGCCCAGCCCGCGGGAGAGTGAAGAAAGGTGGTTTTGAGGATGTATCGCAGAATCACAGACTGGTCAGGGTTGGAAGGGACCTCTGGAGCTCATCCAGTCCACCCCCCCTGCCAGAGCAGGGTCACCTCCAGCAGGTTGCACAGGACGGTGTCCAGGCATGTTTGGAGTGTCTCCAGAGTCAGAAACTCCACAGCCTCTCTGGGCAGCCTGTGCCAGTGCTCTGCCGCCCTCAAAGGAAAGAAGTTCCTCCTCATGTTTAGATGGAACTTCCCATGTTCAAGTTTGTGCCCGTTACCTCTTGTCCTGTCACTGGGCACCACTGAAAGAAGACTGTCCCCATCCCCCTGGCGCCCTCCCTTTAAGAATTTATAAGCATTGGTAAGATCGCCCCTCAGTCTTCTTTTCTCCAGACTAAAAAGCCCCAAGTCCCTCAGCCTTTCCGTGTAAGAAAGACACTCCAGTCCCCTCATCATCTTTGTAGCCCTTTGCTGGACCCTCTCCAGCAGTTCCCTCTCCTTCCTGAACCNGAGCTGCTCTCCAGGAGGTCAGCCCCCAGCCTGTACTGGTGCATGGGTTTATTCCTCCCCAGATGCAGTACCATACACTTGCCCTTGTTGAACTTCATAAGGTTCCTCTCTGCCCAACTCTCCAGCCTGTCCAGGCCATGCTGTACGACAGCACAGCCTTCTGACGTGTCAGCCCTCCCAGTTTTGTGTCATCAGCAAACTTGCTGATGGTACACTCTATGCCTTCATCCAGGTCGTTGATGAATATATGGAACAGGACTGGACCCAGTACTGACCCTTGACGGACACCACTTGTTCCTGACCTCCAACCAGACTCTGTGCCACTAACCACAACCCTCTGAGCTCTACCTGTCAGCCACTGTTCAATCAACCCCACTGTCCATTCATCTCACCCACACTTCCTAAGCTTGTCTGTGAGGATGATGTGGGAGACAGTGTCAAAAGCCTTGCTGAAGTCAAGGTAGACAACATCCACTGCCCTCCCCTCATCCACCCATCCAGTCACGCCATCGTAGAAGGCTATCAGATTAGTAAAACGTGACTTCCCCTTGGTGAATCCATGTCGTCTACTTCTGATAACCTTCTTTTCCTCCAGATGCTTGGAGATGACGCCCAGAACGAGCTGTTCCATCATCTTTCCAGGGATGGAGGTGAGGCTGACTGGCCTGTATTTTCCTGGGTCATCCTTCTTGCCCTTTTTGAAGTCTGGAGTGACATTGGCTTTCCTCCAGTCCTCAGGCACCTCACCTGTTCTCCACGACCTCTCAAAGATGATGGAGAGCGGCCCAGCAATGACTTCTGCCAGCTCCCTCAGCACTTGTGGGTGCATCCCATCAGGCCCCATGGACTTGTGGGCGTCCAGTTTACTTAACTGATCTTTAACTTGTTCCTCTTCAACCAAGGGAAAGTGCGGGAGCAATGGCTGAACAGTCGGTGTCTTTGAGCCCGGCCCGTGGGAGAGTGAAAAAAGGTGGTTTTGAGGCTGAAGTGGGCAGGAAGGCGCCGAGCCCCAAGGTTTGTGGGGCAATGAAAGCTCTGCCAAGGGACAATGAGGAAAAGGCACAGCTTTCCATGCTGGCCCCTTTGGTGTCGGAGCACCCAACCGCTTTGTCTGAAATCGGCTAGGAAAACCAAAACCTTCGGAATGATCCCCCTGCAGTCAGCGGGGCAGGCTTGCCATAAATGGGGGAGGAAACCCACACTTGGAAGGAGCTGCCACGTTTTCCCCCGGCTGCCGCTTTGGCCCCTGCAGCTCTGCTCTCCCACCCCCTTGTACGAACTGATGCAGAGGGAAACGCTTCCAAAGCGTGGGACGGCCACAAGTGGGGCAAAGGCTGCTGCTTTTCCCCTGGGACCCATCTGGGTTTCTCTGTTTGTGAGACCGCCAAGAGCCCTGTGGCTGCAGCCCCACTCCAGCATTCCCAGGGAGGAGAGCCCCCCCTCCCCGGGGTGGGCGCAGACCCTGTGTGGTGCGGAAGTGGCTTTCGGTGTGCCCCAGGAGCCTCCACCTGCCTTGTGCTGTGTACCTGACCCCCATGTTTTCCTTTCTAACAGCCCCAGAGCCCCCACATGTTTTTTCTGAAGTGCTGCCGAGCCTGGCATTTGGCGTTCCCTGCAACCCAGAGCCCTCCATGTCTGTGCGTGCACCCCAGACCACTTTTAGGGTGCTTAAGTGCTCTCAGTGTACCCCAAAGCTCTCCTTTTGCCTTCCCTCCCACCCCAGAGCCCTCCCTGAGTCTTCCAGCAACCCTGAGACCTCTACGAGTCTTTCAGAGGGTCCAGAGCCTTCCAAGTGTCTCTCCCTGCTCCCCAGGCCTCTCCGTGTGCTTTTCTGACAGCCCCTGCCTGTGCTTCTAGGCCCCCCAGGACCCTCCTGGTGATTTTCCCCACACCCTGTAGCCCTCCACATGCCTTTCCCTGTGTCCCAGATCCCCGTGTCCAGCTTTTGGAGCGTTTTGGATCTGGCTCTGCCTCCTCCTCCCGCGGGGACAAGCAGTGAGGCGGGAGAGCAGGGTGGCTGGGTGGGCTTCCCAAGCCAATGCGCTCACAGGGGAGAAAGGCTCTCACCGAGTATCAGCAAGGCCGACGGGGGAGGAATGGTCCCCGCCGTCTGCCTGCATGCAGGGACAGGAAAGGAAGCGGAGGTTCGGCGATCTGAGCTTTGTGCACAACCCTGATGAGAAAGACTCGTGTAAGGCAGAAGGCAGGGAGTGGAGGGGAGAGGAGAGGCGCAGGTGTTGCTGTGTTACAACAAGCCTCGCTTGGGAAGTGGCCAGCGGTTATTCAGGAGGCGTTGAAGCACGGGATGCTGGTGCAAGGGTGTCCCACAGCCCAGCCATGTCCCTGGACACAGCAAGCCCGGCAGGCTGGCTCCCTCCCCGTGGCGAGAGGCACGAGGCAGCGAGCAGTACTTTCCTAAAGGTCCTGACCTGCAGCTGGAGCGCATCTGCGTCACATTAAGCCACAAAATAACTTTACTGTGCCAGTACTCTGCTGCTTAACCATCCTGGTGCTTCAACAACAGCGTCTCAAAGGGAGGGGAGGGGTATTCGGGGCATTTAAACTACAGAATCCTCTTTTCTGCATCTGAGACCAAACACCTCTCGAGGAGCAGAGGGCAGCCTTGCTGCCAGGATTCCCCAGCTCCCGGTTTTACATCCGCCACAAAGAGACGGAAGGGCAGAGGGAACAAAGTCCAGCGGCACCTCACGGGCTCCAGCTGCAAATCCGGGGCGGTTCACAGGACTCGGAGCTGCCAGCTGAAGGGAAAGGCTGCCTGGCAGAGCCCTGCTAACCACACCGCGCAAACCACCCCGGCGGAAGACAAGTCCAAAGGTCTCAGCACAGGAATGGTGGGGCAGGACTGTCCCTTTTCCCTTGGGAAACTAGTCGAGAAGGGATCAGCTGAGCTGTGGCTTTAGGACGGGCAGGAAGGGAGAGAAGGAACGGCAACTGTCTGACAAAAAGGTGCAAGGAGTCCCCAAGTCCAGGTGGTGGTCTGTGTGTGCTGCTGGAATCCCCATCACACCACCAGATGGGGCTGGGAAGAAGAGGAGGAAGGCTGGGAGGAGGGGAGGAGCACCAGGCCACCTGGCTGCAGTTCGAGCTGCTCAGCCCCTTCACAACTTCTGGATTTTCTCAGCAATGACGATGGGGTTCTCCTTCCGGATCTTCTCGGCGGCCTCTGCCTTGTAGTCGTAGGGGCAGGCATGCATGTCGGAGTACCGGTGAATGGCACAGAATAGGTTCCCGCAACGGCAGTCGAAGCCTGAAGGGAGGAAGAGCAGAGAGACAAAGCCGTGTCAGTCCCCATCCAGCCGGACAGGAAGGCAGCAGGGCCCCCGCTCTTTCCTGCCAGGCCAGGAAACTCCACTGCAGAAAAGAGGGTCAGACGAGGGAGGGGGCTGCTGTCCCTGACAGGCGAAAGGGAGTCTCAGTGTGGGGGAAAACCACAGGTTGCGCTTTGGTTTCCTCTGGCTTAGCTGCTCCCGTGAGCACACGCGTGCTCTGGGCAGCCCCAGCTGTCACGGCGGTGGGAAATGTTCCCAGAGCAGCTGCTCTCCGTGCTCCCCGGGGACAAGGGACATGCCGGGGACTGCAGAGCGCCAGATTGCTAATCCAGACCAGGCTCCCCAGGCAGCGAGCGGGCAGCCTGAGCTGGAGCTGAGCCCTCCGAGCCAGCCTGGCTCCCCGGGTGTCACGCAGCAGCATCTGGACTGACCAACAGTAAGCCAGCAAGGAGCAAAACCTTCACCTTCGTTAGGATTGCTGTCGAGCTATTTAGGCTTCAAAATTCACCATTTAGTCACTTCACTTGGCGACAACGCTGTTCAGAAGCGCTACCGTTATCACAGCACACTGGGAAACTGAGGCAGGGAGCAGGCAGTTGGGTTGCTACAGGAGAGCACATCAGGTCCCCATCACGCTGGCAGTGAATCACGCTCTCCCCTTTCACATCTTTCCAACTACAGGCTGTAAAGACCACAAACACCTTGCTACAAGGTGTCAGTTTACTCCGATTTCAGACAACTCATTTCATCCTAAACGCCTTGAATTCACAGGATTTCTCTGCAATTTGTTTCCCAAAGGAAAGGAAAATTCTCACAGTTTGAAGCTCTTAAGGAAATACTTATCCAAGAAAACAATCTTCCCTGCAGCTCTGAAGACTGGCCACAGAGTACCCTGCCCAGTCCCCGGCTTATAAACCCACACTTATTCTATAATAACACCCTCAAATCTCCCTGTGCAAGCTCAGGCTCCACAGGACCAGGCTCTGAGCGAAGCCCCTGGGCCGGACTCTGCTGCAGCAGCTTAGGTGGATGCACACAGAAGTGTGCACGCAGTCCCTGGCTGCTGAATGCACCAAGGAGGCTAAAGAGGTGAGCGCTCCGCTAGAACGGCGTGACCTGCACGGCTCTGGAGTTAACTTTTTCCAGGGAAACACTAAATGCCAGAGTCAATTTAGGGGAATGATGTCTTTATGAACAAACCACAGCCAAGTTAATTGCTTCACTTTCCAGGGGCAGTTTTCCCACTGATGCCAGTCACCTGACACAATCTTGGCACCTCTCTCCCTTCAGCTTTACAGGCTGAACCCTGAGAACCATCTTGCTCTCAGGAAGCTAACGGCAGAAGCCAAACAACATTAACAAATGGGACGAGTGCTGGAGTGGGATTTTCAGTTTGGGTCTAACTCAGTTCATGTCACTATTATGAAAGCTTTACTGCTGACTTGAACAGGAGCAGAATTAGACCCCCAGCGAGCACTGCCTCTGCTTCTACAAGCAGCTTTTGCCAAGCAGCAGAAATAACCCGAGAAGCACTGCTCCATCCAGTTTCGCAATCCTGCACCCAAGGGCTGGCAGGGACCTTCACAGGGCAGATTCCCCAGGCTCCTGCCTTGTTTGCAGGCCGGAGCTCCCCTCCCATCTCCCCTGCAGTACCAAGTCTTGCGGCTATAAAGGACTTTTTGGAGGGTTACCTCCAACCACTGACCCATGCCGACCCTCTGAACCCAGGCGGTATCACCGCACAAGGAGATGTGCTCGCAGGGCGATGAAACCAGACTACTTAGGCCACAGACAAGCTTTCCCCACAGGCAGGGTCTTACCAGTTAGCCCTATCTTCTTCCGGCAAGTGAAGCAGCGATTCTTCTTCTGTTTCGGTTTTTCTGAAGCTGCCTTGCCCTCCACTGTGTTCTGGGATATTTCAAGCAGGGTACCTGAAACAGAGGCAAGAGTTTTGCTGCCCTTCTTGATAAACCAAGCAACACATGCGGTTTATTGCAGGAGCTGCTGGAGGCCCTGCGATGCCGGGTCTGTGCCAGACACCTCTGTGTTCATATTGCCATGGCCGACATAACCCAAACTGTGAGATTTTCCTTGTTCCAGAGATCCACACCTCACACAGCCTCATGTTTTCTCTCTGTTTCAAATTTCTTAAGTCCAAGGCTCAGAAACACCAAGGAGATACTACGGTTTAGCTAAGGCATACATAAGGTAACATGATGGCGTTTTACTCCTGCTGAGAAAAGGTAATACTAAGTAGAATTACCTGGTGCTTGCCATAGGTTAAGCGTGCGCCTGGATAGTCACTACCGCTTAGCTGATGTACAGTAACTCAACTGCACAGCTGAGCCTAGAGTTAATCTTCCCAGGGGGAAAAAAAAGTTAACCCCTTGTAAGTACTACTAATTATTTTTGCTGACTCTTATGTAAGTGTTCCTCATATGTAGGTCTCAGAATGCTTTACACAGATACTCATCACTGTCTCTAATCTACCAAAAGGAAAACTGAGCTCTGAAATCCAGATTGTTAAAGGTCACTGATGCTTAGCAGGATTTCCTACAGTACCTAAGCAGGCTAGAGAAGTCAACAAGAGGGAGGAGCTCCACCTGCTAGCAGATACACACCTGCAGTGCAGGCCGCTCTGAAAATCAGGCTAAGGAGACAGAGTCAGAGAGATGACAGAGGACTGTCAGAGGCAGAGATAGCTTTGTGGATCCGAGCCTAAACAACTTTCTAAAAATCTCACAACTAGCAGAAAGGGGCAGGCTCTTCCAAGCCTCTCTTTCACCAAATAGTCTCTCTCCTGCCTGTTGTAAATTGTCTCCTGGGCTTGCAGGCCCGGGATTACCAAATCCAGAATGCACAGTCATGTGCGGTGACTAGAGCCTGTTTTTTTAGCAACCAACAACTCTTGGGGTTTTTTTTTTTAGCTTTGAATGCAAGCAAACTGTCAGCTGAACAGGAGGGTGTCTCCAATGCAGTGTCACTTGGTTACGGCTCAGCTGCAACATAACAGCTCACCCTCTAACTCATCAACGGGAGGACGTACCCCGCTGGGCAACGACACCCGTGCTCCTCTATCACTTCAAGGTGCCCACTTTGCAAACAAAGCGACAGCGTTAACACTCCCCTCCAAGGGGCAGGTATGCCTCCCATCACACAGGACGACAACAACCAGGCCAGCAGCTGCCCCCGGGCACCATCACAAACACGTCTCCTCTCTCCCAAGACTACACTGGATCCGTCTCCTTTCCTCCCTCGAGAGATGGCAGGGAAATGCAGCCAACAACAGCCGTGCAGCAGGCTGTGGGACGCTCCGGGCTTTCTGCCATTCACTAGGATAGGCGTCATGGAAGATTATCCTCCTGCCAGCGAGTCAAGGGCTGGCAGCTACTCAGCCCTCAGCCCACAAAGCAATCTCTATCGGCCTGCCCTCAGGCACAGCATTTGCTCTCCTCCCTGTTTCAGAAACAGACAAACTGTTTTTCTCCTTAGCTCTCCTGCTAGGTGCGCCTTTACTGCTGGGAGGTAACAACTGTCCCCCGGAGTTAGTGGCCAGTATTGTACCTGCTGCTCAAATCCACTTGCAAGATCAGCGTCATTCAGACTCGCGCAAAGGCCAAACCATCTACCTGACGAGGAAGATGCTGATGAGGCTTCTTCTCTCTTGAATTCTTCTGTCTCGCTGCTGTTTTCTTCTCTGGATATGCTCATCGCTGTCATCTGATGGGTCACAGGAGTCTGAGCACTGGGAGCGTTTGCAACAAACAAACCAACCAACCATAGATTAAACACAAGTATTTTCTTTTGATGAACAGTTATGTGGGGGACATCTTCATCCCATAAAATTAATTTCATTATATTCAGAGGTAGCTCAGGAGTACAGCAGGCCAACTCCCCGTGAGATTTGGGATCAAAGCTCTTCACAGACATAAATCGAATGAATCTGTGATGATCTCAGTTTCCTTTTCCACCCAAATATATCTCAAACCCAAGGCAACAGCCCATCCAAATAAGTCCAGGGACAGGGAAACAGAGTTATGAGTCAGGACTGTAATGCAATGGTAGAGCTCAATGCAGTACTGTCTGCCTTCCTATCAAACATTACCAGGGTCCCTAATCCTCCTGTCACAGCTTCCAGGTACTTTCACTTAGGACTGAGTTGAAGCCCAGCAGTTTAAGACAGCTAGTGACAGACAAGGTGCCCTGGCTCCGGCAAGAACCAGGGCGCCACTTAGTTTACTACAGGTTTTAATTTACTACCGACCCTCTGATACCCGACTCTACGCATCGGTCCTCATCAGGGACATCTCAGTCTTCACAGATGAACAGTGTTTGATCCAGCCCGCTTTACAGATCCCATTGACGGTACAAAGGATGACAGCCTACCCCTTGTGTGCCAGGGCTGGTTTTTAGCATGGCTGTGGATCCTCCCCACCCCCCCCAGACTATGCCCCTACCTGGCTTTCGCATCCTCAGGCGTGGAGTCTCCCTCTGCGCGCTGCCCTGCAACTGAATCTGAAGCCATGGGGCTGCTGTTGGGACCACTGGGTGCTATGAAACAAGACCACAGTCTTGGTAAACTCTTAAAAATATCAGCAAGTTTCTCAGGTGCTTGACAGCCAAGGAGAAAGCAGGATGAGCGCTTTCAGCTCCCTACCAGAAGGGCACGCTTCAGTTGGGATCACTCCTAGATCCCCTGTTCTTACACTCTCCCCTCCAAATTTGTGCATAGTTCTCTGTGGGGACAACATATCAGGGCTGGACTGACCTCACCGTGACCCAGTACGGCTAGTCTTATGTTAGATTGGGAATGACTCTTTGTACCACGATCATAACATCCTCTGAAATTAGCTGCTCGTCTTCCTGAGAACTGCAGGCCTCGTTTATGGAGATCTGTTCAGCTCTGAGGATCTGCGAGCTCCCTTTAGAGGAACGAGGGTTTATTCGCAGGAGTTACTGTGCTGAATGCCTTCCATTACTGTGTGGGTTTTTTAACATCTGGTAAAATCTGACATCAGTCACCCATGACACCTCCGTCATGCTTTGATCCACCTCTTCCTCAGCATCGCAAAGCAAACTCTGCATCAGCATAAATATTCTCCTATCAGTACAAATGAAAGTGCCGCGGTTACCAACATACCTTGAACCCAACATTATTTTGCAACTTCTCCAAGGTACAAGAAGCAGATCCTCATCTGCTGAAAGGAACTGGCTTCGATAAACGTGTTGGTTTACATCAGCTGAGGATCTAAGTCAGGGTCTTTAGAAAAACCCTTTGTCAGGATGAGCTGTGTTCCTAATATATATTTTGTGGGGGTAATTCAAGGAAAGCCATTATTACACTCAGGAACAAAGCTGCGGAAGACCTCTAGAAGGTGTTTCTCCCTGGTATTGCACAGGCTGGGCATGGGGCATCTGCACAGTCTCTCAGCAAAAGAAAATCCGGCTAATGACAGAAAAAGCATCCTTTCTGTGCACCAAGCTGCCTCCCAGCTCGGTGCTACGTCAGCTCTGTTTAGCTGCAGGAAACAAACCTTTTATTTCATTGCTTTTGATTGTCAACCCAGTTAAGATAACAAGAATTACGCAAACCCAAAAAGCCACATTCTTCCCAAATAAAATTTCATTTCAGGGATCTGTCATGGTTCCCAGCAGCCAGCACGTAACTCAGGGAAAAGGTAATAGCTAAAAATCTGGGCCACTGTTAGTGCAAGTGAAGTTTTACAGTTTCCTGGAAGGTGCTGACTGGGATGGGGCTTCACAAATGGCTGGGACTGGGCAGAAAGCAACTGACCCCTTACAGGGAACAGAGGCGTTCAAAGGCTCAGGTCTCCACAAAAAGGGAAAGACAAAGAGTTTTCCAGGAGGGAGTAAATCTGCCAGTGGCCAGTACCAGTACCAAACACAGTTTGCATCCAGGCACCCATTTAAGATAGATTTCACGGACAAAAATCCTCTACCTGGGGGGCTTATCCGGTCACTGCTCTGCTGTCTCTGCAGAAACTCCTTATAGCAAACGGAGCACATCCCATTGGTCCGGGGGCTGCCATAAAATCCACAGCCTGTGGTACACAGCAGAGGCACCTGGGTTTGGTTTGTCTCCTGAGCCATCCTCTCTCCTCCAAGGCGCCAAGCTACAAACAGGAATAAACATGAGACAGCTGTTAGGGCCGGAGCGCTCATTCATTGTAGGCTGCAGCTGATGAGGAAGGAGCACAAAGGATCCCGAGGGAGGACGGTTCCTGCACGTGCACAACAACGCGACCCGAGTCCCTTCAGCACCGCACAGCCAGGGCTCGTCAGCAGCCAGGTCACCCAGGTCCTGGGGCCTTGAGCCACCCAGAGCTCAGCTGCCAGGAGGCTGAAACGCTGACAGGAACCCCCAGAACCTGCTCCTCGCACCACCAGGCTCCCTAAACTCCTGGTGCGGACACACATGTTAGACCTGAGCAATCCGCTCTCCAACGGTAACAAGAAGTGCCATCGCAGCGTCGCTAATGACTCCCGCAAACACCGAAACAAAGAATGGCACTCAACACAGCCAGCGTCCAGCCTCATTAGTTACATTTTGCACTTAGCGGCGTTTGTTTTCATTTCAAGCCTGTTTCACTTTTTTAGTTTGCAGGAAGATGATGTAAGCAATGCAAAAAAACCCCACTGACACTCGGTTTTGACATACCCCTGTATTTCCCAATATATGCTGGTGGATAAGGGGAATGTTAGCATAGTTCAGCTGGAAGGATAAGGTTTCTTTCCAGCAGTAAGATGCGATTCTGGAACACCTTCCCAGGGGAAGCAGCAGACGCAGTGAAACCTACTTTTAAAATTAATCTTCATAATTTCTCTCAAGATCACACGCAGTTGCCTCCAGACCTGGGAACTGACCCCTTCCAGCCACACGTTGTGTAGCATTTACATGGCCAAACTGTACCGCACCCCTTTAAACCAGAACCATAAGCAACAACTCACAACAACAACAAACACCAATTGAGATGTGTGCGAAAAACGCGGCCGTGGTCGGTCCAGCTTTGACAGAGGGCGTTCACGGGACCACGGCAGGTGCAAGTGGCTCCAGCTCGGGCACAAAGACGTGGTGTTGCTACCAGGAGTCCCCAGCAGCGATCCCCTTTGTGGGATGCACAAAGTATCCACCACTTCACAGCTAACTCTGCCGCTTTCTTTCACCCTCCTACAAAACTTGCTCCGCCAAGGGAATAACATGAAGGGTAGAAGAAATAATTACCCTCCCAGAAGCGCTCCCGTGGGATGGAAGTGGATCAGCTATGGTTTATTCCTCCTTGTCCTCAGCTGGGTGATACGGATCGGTGAATCAGGGCTCCCCTCGCAGAGCTCAGGCCAGCGTTCCCATCACCAGGCTGGGAATCCTTCCCGACCCAAACCAACCTCTCCTTCAGCACCAGCAGCCACCGGACCCTCTGGGAGCAGACCTGTCAGGCTGAATCCCCACAGAGGTAACCGGACGGTCGCCACTGCCACGCACGAACAGATTTTCAGGAGTTGCTTCTGATCTGGAGCGTCCCTGGAGAGAGAAGGCGACGACTGCTTGAGACTCCGGAGGAGTTCAGCATTCCCTTAGCCAGTAGCCCAGGGGCAACCTGCAGCAGGAGCCCAGCGGCACACGGCTTTACCCCTCAAAAAAACAGCTAAAATGAAGAACCGCGG
>VZSZ01005805.1:69872-93051 GCA_013398815.1 Ibidorhyncha struthersii
GAGGCCGCCCCGCCGGGGGGGTTCCCTGCCCCCCGGGGAGCGTGATGGCAGGTGTATCGGCGCTGATCCGAGTACCTTGGTCGCACCTTCCATCCTTCTTCGTCCCAGTCCCGGGGGCTGCCCGGGGAGCGCAGGGCAGGCCGAGGGGCTGCGGCCGGGCAGGGTGAGCACAGGCCGGCTGGCCACAGGGCTCCTGGGGGGGGTCCATGTAAGCAGTTCTCCCGGAGCTGTGAGGAGCGAGGATGAAGCTTTTTGACGTGCATGGTTTGGGTACCAGCTCTCTCACATACTGCCCTCGATAGAACACGGATGCTGTAATTGTAAAGAGGGTAGATTGGCATTACTAGATAGTAGATGTACTCATTGTAAAGAGGGGAGATTTAGATTAGATCTTAGGAAGACATTCTTTCTTGTGCGGGTGGTGAGCCCCTGGCGCAGGTTGCCCCGAGAAGCTGTGGCTGCCCCATCCCTGGAGGTGTTCAAGGCCAGGTTGGACGGGGCTTGGAGCAGCCTGGGCTGGGGGGAGGTGTCCCTGCCCAGGGCAGGGGGGTGGCACTTGTTGAGCTTTAAGGTCCCTTCCAACCCAAACCATTCTATGATTCATTCTAATTTTATTTCCCCTTCTCTGGTCTTAGTTTTTTGTGAGCATTAGTTAGCTCAAGAAACTCTCATCTGAACCTGTGATGAAGAGAGCAGTGAATTAGAAATTAAACAGGTAATTGATGGATTAATTTAGCTGCTTTTCTGTGTTATTCTGGACCAGCTAATGTTGTTGCTGCTGTCTACAGCCCAGGTCTTCTACATGAGGCCGGTCCAAGTAGGTGACAAGCCATGGAATAGGCTCGTGCCCTGAACACGCGTGTTTCTGCACCTTCTCTCTTCCTCTTGAGCCTTCTGCAGTTCTGCCCCTGAGTAGCTGAGCTTTACTTCTGGATGCAGTTGTACTGAAGTCAATATTTGTCTGTAGTACCTAAATTAAGGCTTGTGCCCATCTGCTGTGGCAGTAGATGTGGCTGTGTAAACAGGCTGGGAGACACCTGAGGGGAATTGCTTCTGATTGTGCTTTCTCACCAGCTGCAGGGTGGGAGACGAGGGGGAGAGCGGGCAGCAAAATGCCCTGTACAGCTGGATGGGCATCCCCAAGAGCTCCCATAACTCGGAGCTGCCTGTCAGACTGACGTGGGAGGAGGCTAACCCTTGCTACCTTTATTGTTTCTTGCACCTTTCTCAGCGGGAGTGCTGCCATAAACAGCTTCCCCGTTTTCACTGGCTGTGCTGGGCAGCTTTTGGAATTAATTTTTTGGCTGGTTTTGTCGCCCCACCTAATTTGAAGCACAGCACTGCATTGCACTGGTGTCACTGAAGTGTGTCCTGCTCCGCGAGGGTTGGTGGCGCGTGGCGGGGAGGGGAAATGCTATCAAATGCAAACTGTATCAGCTATACAAAGTCTAGGTTCTTAAAGCTGAGGCAAGTGTTTTGATGCCTTGCAGAGTGACCTCTGCTGCCTTGGGCTCTCTGGGAAGTTACTGATAAGAGTTGGGCATCTGAATGAGACTCAAACCCAGCCTTTTCTCTTAAAACCAGTGCAGAGTCACCACTTTGTTTTTAAATGCAACTGGAGAGGCATACGAGCAAGGCATTTGCTTGTCTCGGGAACACTGGAGGCTGCATTGAGTCCCTGCCAAGCCTGGTGATTTCAAATCCACGTCTCCCACATCCCTGTGGGGTGCCCTTGCTTTTAGGCCATTTGCTCTTCTGAAACATCTTGGGTCTGCTGGCTCACAGCGTGAAGTGACCTCTGAAAGCCTGGTCTCTGGTGGTAGCCCTCACCAGAAGGGTAAGCTTGAACCACATCCAGGAGATGTGTGTTGTGCCCAGGTCTTCTCATTCCAGTTGTGCTCTAATCATTAGGTCGTTGTCTCACGAGGGAGTGTTGGCAAGTTCTGCTGTTGCTGTTATGTACGGATACTGCCGCTCAATTTGCTTGCGGCAAAGTACTCTAGATTAAACCCTTGAGTACAGATCTGCGTAGAAGCTCTTAGCCTTGCTACAGTCATCGTATCGGAATGAAAATAGAAAAGCAGTAGAGAAAATACCCTAACGCAAGACTTCAGAAGCTGCTGAATTTTGCTGCATGGAAAGCTTAGGATGTCAGGCTCTTCTGGGTTTGGCTGGGACATCTGCAGATGGCACGAGAGGAGCTGGTGTCCTGTGAATCTGGTCTTAGGGGACTTGCCCCAGGTGGGTTTGTGGCAAAGCAGGAATGAGTTCAGCGCTCTCACCTCCCTGTTAGCACTCCTCTTGTGGCCTCTCCTTTATTTATTTCCCTTACACCTCTTCTCTCTTTTTGGAGAAAGTAGTAGCGAGAAATACTGAAACTTTTAAAACTATTTACTGTAACATAGGCAGAATAAATTTTGTATGAAACAAGGGGCCAAAATAACGACATACATGCAGTCATATAATGTGCCTCAAGCAGATTGCCGCAGATATTCGCTCACAAAGTTTTCCCTGAGATGGTGAAACATGTTTCATGCTAAAGTCACATTAAGTAATCGTGTTGTTGTCTGCCTAGAAAAACAGTGCTGCTTGCATACGTGTCTTGGTTTAAAAGGAAAATGCTGTCTCTTAAAATGACACAGGGTATTTTTTGTCTTGGTAACACTGGTGAAGAAAAGCTCCGACTGTCTCCAGTGGGCTCGTGAGTCATGTGTGTTGGACGGCAAACTTTGGAGTTATTCATTGACCGCGGATGAGCACGGTGGAAAAAGGAAGTTCGCTTCACACCGTGGTTTCCTCAGCTTGTGTGGTTTTTTCCTCCCTCCGCAAATAGTAGATTATATAAGAAGAAATCTCTGCAGTGGAGTGCAGGATGTTGGGGTTTGTCTATTGCAAATTAAACTGCAAATGTTCTGGTGAATAGAGAGCTTATTTTATGTGTTGTTAACTTGCACAAATTCGTGCATGGTTGGATGATAGCTGTTTACCTGTATTTGCTGCAAATCTATTTCCTTATGCCAGGATCTTGCAACTGGAGCTTGACTTGAGGATGTTTAGGCTGCACAGTGACATTTTTCCCCTAAAGCAGTTTTAGCCACTGACCACCCAAGCTAAGCAACATCATCGCTTATTAGACACAAGATTTTTCCCTGACTGTACGACTGAGGCCTGTTATCCCAAGACCCTGCAATTAAGAGTTGGCAGAAATCCTGCCCAAATTAAGTGGTTAGCTGGCGAGATATGAAAACAGTGACTCCTGTGCAAGTTTGTCTCAGAGCACTGAACAAAAATATCATTGAGTTGGATCCTGGAGTCTAAGTTCGTGCCCGCGAAAGGTTTGAGCTTCCCGCCGTAGGTGTCTGTGGGCACACTTTTCCTTTCCTTAGGAGTAGAGCTGGAGTCTCGGTGCAGCTGAACCAGTGGAAGGTCAATATATTTCAGGAACTGATTATTCAGTGTAAAACTGGGTCATATGTGCTTGTCTTTGCAAAAAGAAATATTCTTAATGCTGATTTGCAGTTCCAAACCACATCTTTCTGTAGGGAAATGACAGTTGTTGTCCCAGGAACTTCTGTGAGCAAAGGTTGCCAAAGAGAGCAATATTCGGTAGCTTCTGCTGTAGCTTCTTTCTGTGACAATGTGCTCTGTCTTCAAAGCATTAAACCGTGGCTGAGATTTATTAGGAAGTGAGCAGGTAAATGAGAACAACTGGGTAAGACGAGAAGGAAATGGATCACCAGAATGCTGCTTTCTCTGTTTGATTATTCATTTATTTATTTGAGTTAAAGCCACTGAATGGCACCACAGATGTCTCCTTGAGAAGGGAGGGCACAGGACAGCTACTGTTTGGCCACAATGGCCCCGTCAAGCCAAGGAAGGTGTCCGTCGGTCTTTCCTTCTTGTCCCCTTTCCAGTGGATAGACTGATGCCTCCCACCGCTCTGCAGCTGTAAGCACTGAAGTCCATGAACTAAATAATCCTCTTCTGAAGGTGGACCTTACTCATGTGCTCATCTTTTGGTGAAGGAGTCCTTTCCTCTTAGTGCGTTGGCATAACTAGCGTTTGTGTGTCATTTGTTCTTCCCCAAAATTTACAGATCTTGGCTGGGAGCAGCTGCAAATGGGTGGGGTGAAGTTTTAATTGTGTTCTTAACTGTCTTCATACTTTATTTTCTATTCACACATTTAAAAAAAAAGCAAAGAAAAATGCTTCCATTTCTAAATCAGAAGTTATAAAACGCCTGGGTAATGTCTGTAGTGTGGGAAAGCCCGGAGGCTTCAGCTGCGACGGGGCCCCTTGTGCGAGCCTTTAACCAGGGAGTCCCAGCCCTGAGCAGCTCGCGACAGACAGAGCTTTCCTGTCCACGCTCTGTTGCTTTCTTTAGACTGGTACAAGCTAAATAATATGTTCTTCTCAATCAGGACGTAGTCAAGCTTGTATGTAACTGCATCTCTATGTACAGGAGGAATAAGCTGCCTGTACAGGTCCCGCTTCTTATCAGAGTGTGTTGCCTCCACCAAGGACTGTACTAGAGTAGCTCAATTAAAAAGGAAAGTAAATGCAACCCCAACAAAATAATTGCGCCAGCTTTAAACTCTGCAACCTCCAGACCATATGGGGGGCACGCAGGACAGCACAGAGGTGCCGAAAAGGGAAGTGAGCTGCTGTAAATCCCGAGGGCTTTGGATACAACGCGGCTATTCTGACCTCGGCGTTGCGGTTGCTGTCAGTGCTGGCAGCAGCGTGTAGTGTTTGTTGTGTTTTTGTAGGGGCAGTTTTTAGTCTAGACTTCCTTCATTCTTGATAACTCCTGTCAGACCCTGCAGTGCTGGTTTAAAGGGTTGTTTTGTGGTGTTCTGCATTTCCATTCGGGGATTTGCAGGTAGGGGCACAGGGTGTTTTTATCCTTAATGAAAAAGGGGGTAGAATGAAAGCTCAGCACAGACCTCTCTGTGGCTTTCATCTGTGTGATCAGTTCTGCCAAAATCAGCAACACGGCTGACGCCGAGTAAACTTTACAGCATTTGATTCTTCCAGAATTATGGTCATTTTCAATGGCGGTAACAGAAAGAATGAATCTGCATTTGAAGAAGGGTTGTGCACAATTATTAAAATAATGAGGGATGTTGGGTTTTGTGTTCCAGCTGATTTTTTTTTTTTTGAACAGCAGTTTACTTCCCAGCTAACAGTGATCATCTCTTTGTTTCAGCAGTTGGGGAAGTCCGCAGAGAGCCAGGAGCCAACAAATCATCTCAGCACCTAAATGAGGCATTAAGTCTGGTAAGCTCCTACAAATTTCTTGTCCGATGTAAGCGCTTTGTTGGGTCCCACCCAGGCCCGTCTGCCTTGGCTTGTTGTCTGGCTGCAGCTGGAAGGTACACGTGTTCTGGTAGCAGCTGCCTCTACATCCTCAGCCAGGTCCCGCTAAGAGCGCGGTTGTTTGCTGCTGAATAATACAAGCCTTAAAAGTGGTTGACAGTGGGGTTGTGCTGAATGTACCAGGTGGAGATTTATATGAACAAGAAGTCCTGAGGCTTTCCATAAGGTTCCAGTGTGGCTGCTTTGGGCAATTGGAGACAAGTGGTTAGTAGTGGAAACCACGGGCTCGCAGTCTGTCAAACACTGTGCCAGAGATACTTCCGATTCCAGGAGGTTCTTTGGGCGCTGGTTAGTGATGCGTGCTGACCTGATTTTCTTTCTCCAATAGATCTGTTGCTATCTGGCTGAAATTTCACCAGGGAACACTCCTAATAGAAATGGCAGGTAAGAGCACCTCAAAATATGGCAATATAGGGAGAACGGTTTCAGAGAATGTTTTTCAGTAGCCGTGATGGCTGTAACGCATCAGGTCTGCGATGTGCCTCCCTTCCTGAGATCTTTAACTACTTCTCTTTTCTTGCTTTGGTCACATTCACTTTTATGCCGCATCCATTGTAGATTTGTCAGCTGAGGTTACTGTTCTAGCCATAAAGGTGTGACTTGTGTGAAAGCTTTGTGAGGATGGAATCTTCTCATGTACTTTTTTGTGAATAATTCCTGTCTTACAGAGACTAAACAGCTTTTCACAGCGCTCCTAGCTGTACTATTGATATTTATACATCTTAATTTTACTTGTAGTGGGATTAGTAACAAAATTCCTCCCAACTTTTTTTAAGGTAAGAGAAAGTCCTGGACTTGCGTACAGCTGCTGTTCCTTGGTAATACAGTTTGGGCTGTGAAAGCACGGGTTGTGCTTGCTGAGCTAATGTGTTGATCCTAGCCTTGACGGGAGCGCTGTAGCATTCCAAGCTATGCAGTCAGACACAAAAGGGGATATTTTCATTTGATTTCTTTTGTCTATTCTTGGAAGTAACCCAGAACAGTTGAAAACCACAGTGTCTTTTGGGTGGGAAAAAGTGATCATCTGGCCACTTGAGGCTGGGCAGCAACAGGGAGGAGGTGTAATCCCACAATTGTTTGCTAGGTACACAAAGATTGGAAGTACTTGGATCATTTTGTGAGCTTGAAAAATGAAAACCAGCAGTGGCTGGTGCCCAGCAGGCCAGTTGGTTTTGGCCCCACCATTTGAGGACTTCCGCACTAGAGGCTGGCAGAAGCTCTACTGCCCATGACAGGTCTGTACTGTGGGAGAGGGGAGAGAGAAAATGGAAGAGAACAGAACCAAAGTAAGTCGCTTCAGCTGTTGAAGAGGGACAGAACAACATTTTCCTCATCCTTCAAAAAAAAAAAAAGATTGTTAGAGAATCTGCTCTTACTGTGGTCGGTTAATCTTGATCTTATTGCCTTCCCTAGAGAGCTGTATCTTTAGCTTTAAAAGCTGTGCCCCCTTGCTTTCCTTTGATCCAGCATTGTTATGTCCTTTTGTAGGCTGCTGAGACAGACTGTCCAGCAGAAAGCCCATTAGGGGTTTATAGCAAACAAAAAATTAGTCCTAAGAAGTCCAAATACCTCTGGACTTTGAAAGCAGCCGTGGGACATCAGCACTACGTGTGCATGGATCAGCAGTAGGTGTTAACCAGTAACGAATACCAGCTTTAGAGGGCACCTGGACTGATGTAAAATGCATTTAGAGGAGATGGGTGAGGCGGGGCAGAAGACAACGTTTGTTTTTTTGTAAGGAAAAGTCTACTGAAATGTCAAGTTGGGCTGGTGACTTCAGACATTATTCCATATTTAATTCTGATGGACTCACAGAGGGTGTTATCCTCACCATATTTTCTGCGTGAAAATATGCCTTTCCTTTGCACGAAGTGAAGCCTTTTTTCTCCTAAAGCATGGCTTACAGCTTTAGACTCTTCCCTGCTGACCTTCAAATGAAGCTAAGAAGCTGTTCCTGCGAAATGTCTTCTCGCACGGAGATAATGGCAAGAGAAGGGGAACTCTTGTGCTGACAGTTCTTGTTCAGACATTTCCTCTCATCTTCTCTGCCATTTGGAGGTTTTCCCAGGACATTCTTCATCTCTTCCTCTGGTTGTTTTTAATTCTGTTTACTGGGGCTGAAGTAGACTAGAGACAATTAGTCACAATGCCCTGGAATCAAACTTTAATCAACACTAGAAGGCAAGAGCAAACATTCCCAAACGTGTAGAAACGCACATCCAGGCACACACAGATACACAGACAAATCTGCGCATCTGTCTAGAAGCTGACAGCAGCTTAAATGCAGAGGATTTAGGCATTTAATGACTTGATTTATAAACATAATTTCATCCCAAGGTACGGTTTTCTTCACCAGATTGCTTTTGTCATCATTTGCTGATTTATTGTATTGGAACGCAGTGTGCTTTTTTTGGCTCTTTTTTTTTTTTCTGGGGCTTAACCTCACAGGAAAAACTTGTCTTTAAAGAAAAAAGGGTACATTCATGAGTCTTGTCACAACAAAATCATCCCTGACATCTGACTTGCCTTCCCTGAACTGGATGATATCCAAATACTAAATTCCAGTTTGGGAGATGCTTTCGGAAGGCACCCTTCCTTACTGTCACGGGGACAGGTCCTAAGGCCTGATCCGTGCGCCAGCTACACAGAGCTCGTGTCTGAAGGTAAACCTCCTTGCCTGGACAATCGCCAGCCCTTCCTCTTTCTTTGGTTTTCTAAGAGGTTGTAACTAAAAACCTCCGTGCAGCCTGTTGCTGGCCTCTCCCCCCTTCCCAGGGAACCTAATCCTGGAGTTTATTTTAAGGTTTTGGCCTGGCAGCGCCTTTCACACAGCTTTACGCTGATAATGAAAGGTATCAAATCCACGTGTTGCTTATTGGCTCATTTCTGTTCCTCGCTCTAAGCCTTGCATGTGCTAGTTTGAATGTCCTGTCCACAGCTGAGGAAGAACAAGACGTTTGGTGTCCAGGGTGAGGATGAACGCACTGCACTGAGCAGTGTGAACAGCCAGAGCTGGCGATGGTTTTCTCTCTTGATTCTTGCAAGCCCCTTCGATGTAAGTGTCCACGGGTGTGTATCAGGAAGGCGCGGAGGAGATAACACTTGCTCAGCTGTATGAGAATGTTTCTGCATTCAGCTAATACCTGTGTTCTGCCTCGTAGAAAAGGTGAATAACTTCCCACCGCTCCCCAAGTTTATCCCTCTGAAACCATGTTTCTACCAGAATTTTGCTGATGAAATTCCCATCGATTATCAGTCTCTGGTGAAGAGAATCTACCACGTATGGATCTGTAAGTTGAATAAGAAACCTGTGCTGGGAAAACGTATATGTGTGGTGAAAGACCATAGATCTCAATGACTTACGTGCTTTGAAGTTTTGACTGCAATTAGTTGATAAGAAACAATGATTCCTCTTAGAATACTGTAATATAACCTTATGCCCAAATTTTAAGCTGCTGTGCCTTGAATCTTTGCTGCAGAGCAGCTGTTGAAAGGAAAGAGTGTCAGTGCTAGGAAAGTCTGTTAGTAAATTTGAGGAGGAAAAAAGCAGACCGCATTTGATGCTTTTATTGACATCAAGTGATGTTTTACTCCCCAAAACAGCGCTCTTGAAGTCTTTCCCAGTTCACCTAAAATAAGATGAATATGAGAATTTTAGGCAAGAAAATAAATGTGGCCCGTATGCTTGCTACCTGTTCTCCCCGCCTCGCTACAGAAAGGCTAAAATTCCCCCTTGTTTGTGCCATGCACAGATTTCCCTTCCAAATGGAAGCAGTGTCTTCTAGCCGGGCGCTGTCTCTTCCATAGCTCTCCATAGCCCGCAGAATGTTCCCTGTCCTGCTGGAGAAGGGCGCTGATCCTCTTGGTCGCAGCTGGTGATTTGCTGATACTCTGTATGAACAGACCTCCTGGCTCTGGGCTTGTGCTGTCTGCCTTAGCCCTTGAAAAGGCAGTAATGAATATTGACCATTCTTCTCCGAGGAATGAAATCGGATGAAAAATGGTGTGGCAGGCCTAGAGAACCACAGGGAATGCTTTGGAAGATTAAAAATCTTTTTGCCTTGCTTATCTTTTTTCCCCAAAATGCTTGTCATCCTGTTTACCCTTCTCACTGAAGGAAAGCTTGTTTTCTGCCAGATATGCATTTGGTGGCATGGCTTTTATTCCAGATGCATAGGATGTGTGTATGAGAGAGATTTGTGTGCATAAATAATAGCATAATCTATCACTCCATTGTTCTTTCGTTATTTAGAGATGCTGAAATGAGCTCTGTAATTTTCTTGCCTGAAGAAACTGCTTGTCCCTTCAGACTAACTGGTTAAATGTTGCATGCTGTAAAGCTGCCTTTGTCTGCGACTCTCCCGAAACAAAGCGTCCCTCATCCAAGTTAATGGCAGGCTGGAAAGGTGCCAGCCATTTGGGCAACTAGTTGAGGCACGGCTCAGGAGACCTGGCATTTTCACCAGGAGTTTTAAATTTCCATCTGCAGCACACTTTTGGGGTCTCCCCGAGTTTTTGGGATGGGACGAAGAGAGGGACACATCCGGAGGGAAGGCGGTAAACAAGCAAAGGCCGGTGTTAAAAATAGAAACACAAAAATCGTTGCTAGAAGGTTGAATGCTCGTTACGTTAATTGGATGTGAACATTTTATTAAGGTGGATGGTGGTTTGGGGAAACCTGTACCAGAGCTCCCACTACTGGAGAACAAACTCCGACCTGACACGCAGGGAGAACCAGGAGTTCCTCAAAACTTTATAAGTGCTCTTGATTCGGTGTTTTGGGTTTTTTTTTAAGCAACTTTTCGAGAATGAAAGACTTCTGAAAATAAAAATTTGAGGAATTACAGCTAATTTATGTATAAATGAAATTTAAATAATTACAATTTTTTCTTCCCATCAGTATTAAGATACATCCAAACCATTGAGTATAAAGCCTTGTTCTTAGCTACTCAGAAGAAATTTTCTTTGTAGTAAAACAATGTTTTGTTTTAACTGTCATGTAATTTGTATGTCAGAAGCAGCAGCTGGATTCAAATACTTTCCATGCTAGATTCTCCTGACTGTGTTGTCAATATTATTTTATGACCACACAACTTTATAGTTGTTTAGCAGCCCCCGGGCTGCGTGAAGGCAAGTGGGTCTGTGCCAAGAGGCGGAAAGAGTCAGAAGGAGCAGCCAGGCTGGCATCGGGCGTCAGAGGACCAAACCGGTGATGCAAGGCTTGTTCACTTACCACGGGTGAAGAGAAATTCAGGGATGTAATTTTGACTGAATAAATGAGAGCAGGGTCCAAAGCGTTACTGTGAGCTCATCGCCAGGTGGTACTGAAGGGTCTTATGTGTTTGGACCCTCCGCCTTCTCATTTCTCTTTTTATCTGTGATAATTGATACACGTTACCACCAAGTTTTTAAGAGTTGCCACCTGTTTTCCAAAGTATGAGCTTGTAATTGGGCTAAGCCTCTTTGACACTGGCAGAGCCTGGGGGGATGCAGGGACAGGTGCAGGGAGTCCCTGGAGGAGCGAGGGGAGCACGGGGAGCCCCTGGTGTGGGGGCTGAGCTCAGCCTGCGAAAGGTAGGAAGTGTGCAGCCCCCCTTTGCAGTGATGTTGAGCTTCAGGGAGAGAGGGGAGCAGCATCACTTCATGCACATCGACAGCGCAGCACTGGTGCGCTCTGGGAGCCGTTGTCAAGGGTTTCTTTTTATCTGAGTGGCAGGAACAGGGATATGAAAGGGCCTTTAAGCCACCCCTGTGGTCCTGTGTTCTCAGCTTGATTGGAGTTTGCTTATCCCCCTCGCTCAAGGCAGCACTTACAAGCCCTGAAGCTAACTTGCAGGCTTCCTCCGAGGCTCAGGGAAGCAGAGAGAGAGCCTGCAAGGTGCTGAGCTGGCTCTGTAATAGCTCCCGAGGCAGCCTCAGCAACCACGGAGACCAAAGTCGTATTGAGGATGGATACAGGGCAGTGTTTTACGCCACTCTCCTCTCCAATGGAATTGAACCTTGCTTGTAATTCATAATAATACTGGCCTGAGTCTTGTATTGGTGGCACCAGTCGCTACGCAGCTCTCCATCCTTTGGCAGGTCCCAAAAGAGGTTCCTCGTCCCTTTGCCGCAGCAGTCCCTCTGGAGATGGATGTGTCTGTGCTGCCGGCCCCTGGGGCCACACAGGAACCTGCGATTCGCTTGGAGTGAATGCGTTGTTGGGCTTGGGTTTCCCACTGCAGCGTGGACCCTTCCTATTATAGCACCGGGTGTTTGTTTCCTTTTCACGTGAAGATATGAAACTGCACACCCTCATGTTCTTTCCTCTGCCCTCTTTACAGTTTACTGCATCACACTGGTGGTGAATATAATTGCGTGCCTGGCGTGGTGGATCGGGGGAGGCTATGGGGTCAATTTTGGTTTGGCCATCCTCTGGCTTATCCTCTTCAGTCCCTGCGGCTACATCTGCTGGTTCCGACCTGCATACAAAGCCTTTCGGTAAGTGGAAGCCCACGAGGCCGTTTTGTTTCAATTTCCTGTGGGAGAGAGATGTGTTGTTATTGGGGAGTGCCCCTGTGGAGATCTGTCTGTCTGGGATAAAGATTAAGGACTTGATGTCTGAATGTCTTGTTTACTTTTGTAATGAAGAAGAATGTGGCTACTTTTAAATATTAGATGTAGGACTGAGGGTCACCTGCCTAGCATTGGAGGTGAGCAGCAGCAAGTAGTTTGCCACTTCTATGAGGATGAAATTAATATTTTACTTTAATATCTCAGGCTTAACAGCCTCATATCAGTTTAACATTAAGATAGATACTAATTTGGTAAAGCTTCATTGAGGCTTATTTTGATGGAAGACCATTAAGTTATTAGTTTTTGAGAACTCTTCTGCTTTTTGTCTGTGGATACTTGAGAGCTTGGCAGCTTTGCTTTTTAGATAAAAGCAGTTCCCTGGAGCGAGTCCTTCTGAAGCTCCACAAATATTTAAAGCCATCCTACATTTTCACTTTAATTAATAATCATTTGCATTTGCTCATGCTTGCTGTGGGTCACGAGGCATTATTAATGCATAATGCTTGTCAGAGCCGTGAAGGTCCTGAGCGGTTCTTCTCCCTGCATCAGGGAGAAGAAGCACAGAGGAGGGGAGGGACCTGCCCAGTGTCACACTGTGGGTCACCAGCAGACCCCCCGCACTAGTCAGGGATTTGGACTCTGAAGGTGAAGCGCTTTCTGGTTCCCAGTTACCAGAACACACTGGGTTTTGATTATTCGCTAGATTCTATGATGAGTTAGTCTAGTTTAGATAATGGCAAAACCAGCTGATAGATAGGACCCCACCTGCCAACTCCCTTTTCTATTTAGCACATGCTAAATTAGTTGTTTAAATGCTCTTCCAAATTTACACTTTGTATAATAACGACACCGGGCAGTTAATGCACTGGTGGTGCTTCAAACGTCAGTGACTACATCATGGAGTACAGGGGAGGATTATTTCTGGTGGAAACGGAAGGCCACTGGGTTGGATTAATCTGAAAGTTTTAAGACATGGAAATACCAGCTCTGAACTCTTGCCCTCTGGGGCTGGGGTTTTGTCCCCGTCCCTAGTTCAGAAGCCTGAGGGCCTCTGAGTGCTGGCTAGAGCTCTCTTCAAAGAGCAGTTTCCATTCTGAAGTCTGGGAAAAATTACTCCTCCCCGTTGACCTCCTCTGGGCTTCACAAGGACCGTTTCTAATTATTTCTTTAATGTTGTTTGTATGTGTTTATGCAACTGAATACTCAAAGGTCCCTGAGGTTACTCTGTGTAAAGACTTCTACAGTTAAAAAAAGAATAAGCCCCAGGGAGACTGGCAAGCCCAGAGATCGTTGACTTTGACATCAGTTGTAGATGAGGGTTGAAAAACACTGCAGTGGGGCAGCACCATTTCTTGTGGGATCGCAGCTAGTCGTAATTCAAGAAAGCGAGGTCAGACCCACTTGCTATGCTTGTTCTGGGAAGAGGAAACCCTTCAATACTGGCATCTTGTACTGCGAGGATGCTTTCGTAAAACCTTCGTCATACATCTGCATCCAAAATTAAATTAGCTGCAGAGCTTTGGCGCTAGGGCAAAGCTGTTGCAAATCTTCACCAGAAAGCTGGATCAGAAATCACCTTTTCTGTGTATCCTCACTAATTCCCACAGATCCTTTCAAATGAAGACTCCTCCAGCCCTTTCAGGTCGTAGTTGCAAGAGTCTGTTTGAAGGCTCCGCTTCAAGCCTAATCCTCGTTAATTGGATTATGATAGGCACTACTGTGAACAGTCCATATTTAAAGTACTTCTTTCACATTGCTGCACTCTGAGGTGATATTTGAAGGGCGGGATCGTGAGGATACATGGGGATGGCAGATTTCTTTCACAGCATCTCTGTGACCATCTTTTGAAAGACGGAAGGTGACTGTACCAACGCACGCGGCTCAGAGCGGCAGGGCTCTGGCTGGAGGCTTTCCCCCTTCTCTCAGACTAGCTGTGGTCCACAGTGTTGACCTCTCCAGAGCCTGGGGTCCTGCCTCCCTCATCTCCTCGTTAGGCGTTAGTGGCTAGAATTATAATACTAATAAACATTAAAATAGCAATAATTCAAATAATAAACATTTAAATACTCTCAGGGTTTGAGCAGAAGCTGGGAGTGACCGGAGCTCTTTTGTAAACTCCCCCTCGCACCAACCTGCCTCATAAGCACTGAAGTGTTTTTTGTAAATCTGTTCTGTAAATCATGGACCCTCTGAGTTCCTGAGAGAATGGGAATCATTTGTATCATTAAAAATGATAGTTTGGGAGCTTTAGATGTGCCTGGGCTTGCAGTGAAAGGCTGGCCCATCGGTGTAGCTGGTTTAATGGGATGAAGATGTTCTGCTGCAGTTCTGTGGCAGAGCCAAAACTTGGGCAAGACAGTGCAGTGCACCCATGGCAGAGATGGTGAACGTATCTGGTCAGCCTTCTTGTTTGGGATCATATTCGTGCTGCCTATTATACCTGCATAAATTAAAGGACCTCACATATTCAGAACCCTCTCAACCTATACATCCTGAAGATGTGGAGCCTGCAAAGATGTGAAAGCATGCTTCTGCGTTTCCCCGGACAGGGTACCACCCGCTTCTCCTGTGGCTGTCTTTCCTCCTATTATGTCCCAGTGCTGGATTATTAACCGTGGGCGTGTAAGTGTGATGACGAGCAGCCACTGAGACATTCCCAGCTGGAGCTCTCATGCTTGATGATCACTTTTAGTATATGGGCAAGCTCTGCCTGCCGATGTTCAGGCCTCCGTGTGCTTACTTGCCAGTGGCTGAGCTGCACAGGTGTCAGGCTGTGCTGTCTTCAGAGGTTTGGTCAGAGAAATAATTCAGGCACTCTGTTCTGCAGGAGGCTGCCTCTCCTCATGTGTCATCATACATGCAATTACTTGGGTAGAGCAATTGCAGGAGCCAGGCTTATTGGAGGACATTAGGTGCTGATGATTTGTGGATCTGTGTGCTTTCACTGCCAGGGAAAGAGTAGTAGCCTTCAAAGTGCACAGCTGTAGAGGCATCTTTTCTGAGATACCACATTTGAGGGTTTGTACGTGATGGGGTCAAACATCAGTGTGAAGCAATGTGAGGTGCCAGTCTCCCCCTAACTTCCTCTCTTCCTTCACAGGTCGGACAGCTCGTTTAATTTTATGGCCTTTTTCTTCATCTTTGGCGCACAGTTTATTCTCACGATCCTGCAGGCGATTGGTTTCTCCGGATGGGGGGCTTGGTAAGCAGGATGCTCCTACAGTCTTACAGCTGAGCACTCAGCTCCCATGCCTGAGAGTTTCAGGTTATGGGCTGTTTCCATGAACTTTTGAGAAACTGGTGGCAGTCTGTACTGGGTGGAGTGGAAGAAGCTTTCTGTTTTCCTCTGTGGCATAATTATGGAGTACACAATTCTGTTTCCATTGCTGGTTATTGCAAGAGTTCCTGTATTGGTGGAAGTCAGGTATCTTCACCTGCTAGTTCTTCTTAGCACCTCCTGCAATGTCCATTTCTTTTTACCAATTAACCAGCCAGTTTTATGATTCATCTGATCCTCTCTTAGCATTGCCCTCAAATTATTCGCAGCACATGGTGAGCAGTGCACGATGACTCACTGTTGGCCTATAGAGCAAGTATTGTGAGACTTGTCCTAAAATAAATGGGAGCATTTTAGTGTCTGTCCCTGGTTATGTTATAATTGTTTGGCATTTTAACTTTCTGTCTCTAGAGACTTGAGAGCAATTCCTGCTGAAACTACAAATAACAGAAAGTCCTAGCACTCCATAGAGCATTTTTTTTTTCTTAACTGCTGTGCTCTCCAGTTGCCCTACCTGGTTATTGCCGTCAAAGGAATAGAGACGCAGTGTAAAATCACAGGACCCTCATGTTCCCTGATCCCAAGTCTGGTCTCCAGACACACAACCTCTGCACAACCAAAAGCACCTTGGGAATATATCTTCTCTTCCCAAAGTCTGTGCAGCTGGCTGTCCCCTAATGGACTGAGACTGGATTAGTGAGGGATGCTGGCAAGTGAGATTTGAGATCTTGGGGAAATACCTGCCTGAGCCGCATTTAATTCTGTCTGTTTTCTTCATTGTTCTTTTCATTTTCAAGAGCTTTAAAGCTCCCTTGTAATTTCTGGGTATGAGTAAACATTTTTTCTGATAATAAGGACACTTACAAAGGGGACTGTAATGACATTGTTTCTTTCCTTCTATTTCTTACAGTGGATGGTTGGCAGCCGTTACTTTCTTTAGCACCAATGTTGCAGCTGCTGTGTTCATGCTGTTTCCTGCCATTATGTTCACGATGTCAGTGGTCGCAATGCTCATCTGCATTTTAAGGGTAGGTGCTTCAGATGTCTCTCTGACTTGGAGTATCTGCACTTCATATCGCAATAATGCAAACAGGCAGCTAAGCAGCCGCTGTAAGCCATTGCTGCTTTTAAAGGTTTTACTCTTAGAGACACCAACTGACTATGCAGTATCTAGAGGACAAATCCAGATAGCACAAGACAGCTGGGGCTGGATGTTGTCACCAGTTCATGTGGCGATGTTCCTTTACGTCACTAGAAACAAGCTTCCTTGCACATGGGGATGGTCATTAACGGTAAAGGTGAAACAGTGAGATGGCCTGCAGGGGGGTCTGGGTGGCAGGATGGGAAGCGGTCCTCGGCTCTCTGCAGAAATAAAGATTTGGAGGTAGGACTGTCTGGAAAGCTTCGGTAGACTGGTGGCAGAGGAGGAGAGAAGACAGAAGCCCTGCTGAAGCAGCAGTGTCAGTTTTACAGAGGTTTCTGCCCGCTGCCTGGGGTTGCCTACTTTGCTGTGGGATCCCCAGTCTGAACCCCAGGCACGTGGCTGAAACGGATGGAAGTCTTGGGTTGATATTACCTACTTGCACCTCTGTTCACTATATTATTACAGTTTTAGTGCTTCTTTTTCCTTGGAAATATAGCTCTTTACAGAGAGAGAAAAACAAATACACGATACAATACCAAAGTGACTGTAGCTCTTCTGAGCAGGTGGTGTGGGTACCTATTGCTGATTTTCCTCATGTTCTCTCTTTCATCCATTTAGGTACATAAAATCTACCGAGGGGCTGGTGGAAGCTTTCAGAAAGCTCAGGATGAGTGGAACAGCGGCACGTGGAGGAACCCCCCCAGCAGGGAGGCCCAGTACAGCAATTTTTCTGGGAACAGCCTGCCAGAGTATCCCACAGTGCCCAACTATCCCCCGGGAAACCAATGGCCTTAAGCAGCAACAGCTGCAAACTGCCTGGATTCTCGTCTTTTTATTATTGTTATTTGAAAAGATCATTTGCATTCCCCCCCAAGCAGATATGTGCTGTCAGCCCTTGCCACCTCTGGAGCCCTGCACGGCCTTATCAGAAAGTTTTTTGTTTGCCTTGAGTTACCAGTATTTGCCTCATCGCAGACTGAGGAACCAACCGTTCACTACCCTTGCTTGAAGGAATCATCTCATGACCATATGTGAAAAAGGCTGACTTCCCCACAACGGCGAACACTACCACGATTGCTCCTTCTCCTGCCTCCCTGCTTAATTTTCAGCACATGCACAGCACACCGTCAAGTCATCTGTAATTGTAACAAACGCAATCAGAGCATTAGTAGCAACTGGTGTTTACTCTCCTGGATGAATAATCTGGAATTTTTCACTCTAAGGGAAATGCAACACCTAAATTATTTGGTACTAGTGATATTGAAGGTATTTGTAAAATCTACGACCTCATTTGCTTGCACTCTCTGGTGAAGAATCCTTTAGGTAACGGTGCTTGCTGTTGGTGCGTGTTGTTCGGGTGTGAAGTCTACAAGAGTCCTCGTTTGTCTGGCTAGGATTATGCTAGAAGTCTTGCTTTCCCTGCTGCCAAAAGTTTTTGCTGGATCTGTGTGCTTTGAAGGTGCAGATTCATCTCATCTGGTTAATGATTGCTCGCTAAAAGCCTGATTCAAAGCCCACTGGCAACTATTGCAAAGCTGGGCTTTGGACCTGGCTGCCTGGGTGATGTTCACCCTGTTACAGGTAGGCAGCACAAGATCTCTACGCCGTCTGACTTCCACTTATGTGGCCTCCAGGTTTTGTGCTGGCCCAAGAAATGCTCTACAGGACACACCTGGCCCTGTTGGGACACCCTTTTTTCTGGGCTCCCAGCCAGTAGCCGGATGCAAGATAACTATTGATCTCAGTGCTGGGACCCCAGTATGGTTTGGGAGTAATTCTATTACAATGAATAGTTTTAATTCTGCCTTCTACTGATGTCGTTGAAATCCAAACATGATGCAGTGGGGTCTGGTAGACCAAGGAAAGCTTGTTCGTCCTCATAACTGATGTGAGCTGTGCAGACCTGGTCTGTTTGTGTAGCCAGCAGCACTTTCCTTCCAGGTACAAGCAGGGAGAGAGAGATTTTTGCCTTTCTCCAAGAATTGGTTAAAGAGAGGATAAAGCTGTTCAGAGGGATTGTTTTCCCTGAGAGCTAGCATCCATCTCGTCCTTCATCTCCGTTCTGTGCGTGCATGTCAGGATTCCTGTAGCCTGAGCCATCCAATTCCCCCTGTGTCCTACGGTGATCCAAGCAGCAAAGGCTGCAGTTTTTTCTTCTCCCTCAACAGCCTGCTGTGAATTTTTTCAAACCTGTCAAAACTGGGAGGTCAGTTCCCAATATTTTTATAGGGAGTGAGTGTTCAAAGTCTTTGGCTCTGAACGTTTTAGCCAATGATCCTGTGAAGGACAGAGAGCTCCACTGCCAAGACTTGGGAGGTGTTGGGCACCCCACGGGTAAGACCTGGAGCCCCCCGGCTCGGCAGGCTGGTGGGTGGGATGCCAGAGATGTTATGGTGTAAGTGGAGTTACTCCAAATTCACCCTGAGTAGCTGGAAAACAAAATTGGCGCCTGGAAAGGGACAGGGACATTGTCCTAGCTAGGTGGAATTGATTTGCAAGTGATCTTTTGAAAATCGTCTCTATATGTGCCTTATATAATAAAATAATAGTTCACGAAGGAGAAATCTTCCTTCTGCATTGCCCCTGCAGAACTTCCCATTTGCTCTATTAACTTTTCCTGTGTCATCCTGTAAATACTAAGTGAAGTACAGCTTGGAGTCTGCATGGCACCTTCGTTACTAGGGCCAAAGCGAAAGCAAACATGAATCGGAGGGCAGAGCCTCCCTGAATTTCCGTTTACAAGCAACACTGACGCCCTGCTGCAGAACCAGCCATTTGCTGGGTCTGGGATATTTAACGTGCTCTGAACACGCGTTTCTTTTTCTTGCGAGTGTACAATGTGCTTGTAAGTGCGAATGCTTGAAGCCTTCTTAACAGAACACGACCTGATCACGTTGTCAAGCTTTTAGGTGCCTTTGTCTTGTGTCAAGTGTAATTTCAAGTGTTCTTTGTTGCTTGCCATCAGAGAGTGGTAAAAGAACTGCCTGTCGATTAACTCCCTGGAAATACGATTGCACTATGGGGGATTGAGGGGAGGTTAACGGAGCCGAACACAAGGTTGGCCATGTTTGGAAGCCAAGACGTGGTGCATCCCTGTACCACGCTCCTTCCGGCCCTGCCCCTCGCCATCCTTAGCCTCTTGCCAAAATTTTTCAAAAGCGATTGGTGTCTATCTTTTTTTTTTTAGTGTGTCAGGTTGGAGATTTCAAAGGAACCAAGAGGAGAAGCATTTCTGGGACCCTGTGCCCTGCTTCTCTATTTTTTTTCTTTTTCCCCCTTGGATAATGTGGGGGACAGTTTTGAATCACTCACCTTGAGTCATGTTGAAAATGCTTGATGCAAGAAGGGTGCTTAGGCGCCTGCCCACCAAAACGGTTGGAGCCAGACACCAAAATCGTGGCCCGTTAGCTGTCACTGCCAGAGATCTTTACAGAGCTTAAACGAACCTCTCTGGATGGATTCTGCCATCTCTCATCCCCCTTCCACCCTCTTTGATGCCAGAAACCGTAATTCCAGAAAGTTGACTCAACAAGCTGCCTGAACTACCGTGGCTTATTTTTTTGGACTCCTCTGTATGTTTTTAAATGTTTACATTAGATTTCTAAGACTTCTTAACACTATTAACCTGGACCTGGCTCCTGGTTTTGTTCGGCATCACATGGTGTGTATGTGTGCGATGTTTCATGTCACTTGTGGAGCTCTGTGTTTTGTTTATGTTTTTCTCCTGATCACAAGACAATAAATGCTCATCCTGTGCTTGATGAGAAGAACTGGCCGCATTAGAGAAGTGTGTCTGTTCCTAGGTAACCGGAATTATCTGGCAGAGGGAAATGGCGAAATCTCTTATTTTCCTCCAAAGTCTCCCACCACATGTTGTTTTTTCCTTAAAAGAACAGCACGTTTACAGATGAAGCTCATCCTCTGTGCTGGGGACCAGTGTGAGAGTGGCACACTGGTTTGTACTCTTCCAGATGCCTGGTAAGCATTTACCAAATATGCTGCCTTTACTCTCATTTTCTAATGAAGGGGAGGGAGAGCAGAGATGTGGGTGGCGGTGAGAAAGTTGCATCTCCCAAGCGCGCTGGGGTTGAGGTCCTTTTCCTGGCCTCTCCTTAGTGCTGCAGAGACTCTCACTGTCCCCTTGCAGCGCTGGCTACTGCCTTCTCCAGTTTGTTGCCCGGAAGGAGATTGTTATCCCTGGAGTAAACGGGCTGTTTGACAGCAAAGGTGAGTTGAATCACGCTATTTAGTGTGTCGCTGAATTTATTGCCCCAAATTACCATATTGTGGCTTCATACCCCAGTTCTGCTCTGTAGCAGATATTTAATACTAAAAAAGCATTTTCATCACAGCTGCTTGATCCGACATCTGCTAATCTCAATGTCTTCCTTATCTCCAGAGCCTTGGGCCAGGTACCCCCTGCCCAGCCGCCAGCATCTCTCTTTCACCGGCAGTGGTTTCCCACAGCTGCTCGCTGCTGTGCCAGTGATGAGCACGAGGATGAAATTGCTTTTGCTCAAGTTCTTCCTCCAGGCCCTCAAAGTCTGAGCACGAGGCACAGCTTTAAGCTCCTGCTCCAGCTGCTACTCAAGCAGATCCTCGACGCTTGGGAGTGACAACTTGTTTGCCTGCACCGCGCCCCCTGTGCAAGAGCCGGGGCTTGGCAGGAGGATGGGGCAAGATTCATCAGGAACGAGCCACCCAAAGCCTGGGGACGGGGGGTTGTACAGCCAAGCTCAGCCGCCTGCCCCAAGGAGCTCCCCAAAACGCTCAGGGTCCCTGGTGCTGGGGTGGGGGCCCTTCACCAGGGGGTGTGTCAGACGGGACACTGCAGGGGGCCTGGCTTTTTTTTTTTTTTTTTTCCTTTTGTCTGATTCTTTATGTGTTTCTGTCGCTCTTCGGTTTCCCAGGCCCTGACCGCGAATGTTTCATGGCAGGAAGGTTTCATCCACCTGCCCCTGAGCAGCTCATTCTCCCGTGTGTGATCGAGAGTGGTTCGTTTTGTGCTGTCTGCTTGCGAATTAGCCCTAATTAACTTGTGCCTGCAGGAGGAGGGCAGGGTTCATAGCTGGATGCTTTCCCAACAGAAATTCCCTGGCTTTTCTCGCTAACTCGCCGGTGCTGAGCCGGTTCTGTAGCATGAGCTATACAGGTCTCTGCAGACCACACCTGGCACACCATGTGTTCACCGCTGGAGATTTGCCTTGAAATAAAATCAAAACTCTTTGCTTTCCCCCCTCTCGCTCCAGAGGGTGGGTTAAATTCTCAAGCCAATTGTCTGAACAACTCGTGTGTTCTCAAAGTGCTTGAAATCACCTCTTTTTGTGGCACAGGGTGGTGGGATGGTGCAAAAAGGCAATGGGAGGATGGCTCTTCCGTCAGGTACTTTGGGGCAATTTTATTCTCTCCAGCGACAGGACGCAGGTCACGGCCCCTCGCCGCCCTCCTGAGCCGGGAACATGAGGAGAAGCGCCATGTCGCAGCATGGGGACAGGATGGCAACATCCGGGCTTTGCATGTGGAGAAGCTTGTTTTATTTTCCTAGGTCTCTAAAATCATAGCGTTTTCTTCTAGAAGCAAATGCCTATAGAGGGAAAAAGTACTTTAGACAAATGCTGGGGGGACAGCATTTCCCTGGAACTGGGAGAGAATCAATTTTAAGTGGCTGGAAATGCTGAAACAGGTATTTGGGGTGATGCTGGTGGCTGAAGACTTGAGTCTCTGCCAACACCATGCAAACTCATTTGCCCATTGCCTAAAAATATTTTTTGAGTGAATCTGTCCCATGAAGAGGATGAGAGCAGCAGGATCGTACAGCGGTGCCTCCTCCCTCCAACGTTACCCTGAAAGGCTCAAACAGGGATGGCTCTTGTGTCACTGAGAGAAAGAAACAATTCTCCGGGCTGCGCCCTCCTTCGCCAAGTGAGTGCAGGGAGAGAATTTTTATGGCCAAATGATTGATCAGACTGAAGAAAGCAAAAGGCTTTTGGAAGTGCTACCAGGGGCTGCATGCCCGCCTGGCTCCTGTCCCAGCAGGTCCCACCAGCCTGGAGCTCCATCCCACTGACATCCCCCATGAGACAGCTGGAATGGCAGTGGCTTTGCACAGGGCTGCTGTCCCCCAAAAGGCTTCAGTGTCTGTAAAATCCCTGCCGCTGGCTTCACTCTGCTCCCGCGGGACAGGGTGGGGTGGGATGGGAGTCTGTGGGGCTTTGCCCACAGGTCCCACAGCTGCACCCCCTCTGTGGGACCCCCCAGACCCACTTCCCATCCTCAGAGATTGTCTCCCCAGGCCCAGTGCCCACTGGGCCCTATAGCACGGCTCTATGTTGTATTTGGGGCTGTACCCCGGGGGGGGCTCTACTCTAATGAGGGTCCCAGCCATGTATTAGGGCCTGTTCCCTATAACTGGGTCGATACACCCCACACCAGGGCCTGTCCCCTATGGTGGGGTTGTGCCCTATACCGGGGCCTATCCCCTAGAGTGGGGCTGTTCCCTATACCGGGGCCTGTTCCCTGCAGTGGGATTGTACCTCACCCTGAGGATGGTGCCCTAACGCGGGATCCTGGTCGCTCTGGTGCTCCTATTCCCCATACCGGGGGCCACATCCTGCAGAGGCACTCGTCCCCCATAGGGTACCTTATACCGAGGCCTGGCCCCTATGGGGGAGCTGTGCCCTATATCGGCGACTGCACCGTACAGGGACCTGTAGGCAATGTCTCTACAGCGGAGCTGGGGCCGGGCCGAGCTCCCACACCGGGCCAGGCCACGTTCTCGCCCGCCGGGCAGCAGGGAGTTAATGTGAGGCCCCGCCGGTAGCCGC
>VZSZ01005805.1:95595-108695 GCA_013398815.1 Ibidorhyncha struthersii
TTTCCTAGCTAAGAGGAGCTCTGATGAGCTGTGCTGGAACAGCAACCCTTTGCTTTGGCTGGTCCATCCAGGTATGTGCCTAGCCTCCGGCGTGGGGGCATTACAGGCTGCTGAAAGGACCAGTCCTCGCATGAGCCAGTCTGGGTAGGAAGCTGTTTATCTCTGCCTTTCAGATAGGGGAACTGCAGCATGACAGGCACTACAGGCTTATCTGAGGTGGTGAGGAAGCCTCGGGTGAGCAGCAGCCCCTGCTGTGCTTTGGCTTCTTCCTGAGGGTATGCAGGAGAGGTGCAGACCTTGAGGCTGTGGAAGAGACCTCTCCTTTCGCTTGGCAGAGCTGGTTAACGTGGGGTTTCGTCCCAGCACACAGTGGCCTGGTTTGCCTTGTGCTACTCCTGTGACTTCAGCTGCATCAGGAGTCAAAGCCTCTTCCCTCATAGTGCTGCTGAGAGGGGAGAGACTCAGGTGCCAATGCAGGAGCTTCCTTCATGTGCTTACAATGGCTTTTTGCTCGGACCTTGTGGGAACAGCTCTGCCCACAGCCCTGTAATTGGGCTTTGACTCGGCAGACTTGGCTTGTCCCTGGGCGCGGTGAGAAGCTGTGAAACTGAGCCTCCTTCCTCAGGCCCGGCAGTGGTGTGGCTTGGAGACTGCTTCGGTCCTGCTGTACCCTGCGAGCCAGAAGGGGAAGGGGGAGGAGCAGGTCTCTCGGCAACTTTGGGATTCTGCTGGAGAAAAAGTTATCTTCACATTAGAAAAGCTGTGTGCTTATAAATAGTCTTGGGTTTTTATTAGAATGGATGTTTATACCTCCTACTGGCAGTCCATGTTTTCGGTAGGCCCATCGCTGTAGAGAAGCAGCAGGACTCAGTTGTGAGGAAAGTGTAAAGGTGACTTTCTGCTGGGGCAGCTGAATGCAGATTATTCGGGCTCTCTGTCTGGCTCCCAGATTCACGTTAGCTGCCCTCCATCTCTTGGGGAATTCTCCCAAATCCCTGCACAGGCTGTAGCCCTGCAGCCTTTCCTGTTGGACAGCCCCCCCTTGCATGTTATGTTGATGCATTATTCCTAATAACTGGCTTAAGTAAAAGCTTACTGCAGAGCATGCATCGAGCTGAGATGTTCCAGGATACCACCTGCCATGTCTTTACTACACTATCAGCTGCCGGATAGTTCTCTGGCAGCCGGGGTGAGGTGCAGGTCTGCCCTTTCAAGGCTTGTCTTGACCCAAGGTGCTCAGAGCTGTGGTCCCCACATCTTGCGGGTTCCACCAGCCCTGCTGTGATGGGGAGGGAGAGGTGGTACAGTGTGTACTGGGTGCAAGTGCAGTGTGTGTAAAACCACAAAAAGTCTGTCTGTCTTCCGCTTGCTGTGATGGTAACGTTGCAGCAGATTGGCGCACTCATTAAGCCCTGACGTGATCCCATGCTGTGCATTTTAGGAAACGGTTCTTCAGGTAAGCTGAAACTTGTAGGTAAGACTTTGCAGAGCGTTTTAAAATGCTACATGGAGCAAGATGTTCATGATTTCTTTCACAGCTCACAATAAGGAGAATTTGCTCGTGAAGTAGAAGAGTTCAGTTAGTCCTTGAAAGATTTTAAATTGGCTTCTTTGCCAAAAAGATGATGGATAAAAGTTTGCCATGTGTCCAGGAAGATTTCTCAGTGCCCATGAAATCTGTATTCTGCTGGAAGGTTGGTGACAGTCACATTTTCCAAGCAATACCCTGCTGACATCTGCCTTCTCCACTGCAATCAGACCCGTGTCACTTAAAAAGCTGCAGCATAAACTTTCTCACTTGTAGGAAACAAAGGTTTTGAGGCTATTTCACCTGTGACAGTAAACCCAAGTGCTCTCATGATCTCATCTGCTAAAAAGACTTGCACTAAGATGGTGATGTGAGGGAAGCCTGGAATTCTCTTCTGCAAGGTCCGGAGGAACTGAGCCTCAGGCCTGGGAAGGGTTCCCTGTGCCTCAGGCTGAGATCTCGGCTCCTCTCCAACGTCAGGCGTCAGGCGTTAGGCAGCAGAATACAGCCCCGCTGCCATCTGGTAGGGACGGTGCTTTGAAACAGAACTGGGAAGTGCTGTATTGTGTTTAGTGTCTGTGGGGCAGAGGTGGCAGTAAGTTGAACGCGAGAGCAGTAGCTGGGATGAGCCAAGACACTGTTGCAGCCAGGTCTCGGAACTAAGGTGCTTGGTGGGTGCCCAGGGTATTTGAGACACAGAGTCCAGAGGAAAGAAGCATTAATTTTTTTAATCATTCTATTTTATATGTCCACCAACCAAAGAGTGTCCTGTAGCCCTTTGTTATTTAATGTTATGTAATGTTTTTTAATGAGGAAGGCCTGGCTTTTGCTTTCCAAATGGTGAATTAGACAATTGGCAGGTGATGTGCAGGCTTTGTTAGCCTGAGAGGGATATTCTTAAGTTAATAAACAGGGGTTAAGGCTGGTCTTGAACTTGGATTTTGTGGAGCTTTCCTTTGGAAGAGCTTTGCAGCCCTGCTGGTCTGCAGCTGGGCAGACCTGTGCAGGAGGAGCAGTGCTGGGAGGGTTTGTGGGTATCCTGGGCACACGGCCGCCTCTCTGGGGATTCATTCCTTTTCCCAACTGGAAGGTCTTGCTAAGAGTCTGTATTGCCTGGGTGCGGGGGGCTGAACGATGGGCTCCGAAAGGTCAGTGGTAATCTAATTTAAAACCAGAATGGAGGTGTGATGGTTTTGCACTACCTGGAAGCTCCATTCTTACAGACTCTTGTTGTTGCCCAGTGTTTTCTGGTAGAAAATCTTGCTGCTTTTTGCTTTTGAGATAGCACTGAGGTATAAACAACCAAGCAAGAAACCCTTTTTCTTTTCCTTTTTTTAGCATGGGCTGTTGGCAGTGATGAAGTTTATATTCTCTGCCTGGTTCTCCCAGTGTGATGCAGGGAGAGGATGGTGCTTTCCAGCACCTTCTGTGCCGTACGTGTGGGCGAGGGGCAGGCTAAGGCTGTCCTGGAATCCCCCCACCCCCAGCTATCCCGATTCCTCTTATCCCAAAAGCAATGCAGGCTTGAGTTGAAGCCTGACTTTTGTGTTCTCAAGTACAGATAATATTAAGGACGTGACTTAGAACATATGCTGGAAGCAGAGGTATGGTCTGTGTGTTGGAAGGGACTGCTCGCAGCTGGCGGCTGAGGAGCAGCAGTCGCCTCTGGTGGGTGTGGGGTCAGCATGCCACTGTACGAGGCACCGGAGGTGTTGGTGCTGACAGGTACAGACTAGTCTCCGCCTTGAGCCTTGGGAATTCCTGCACAAACTTGCTTGCTGGAGCTCGTCGATCCATGTGCTTCAGCAGCTGGGGAAGGAATAGAAAGTGCTTAGAGGGATGGAGCTTTAACACTTCCTCCAGGGTAACTTGCAGCTGATTTTAAACCCATGCTGTTTTTGTAGGGGTGTCTGCCCGATCAAGGGATCTTGAGAAGAGATTGTCAGAGCCCCCAGCAGATTCTCCAGCCTGAAGCAGTAGGTGTTTCAGTACAGGGAAGCGAGCAGAGAGAGGAATTCCAGCACAGCAGACCATCACAGCTCTCCATCTCACACGACAGCAGGGGATGTTGCCAGGGAGCAGCTCTCTGCTGCTCAGGCCCCTCTTTTCCCTCCCAGACCTGCTGCTTGGAGCGGAAAGAGCCGAGCAAGGAGCTCCTCGGGCTTACCAGGTTTGTAGGTACCAAGTTCAGGAGAGTGAAAGGGAAGCTCATTTAACACACATCACGCTGAATTTAGCTGGATATAGAATAAACACTGTGAATGTGAGTGATTGTGCAGCGTGCTGTTCAGGCACACCTGTGCTGTGTTGCAGTAACCTTTTTCTAGGTAAAGCTCTCTGGGTAAATCCGTTGTGGCGTTTTGCCACAGAGAACCAGTGGGCAGACCCCTTGCATTGGAGCAAACTCTGGTTTCAGGTGGTTTTTGGCAGGGGCTCCTTTGCCTCGGCTGTGAGGCGCAGATGCAGGCCTGCCTTCAGCAGGAGGTTTGTGAGCAGCATGGTGATGTAGCAGCCCCGTCTGCCGATGGGTTTGGCTCAGCAGTGACGGGGCATCGCAGGGCTACTTTGGGGTGAGGCGAGGCCGGCTCTGCAGGGGCTTTGGCTGCTCGGGGCTGGCTGCAGAGTCCCGATGGGAGCTCTGCTCCCTTCCTCTGTGTGGAAAATGCCCACAGCGTCCCAGAGCCCGGGTGCTGCTGTGCTTCAGGTGTACTGAACTTACTGCATTATTTTTTTTTCTCCTTATCCTTCCCTCTCCTGTTTATTGTGCTGACATCTCTCTGACTTCTTGGGCTCCTACCATGCTGAGATATTTTCTTGCAAGAGCTAGCATGTCTGTCAGGGAGCTGAGCTGCCTGCATAGCAGGAACAGCCTAGAGCATCTTCTGAGTTTGGTTTGCCAAAGGTGGGCGCCTTTGAGAACGGAGGTGGTGCAGCCAGAGGGGGGAGGACAACGTGTGCAAACGCCCTCACTGCAGTCTGCATGGCACCCACGGTTCCCAGCAGGTCTCCTCTGTCCCTCTGTGTATATATAAGCACAGACCTGGAAATGAGACTCAAAATAATCCTGTGCACCGCGCAGAGAATGCACTGCAGTGGGTTTGGCTCGGTGACAGCAGACACCCGAGGTGTGATAATGCATGAGAAGGGGACAGATCCCACTGCTGGTTGTAGTCCTGGCAGGGGACGTGCAGAGCCTGAAATCGGACGACTTCTGGGAGAGGAGTGTAATGCTCAGTGCTTTGCTCCTATTTATGTTGAGAGCCAAAAATCAAAGTCCAGAGCAGTGCTTCTCCAGCCAGAATCATTTAAAGGCACTTGCTGTTGTTTTAGGGCCAATATTTAACTTGTGCCTGTGATGAGGAATGCCTGTTAGACTCTAAATATTTGCCTTAAGGAAGAAGTTTGAGGGAAGAACGTCCACTGCTGGTGGGGGGGCGGATTTCAGGAAATGAGTTTAAGTCTCTGTGTTTACAGGTCTGTGTAAAACAGCCTGTATTCCCACTCTGGCAGGTACTGAGGCTGCTCCGGCTGAGCCGCAGCGCAGGAGCTGCCGGGAGGAAATGTTTGTGTGCTCCGGTGGCTGGAGCAGGCAGCAGCGCAGGGTGTGTCTGCTCGCACAGCCCCAGTCCTGCGCTCCTGCTGCCAAGCGGGATTTAAAGGCACAGGTTTGGAGCTGCTTTCCAGCTGGGGATGGTGTGGGCAGCCAGGCTGAAGCGTGCGTAAACTTCCTGATAAAAGCAGCTTATCGGAAAAGAAATGCTCTGCTGCTTTTGCTTTCTCTGTGGTCTTTGGTGGCGAGAGTTCATTAGCTGTGAAATCCTCTGCACTGGATCCTGCTAATGGCAGGATTTCCCATTCCCTGGACCTGCTTGATGAGATGCTTGAGGCTTCTCCTGTCCTCTCTCACCTCTCTGTGTGATCCTTCTTGCAGTGTGCCACGAACACCATCACATGGCCTCTGGTAAGCCTGTAAGGGTGTTCATCGCTGCTGGTCAACGTTGAGCTTGTCCCACGTTTGTGGGTAGAGAGCAGCTGTGTGGAGGTGTGTGCTGGGATGCCAGCGGTGTACATCAAAATTCAGGTGAGGTTATGCTGGCGTCTCCTCAGGCTGTATGGGCTGGTCGTGGTGTGTGAGGACATGGTGGTGGAGAGGAGCCTGGTCCTCTGTTCCCAGCTTCGTAGGTGGCCTGAGGTAGGTCAGGCAGCCCCTCTCTGCAGACAAGACAGGTTAGTAATTTTAGGTCTGGATGTGAAGTCTAGGCTTCCTTAGCTACGGGGTAACCCTTCTCTTGCTCTGTGCTCTTGGTTGGTTGCTTTTGACCATGCTTGACTATTTTAGCTGAGTTTTGCTTAAATACAGAAAGAACATGTTTTCTCTTGAAGCAAAATCAAAGGCACACTGGTGTTTGCAAGCCAGCCCAAGGGGAAGGTTTTGCCCGGGCTCCTGAAAGGATGAGAACTTCCTCCTTCCAGTGTAGCAAAGGGCTTGCAGGCGGCTCCCGATCCCAGCCTGAAGCCCTGCTAAGGAGAACCAAGTCCAGCTGGAACATGGCTCTGGCTTTTAGTGATGGGTTTGGTGCTGGGGAACCAAAGGCTTTTGTCAGAGCAAGTCAAAGCCCCATCCTGCTCGGAGGGTGGTGTGGTGCTGGAGTTTGGGGGTGATCAGGGGCTGTACAGGAAGATGGCAAACCGGCTTTTTCCCTCCCTTTGCATACTCTGCAGGCACCTGGTACCACCGGTGATGGTGGTGATGAGTCAGTGGTGACAACTGAGCTGTATCTGTTCAACCCAAGGGCTCTGGCAGTGTCCACACCGCAGCCCAGAGCCTGTCTGTGGTTGTGTGCCCAGTTTGAAAGGCCGTAGAGGGGCTCGTGTTCCAGAGCATGGCTTGCAGCCCCTCTGAGCACTCACCCATGGGGCTGGTTGCAGGTGGGCAGCCAACAGCACTGTGCAGCTGTGGGACAACTTGGTCCATTTCCATAATGACTGTTGATGGCTTTAAGCCCACAAATTAATGTGTAATGAATGAGGGAGCCAGGGGATCTGTGTCCTGTCTGCAGGGACTGGAAGAGGTGACAGGAACTAGAAACATGAGTATTTAACTCAAAAAAAAAAAAAAGTTTGGGTTTTGGATCTAAGTGTGTACTAGAGAAGGGTGAACGTGTGTTGGCTGAGGTTTCTGGGACAAATGAGAGAAGTGAGAGCCCAGAAATGAGGGAGAAGGGACAGTTTGTTCATGTAAATAATGTTCCAGGTATTAATAGAAGCAAGATGAAATGGGTCCTCCTGGGGGGGGTCTATCCTGTGTGTTCTTTCATGTGGGTGATGCCTCTGATTTTATAAATTAAGCTCCTTGTGTAGGGCCCAGAGAGGCAGGTCTTGAGCAGGTAAGGTAAAGGGAGAACCAGCGTGGTTGCACTACATCTACCTGTTTGAGAGAGAGTAGTCTTTTGGGTGAACCCCTTGAAAAGTCTCTTTTCCCAGCCCACAGCAGCTCTGTAGCCATCTTTTTGGCTACACCACGGTCACTCCTGTGGTGTTCCTGTTTTGGTCCTGGCCTTCTGACCCTGTGCAAAAACCACGCAGGTGGGGAACGAGGGAAGGTGAGAACCTTTGGAACATAACTTTCTGATGTGGAGGTTGTTGGCAAACCAGACTGAGTCCTTAATCCACAAAGCTGTCACAGTGCTTAATAAAGGGTTGTGAGTCTGATCCTCTACGTGAGGCACGGAGGAGTGAAAAGATGCTGAACAGATCCTGAATTTGTGGCGTGACCAGGAATGGGATGTACGTCTCTGGCCCCTCTGTTCTGAAGCTTATCCCTCCCTGCAAGCCAGGAGACTGGAGTATTTGTCTAGGTCTTAGGAATTTGGCCCAGTTAGTTGAAAATCACACTTCTCTACCCTTTTTTTTTTTCTGAGAGATCATGGAAATGTTAGATTTTCAGGTTGCTTCGCTTCCCTATCTGTAAAATAAGCAGGTCGCTTCTCTACCTTCGAGAGAGGTTGCAAGGAAAGACATGTAATGGATCAAGCTGCTTGGTCTTGTAATAGAGGGGGTGGGAAGATAAATGCCTTGTGGATCACTCGTTGCTTCTCTGAAGATGCTGCTGACGCTTGCATGTAAGCTGATGGATATTGTCGTGCCACAGAGCATCCCTCCGCCCCAGTTACTCTGCAGGAAAGATTAATTGCACTGTGCTGCTCTTTCCTCCCCATAGTCGGGGCTGAGGGTCCTGCATGTGGTCCTGGAAGGCTGTCCCTGTTAGGTGACTGTCACCGTTGGGCTGGAGAACTGGGAGCAGTGTACGTGAGCCAGGGAGGCAGCGAGCCAGCTCCCGTGTGACTGCAGTACGGAAGTGATTCTGGCATCTTGGCACAAGGAGTTTGACAGCTTTTCGGAGAGAGGTTTCCCTGTGAACCCCCCCTGGAAGCCTTCCCTTCCCTCCTCCTCTTCTTTCCCCCCAACTCTTAAGATTTGGCAGTAATTTGTGAGGAAACATGTGGGGCTTCGAGCAGCCTGGGGAAGAAAGCAGAGGGGGAAATGGTGTTTGCCTGAATATGGGACAGCTCGGCTTGGCAGGGCTGCAGCTCTGCAACCTAGAAATGGAAACAGCCCTTGTCACCGGTGGAAATGACACCCCCTATGCCCACCCTGTGCGGGGCTCTCCAGGGAGAAGGGCCTGCTATGGAGCAAAGTGACTGGGCTGGGGCAGAGCAGAGCTGGCATTGTTCCCTCCTTCACTGTGACCCTAGGGGAGCTGAGGAAGTTGCAATTAGCTGTAGTTTGGTGACTGAAGAGATAACTGGGTCCGGGCACCCCTCTTTCCCCTGCCTTGTCTTGCAAAAGGCTACCCCAGATCTGGCAGTACAGCTGATTGCTAACCTGGTTCTGTCAAGAGGATATGGGTTAAGGAAAAAAAAAAAATCCTACTATTAAAAGTGCTTATGCCAACCCAGATCCTGCTGACAGAAAAGGGTTTGGTAGCAATACACATGAGAGGAGGCCAGGCAGATCTCTGCAGAGCGACAGTCCCCAGATGGGCTGAGGAGCGGGGGAACCCTGCTGTCACACGCATCTTGTCGTTGCGGTGCACAAGCCTTTGGCAGCCAGGCTGGATATACACGTTGAATCTGCTGAGTTGGAGTCCTGGTGGGTCTGTTTCCCTGGTGTAAACCGTGGCTGGTGTGTGAGTGGCTCGTTAGTAACCCCTTCTTGAAACTCCTTCTAGCTGAAGGCCCCAGAGGGCTCAACTTGCCCAGCCCCTTGTGGGATGAGTACTTATCCCAAATCTTGGAGGTTGGAGATGAAACAGGCTGTGGTTTTTGTTGCTCCAGTGCTGTGTGGCTTTCATTTCTGGCACTTCCTCCTCTGCCCCGGTCCCCAAGCAGGGCTGGGAAGAAGCCCTGTTATTTGAGGTACCAGGCAAATCACAGCAATTGCCTGTGAGAAGTGTTGATGAAGGTGAGTGGGAACAACTATCTGGTATTTCAAAGTCACCCAGATGGGCTTTGTGCTGTCCTGGCAGGAACTGGTTGCTTTGCAGCACAGATTTCCCAGCCCCGTCCCTCATGGGGGCAGCGAGGCTGCCCCAAGCTGCCTGGCTGGTGGCCAGCATCTTCTCCTAGGTTAGGCTGCACTGCTGAGCTTTCAGATCCCCTGCGAGTGCTCCCAGTGCCTCCCTGGCTCTGCACTGAGCTTTCTGGGTGGTACAGCCCAGCTCACCCTCCCTCCGCAGTTGTCAGGCCTGGGAGCCCGTCCTTTCCCCCACTGCTGCCTGGTGAGAGCCCTGCAGTGGCAGAGCTGGGGAGGAAGCATGCGGTAAATGCCTGCCTGTGTCCGTCTGTATCCCCTGACAGAAGGTTGATGGCTTTGAGGGGTGGTGCCTGCCCCGGGTGGCACTGTTGAGGAGGAGGAGGGAGGCGCTGGCTGGAGGCGTCTGTTCCACCTGCCTCCTGGAAACATGAACCATGAGACAAATCCGAAACCAATCTGGCAATTGCCACAGCCAGGCCTCTGACCTGCTCCTAGCACTGAGCAGGCAGTGCTGCACGAGGCCAGCTTACTGCCCTGGCCTGGAGAAGGTACTCGGGGTCAGGGCCACCTTCTGCGCAGCTGCCCTTAGAGGGCACAGCAGCTTCCAGGGACCACCAGGCTTTTCTCCCTCTTCTGCCACTGCTTTCTGTGTGACATGAGGCAGTAATGTGCCTCAGCTCCCTCTTCTGTAATGACACTCCCATGGTGAAGTATGTCGAGCCAGCTGCTGCAAGGAGTAGTGTAGGAGCCAGGGGGGATTTATCATTTGCATCAGCCATATAGAAAGCCCCTGGAGTTTGTGACTAGGGACATCAGGAAGATAAGGTGGCTAATGCTGCTGCTTGCATTCTTGCCCAGCTTGCTGGGAGGTGTGTGCCTAGCCACTGGAGCCATATGGCGTGCACGCCAGCGCGGGGTCTTGAATGTGGTCTCTTCTGCGGCGTCCCATCTGGCATGACAGATGTGGTTACAGGTGGCAATTACAAACTTTGAAATGGCAGCATCCACACCTGGTATAATCTAGAGCTTCCTGGTGGCCTGGACTCTGGTGGGACAGAGTGGGTAACAAGAGAGGGGGTTTTCTCATGTGTGGCCACTTGGAAAGCTGGAGTTCAGAGAAAAGAAGAAAGTCTGCTGTGGACTGCACTGTGGCTCCAGTTTGGGCAGCAGGGGTGTCCTGTCCTCCAGAGATGGTGGCATCCAGGAGAAGAGTGCGTCACCTGCTGTCAGAGCAGGTTTGTGCCCTGGCACAGAAATTGTCAGGCATGTGCTGATGATAGTCCTCGGGCTCCTTGTCTGTCCTGCTCTGGGGGAGCCTTCACCCTGAGGAGTGCCAGGAACCCCCTCCTCCCTGTGCCTTGCATGCAAGGAGGCCGTGCCGATGGCGAGCAGAGGGAGTGCTTTGCTCATTCTGTGGTTGCTTAGGGGCTGCAGGGAAGGAAAATGGAAGTGCTGAGAGCTAGTGCTCTGCTAAACTTTGATCTCCCACTCCCTGCAAGTTGGGAGCGAGTGGGGATACTCTTGAGTTGCGCGGTGACGCTGAGCCAGGTCCAGCCAATTTCAAGCAATTTGTGCTGTGGGGAGACCTGTGGTGTGAGTGTCCAAGGGCGGCACTCTGTTCCCAGTCTCCTGCTCCTGATGTTATTTGGGAGCCCATCTGCAGGCTGTGGGGAGGACAAAGTTCTGAGTGTGTTGCTGCTCCATGGGGAGGAAAGCACCTGGCTCGCCTGCGCTGGTGTTCACTTGAGTTCCTCTGCAGGGAGGAAATCTCCTCCAGGTGAATGAAAGGTTTTGAGACTGTCACCCAGCTTGGGCTTGCGGGAGGAAAGGAAGGGAGCCACGCGCATCCAGGAATTTGCTTTTGTTATAGGAAAGGGGTTGGGAAACCTCCCTTATCCTTTGGAGAACAGATGTTGAGCCCCTCGTCCTAGCTACAGCTGATCTCTTGCAATGCAGGAAGGAAGCACATGTGGGATTCAAGGCTGCGGGATCTCTGAGGACATCCTCGAAAGGGTTGCGTTCTTCCTCTGCTCTTGAATGTCTCCCACCACTTGACAGCACTCCCTCTGTGACAGTGCTTGGATGGCTGCATCTTCCCGTGTCCTCTGCTCCCCTTCTCCTGCTGCCTGGCCCGTGGGACGCAGCTGTGGTTTGTGCTCTGTAAGCAGAGCTTTGTGGAGCTCTCCCACGGCGCATGAGAGGAGGTCTCGTCCCACTGTCTGGTCAGACCCTCTGACTCATGCACACCAAAACACCTCTGCCTGGGCTTCTTCTGGAGCCTCATGCTGCCGTGACGAGGCATGGATCATCCTGTGGGCAGTGTCCCTCTCAAACGACGCCCGTGACACCAGCGCGGTGGCTCCAGAAGAAAAGGACAGATGAGAGGCAGGGGCTGGCAGTGGGAGAGCAGTTCACCAGCAGGCTGGCAGCATGGGAAAGCTGTGCTGCACTAGGGAGGCCCTTTGTCTCCACCAGGCTCTCATACAGAGCAATCCATGACTCGGGGCTGCAGGGGTGCCCCTTTCCTTGGTGCCTGGTTGAGAGCTGCACTTGACTTCCCCATCCGTGGGAACTGATAAAGGAGCTGTGTCACCAGCAAGTGGGGAGCTGTTGTGTCGTCCACTGGCTGCACGGATGGGTGTGGGGCTGGGGCTGCCTGCCATGGGCTGGGGGTTGTTCTGCAGCTTGTTGACAAGGGGTGAAGGTGGCACAGGTTTTCACATTGTGGTGAGGATTGTTGCTGTGGTGTCCTGGTTGATTTTCTGTCCTCAGGGGTCCGGGGTTGCATAAACAGGAGGAAGTTTTTGCTGTAGGTCTTTCTCAGTGGGCCTTAGTTGGGGCTGTGGACCCGGCTCTGCCTTCAGGGTGGTGGAGAGAAGTGATGGCACCGTGTACAGCATCACATGCGTGATGAGGCTTTATTGATGGACTGGGCTTATGGTGACAGTTGGGCTGTCACAGGGCTGGGAGAGCAGGATGCCTTCCCATCCCCCTGCTTTGGTGGGAAGAACCGATTTCACGGATTGGGATTCAGACATCTCCCAACTCTAATTCTGTGTGATCTCCCAGGGTTTGCTGTTTCGACCATCTGGCATCACGCTAATGTTTAAATACATGTATGTGCAATACACGCACAACTAGAAATTTGGGTGAGGGAAAACCCTGAAGTTTATTAGCAGCAAAGAGTGCAAAGCAGCCCTGATGCTGGGCTGGGAAGCAAGCCCATCACAGTGGGGTGGGAAGTGGAGTGTCGCTTGACAAAACATCTGCTCATCTGCTCTGCTGAGGTGTGTGAACAGCACAGGCTGTGTGCCATTCTGTGGGTCACTGTGGCCGCAGGTTCCAGGAGGCAATGAATGGGTGGGCTGGGGACCGGCTCTCGGGTGGGCACATCATGGCCTCACAGCTGCTGCAGTGTTTCCCCTCTCTGCTTTGCTGGGCCATTGGCACACTTCTCTGATATTTCCTCTCCTGCTACTGCCCGCTTTTGTACCTGCTGTTCCTCTGGGTTTGCTGACAAAGTCCTCTTGCAGCAGGCTGTCCCTAAACCTTTTCCTTTTGCTGGGCAGGTTCTGCAGTGTCTGCCTGGTGGCCTGGCAGGAGGCTCTCTGCTGCTGTGGCTGTTGCTGCAAAGCAAAGGTGCAGCACGTCTCTGGCTGCAGTAGAGGCGGGAAGAGAGCCTTCCCCTGTTCTGTCTGTGAAACCGATGGCAACTCTTCTTTCACATCCATTCCTGTGCATGCTGCTGGATGTGCACTAAGATCTCTTATCAAGAGAAAGGCGAGCAGCGCTTTATCTTATTTTTATGAAAAGTGTTAGCTTTTGAGGGCATGTGAGTATTCAGGGACAGGGCTGGGTAAGTAGTGTGCTGGTAGAGATGGTCTTAACCTTATTTCAGGCTGCAGCGGCACAGGAGGAGGTGTTCTAGCCTCAGATGTGAGATGTGAAATGGAAGCGGTTGTTCCAAGCTGCTGGGTGAAAATCATCTATTTGTCTAGAAGTCTTTTTTTTTTTTTTTTTTTCCACCCGCCCGGGG
>VZSZ01005805.1:127422-138249 GCA_013398815.1 Ibidorhyncha struthersii
CCTCCCATAAGGAAGGTTCAAACCCTAAAATATTTTTTTTTTTTTTTTTTTTTTTTGATGGTATTAAAACCCAGTGCTTCAAGGAACTTGCTTGGACTGACAGCTTGTGTTGCCGGGTCTGCAGTGCTTGCAGTACTGGGCTGGTGCCTGGATGCCTTTGCACAGAGCTGCCTTCTCCCATGCTCCTTGACTGCATTGCCTGAGGACTGGAGAAGCCAAATTGCCAGTCCCAGCACCCAGGCATGACTCCGTGCCCCTGCTGCAGCCAGGGCTGTATTGCACGGCAGCTCCCAGCACCGTCGGTGCGGTGCTGTTCCCCATGCTGTGCCATGACCGAGGAGCTGGCACTGGATGGGGACCCAGCTGGGAGCCCAGCGCAGAGCCTGGCTCCTCCTTGGGCCGCTGTGATGTGCAGGAGCAGGTGCCGGATCTCCCTGCTGCCAAATCGGCCCTCAGGAGGAGGATGATTTGGGTGTTAGCACAGGGTTAAGAGAAAGCCACGTCTGGCTTTTGAATGCAATACAGGCCCCGGATCTGGCTGCCTCCTCTGATGGGTGGCTTTGGCTCAGCTCTGACCAGACAGGCCGTGTCTTGCAGGTGTTGGCAGCTAGATTTGGAGGCACCGGCAGCACTGAGCTGGGCAAAGGCCTCTCTGCAAACTGCTTCCTGCTGCTCATCTTGCCGTTTTTTCTTCTTCTTTCAAAAGCACCTTCTCTTCAGTACATTCTACTGCCATGTTATTTTTACCCATCTTCAGACCCAGCCTAACCTTGGGGAAAATCTAGCTGTGTTGGTTACCGGTTACTGCCCTGAAGGCAGCAGTGATTTTTTTTGGACTGAAATGTATGGCCCTGAGGCCAGAGCCCACCTTAGCTGGAGAGCATGTGGGGACCCTGTGCCGTTGTCACAGGCAGGGCCGTGCCTGCCTGGCTGGGCTCTGCCTGCCCTTGCATCCCGGCTGGCATGCGGACCTGTTTTGCTCTCCCTTGCAATTGTTTGCAAAACACAGAGGTCCCAGTGCGTGGAAGATAAGCTGCCTGCACGCACTTCTCCTCCCTGCCAGCTTGCTGCCTTCTGTCTCTGTTGAGTTGTTGAGAGGTGACTGTGCTCACATCGGAGGTGAGGGGGCTGCACTGGGGTCCATCAGGATTTCGGCTCTTCCCTGCCCCAATCAAGTTCCCAGTGATCTGAGAGTTTCCTCTCTGGAGCTGTGCATGCGTATGGGGGATGTCCCACCTCCTCCCTGGGAAACGTTGGTCTGTGATGGGCCAGAAACCCTGGGTCTGGTATATGCTTGTGTTAGCCAGACATTTCTCCCTCCCTAATCGCTTACTTCCTAATTGCTGTAAAGGGATTTGGTTTTGCAGAGGCAGGAGACAAAGTGACTTGGCAGAGGTCCCCTGGGATGGGAGAGGGTCAGCGAGGCAGCAGGATTGAGTCCCTCCTTGGCTGCAGAGCCTGTCCCTGGGAGGAGCCGCTCCATTAATATCTCCCATTCATCCCTCTTCCCATAATCCTGCCGCTGACTCTGGCGCTCAGCAGCTGGCTCTGATGTCACCCGGCGAGGATTTATTGCTGCTTCAGGTGGAGAGCAGCAGTCGGAGCAGATGAAATCTTATGCCAGGAGGAGCTTGTTCCCTGACCAAATTGCTTGGAGAAAATCCGAGGAGACAGATGCAGCTCCATCAGATACACACATGCCAGGCAGTGGGATCGCATGTCTGCTGGCTCTGCGTGCCATGGAAGGGAACCTGCTGCAGTTAATTCCCATCTCCCGAGTGTCCTAGAGGGCTCTGGCAGAAGGGGCACTCAGATATTTCTGCAGACTTCTTTAATATTTGCCTTTATGGACCTGGGGCAGCGGTTGTACTGACGCTTCCCAGGTGTAACACCTTCCTCCTGCCCTCCTGGCTTTCTGGGGTGAGCAGCGTGATGTGCAGACACTTAGTTTAAGCTTTCTGTGGTTATGGGTGTGAAAACTCCCGTAACTCTAGGAAGTCATTTACAGGGTTTTGGGGTGGCCCAGCTGCCCTTTCAGCTCTCCTGGGCACTTGGAGGCAGTCTTCTGGCCCTCCCTACAGCTCGCTGGTGCCTTCAGCTCCTCCTCGTACAGTCTGGGTCATACTGTGGGTCTGCTGCTGGCTTCCCCTGCACCCTCCAGTGGATGGGAGCATCCTGAGGGATGAGGTTGCGTCGTGCACATGCGCACACGCACACGTGCCATCCCCAGGAGTGGCCCCAGTCCTAAGGGATTTCCACCTACCTGCGGTGTCTTCAAACCATGGCCAGCTGCAATGCCTCAAGCTACCCCAGTGCTCTTGGGGGTCCTTCCTCCCTGCCACCCTCTGTGTGGTCCTGCTGCCCACAAAGCAGCATCCCCCAACTCCGGACAGCCGCCCCAGAGCAGGGCGGCCCCTCTCCAGGCAGGGACATGGCTGAGAGAAACAGCAAGTCCCAGCCTTTTTCCTGCCTTGGCCAGTCACATCCCTGCAGGCCTGGACTGGGACATCACCCCCTCCCAGCAGACTTGGCTCTGGCCCCCCAGCAGCCTGCCCATCCCGGAGGAATCCATGGTACCCCATCTGGGGGTAATTAGGCGTGTTTCGGCTCCCCACAGTGGGTTCCTTCTCCTGCTCATGCCTCGAGGCCTGTGTATGTGTTGTGGGAGCCACTGAACCTGTTTGGGATGTTCTGCAGCCCAGGAACCCTCAGGGGACTGCGGCGAGCGAGCGTGATGTGGTGTTAATGCAAAGGTTCACTTGCTTTCAATTGCCTTTTTCGTGTCTCTCCCTGCAGGAAAGAACCTCTACACGAATGAATACGTAGCTATCAAATTGGTGAGTCCCTCCGTGGTCAGGGCGGTGTTGTTCAGGCCACCTGGGAGGGAGGTTGTTCACCCTCCCCAGGCTGTTAAGAGCGGGTTGCGATAGGTGATGGATGCGTGGTTGTGCGAGGAGCTGTGCTCACTGCTAGGAATTGAGGGCAGGCAAAGCAACACACGTCATTGCAGGTGGGGTGATCTGGGCCCCGGGAGAGAAGGGCTGGGTCTTTGCTTCTCCAGGACCTCGCAGTGGCCTGTGCTGAGCTCAGCCAGTGCCAGTGGCAGAGGGGCCTCCGGGAGAGGGTGGTCCCTGCTGATACCTGCTCCATTAATGTCTACCCCAGCACCCGGATCTCTCTGGAGGGGGTGGATCTGGCTCCCATATGGGCTGGTTTTCTTTCATCGTCCCCTGGGGCTTCATTTCCATTTTGTACCAGTTTTTCTCAACCCCAAATGGTCTCAGTCCAGCTGCTGCCAGCATGTGAAGGAGGTGTCTGACACCCAGACCTCCCTAACATTCTGCTCCCTACAACAGCCTTAACCGTTCTCCTTCTCTCCTCCAAGGAACCCATAAAATCCCGGGCCCCCCAGCTGCACCTGGAGTATCGATTCTACAAACAGCTCGGCAATGCAGGTATGGGGCCGGGCTGCACTGCCACGGGGAGCTGACCGCCCAGGCGATACCGCTAGGAAAGGGAGGCTTCCTATAAATGTGACTCTGCAAATTGCCTCCCCAGCATGAGCGACTCCTGCCCATCTGCTCAGCTGGGAGAGGCCGCATTTTACACAGAGCCACGTCTAATCTTTGATCCCTTTTTATTTAGTTCTTCCCCCACCACCACCTCCCCCGCAGCAGTCAGGGATGCAGATGGAGCTCCCTCCTTCTCCCTCCTGCCAAGAGCAGAGCCAGGCTGTCTGCAGCGTGGAGGGAGGGCAGTGCAGAGACATCCCCTCATCTGCAGCCCCCCGTCCCGTCTCCAGCAATGGCATGGCCGTGACAGCATGGCCATGTGCTGCTCAGCTCTGTTGCAACCCCTGACAGCCCCTGCTCCATCTCTTGCAGAAGGAATTCCTCAGGTTTACTACTTTGGCCCCTGCGGGAAGTACAACGCCATGGTGTTGGAGCTGCTAGGACCCAGCCTAGAAGATCTCTTTGATCTGTGTGATCGGACCTTCACACTCAAGACCGTCCTGATGATCGCGATCCAGCTGGTGAGTGCAGCACCTTCTGCCTCGCCTGCGGCTCTGCACGGCTCGCCCCGGCCCGCCCGGCCGCAGACCACCACGGGGGAGCGGGGTGGTGCGTGGACACTGTGGTCAGGCTGTGTGGGGACCCCGTAGGGGTGAGCCAGCACCCAGCAGCCCACAGGAGACGCTGCCTGCTGCTACATCCCAGACCACCTACCTCCATACCTCACCTTCTCCCTGATGTAGGAGGGCTTTCCCTCACCCCCGCGCGGCCGAGTGTCTCTCACTGTGTGTCCAAGATATGGCGGGACTGAGGTCTCCCAGGGCTGGAGGACTTGTTCTCATCCTTTTGGCCCAGGGTGACGTATGAGCTGAGGGGAGCAAGGTTGCTGGTTGGGGATGAGGCAGTCGGAGCAGAGCCGGGCCAGGGGAGGAAGGTGCAGGGATGTGTGCTGGATGTATGCTGTGTCTCTGCTGTGGTGCTGATGGCTCCTTCTGCCCCCAGATCACACGGATGGAGTACGTCCACACCAAAAGCCTGATCTACAGAGATGTCAAGCCAGAAAACTTCCTGGTGGGGCGGCCGGGCAGCAAGCGGCAGCACACCATCCACATCATCGATTTTGGCCTGGCCAAAGAGTATATTGACCCCGAGACCAAAAAACACATCCCCTACCGAGAGCACAAAAGCCTGACAGGGACAGCACGCTACATGAGCATCAACACCCACCTCGGGAAAGGTGTGTGCACGCTGTGCGGCCAGCCCTGCCTCTCGGCCGAAAGGGAAGGGGAACAGGACTGCAGGGTGTGAGCTCCCTGCTGCCAGAGGTGGGGCTGGGGACAAACTGCCTCAGCCTGGGACGTTGTCCAGGGGACTTGGGGTGCTGCAGGGTCTGGCAGGGACAGGTAAGGTGGCTGTATTGGGAACGTGTCTTTTTTTTTTCCTCCATGCAGAACAAAGCCGCAGGGACGACCTGGAAGCATTAGGGCACATGTTTATGTACTTCCTCCGCGGGAGCCTCCCTTGGCAAGGCCTCAAGGTAACTGCCATCTCCCACTGTCCCTGGACATGGCTGCCCTGTGGATCTGGCTCTACTGGCGTGGGCAGCATCAGGGTGTGGGGAGGGGAAAACTTTGGCCCCCGGCGTGTTGGAGGGTTGACACCCCACCAGATGCCAGGGCTGTTGCTCTGAGCTTTGTGCCAGGTCCTTGCTGTGCTGGGTGGCTGTGGGTGTCCTCCTCTCTGTGTCCTTCCCACTTTGTGGGTATCCCAGCTGCTCTCACAGTGGGTGTCCTGGAACGGCAGTCCCCAGTGTTTGTCCTCCATACCTGCCCTGGGCAAGGGCACTCCCTGGGAATGAGCTCTCGCTTTTACCTGGAAAAGGGGGACCAAAAAACTGTTCATGGTCTGGTGGCACCCAGTGCCTTCCCCTCTCCCCCGGGACGTGCCTGGCCCTCCTGCTGACCTGCTCCTTGTCTCTGCCAGGCTGACACGCTAAAGGAGAGGTATCAGAAGATCGGTGACACCAAAAGAGCCACTCCAGTGGAGGTGCTCTGTGAGAACTTCCCAGGTGAGCGTACTCTGCATGACCTGTCCCTGGCCCCAGCCTGGCCCCAGAGCCCGCTGGGCTGGCGTCTTGTCCCCAGCTGAGCCCGCTTTGTCCTCACAGAGGAGATGGCCACATACTTGCGCTACGTGCGGCGGCTGGATTTCTTCGAGAAACCGGACTACGACTATCTGCGGAAGCTCTTCACAGACTTGTTCGAGAGGAACGGTTACGTGTTCGACTATGAATATGACTGGGCAGGGAAACCGCTGGTGAGTGGCGAGGGAGTGGGGACGGGCAGAGGGTGCTGGGCCCCAGGGTGCCCGGAGGCCGGTGGGCAACGTGGTGGGGAGTCAGCATGGTCTGCGGCAGCAGCCAGGGAGGATGCAGGTCAGCAGTTGTCCCTGCCATGCGCATCCATGCCCGAGAGATCAGCTCCACCAGTCCTCACCCGACATTGGCAGCCAGCTCCAAGCCGGGGCTGTCATGCCAACGAGTTAAAGCTGTGACACAGAAATGTGAAGCTCCTGGAGCTAAGGGGAACCCAGCGGTCGAGTTGGCACCTTGCTTTGTGCAACGGGCACCCTCCGTGGGCTCGCTGCAGCCAACCGTGGAGCTGCCGGGGCATGGGTAGGGACTGGGGTAAGGCCCCGATTCTGGGGTGTTTTTCATGTTTGGCCAGAGGTCGCATGAGGGGGTGCGGGGCGGCAGGAGGGATGCTGTGCCATGGCTGATGTTGTCCTGGTCATCTCCCCAGCCCACCCCCATCGGCACGATGCACAGCGAGGTGCAGGTGCAGCCCCCGAACAGAGGAGACAAAGCACAGCCACACACCAAACACCAGGTGAGCGGCAGCACTGCCCTGGTCAGGGCACGGGACCGCAGTCGTGCAGGGCTCGGGCTTCTGCTCTGCAGACCCACAGAGCCCAGCGGGGCCTCTGGCTGGAGGCAGGGACTGGGGCATCATTTTTTCCCCAGTGCTGTCTGTGGGAGGGCTTCCTCCCTGCAGGTCTGGGCCTGTGGCTAGTAGGGGTACCAGGGCAGTGTCCCTGGAGCAGATGGCCTGGCAGAAGCGGGAGGAAGCAGCCGTGGGAGGCTGGAGCACTGCGGGGAAGCACCAGGCCTGAGCTTCAGCTGGCAAGCTGCAGGGTTTAGCACTGGCCGGTGGGTGTGGGCACGGTACAGGCTGAGCCACCTTGCGCTAAGGACATTGTCTCCGGTGCCGCATCCCCATGGGAGTAACTTGCTGCTGTGTTCGCGGTGCCACTTTCATCAATGAGGTGGGGACATGGGACGAGGGAGGGGGCTGCCTGGGCCTTGGGGGGCATTCATTGGGCAGTTTCACAGCGTGTGGCCCCGTGCTGGAGCGCGGGGTTGGCTTTGCCCTGGGAACTGGCAGGCCACACGGGGCCAAGCTGGGAGCAGCCCAGGGCAGGGAGATGGGCAGAGCTGTGCAGGCAGCTCCTTGCCTGGGTCGCTGTGGGAAAGGGGCTGCGCTGCCCGGCCCTTCTCCGGTGCCATGGCCTGCCCTGCTGCAGGAAACATGGCTTTGGGACTGCTGCCATCATGAGCAAACCTCACACGTTTCCCCAGTGGTCCTGTACAGACCCTCGTCCTCTTGCCTTGAACCTCCACAGGGAGCAGAGCACCTGCAAACAGGCGGGAGCTGAGGGTGCAACACCCTGTCCTCCCTCACCTCTGTATCAGCCCAGCGGTGCCCCTTATTGCTGTGGGCCGAGCATGAGGAGCCTGGGACAGCCCTGGCTCTCGCTGGGCAGCGCTTCCCTAGAGAGAAGGCGATGTCTTTAACGCGCCTCTGGTTCGTTCCTGGGAACTTGCTCCCAGTAAGATCTGCGCTCTGCTGCGTTCAACAGCCTTTCTCGAGGGCAGTAGGAAAAGCAAAGCACAAAACTCCCACAGTGTGGGAGCAGTTTCCATCCCACAGTGTGGGATGCAGAGGGGTGTGCCATGCTCACCATGGCGAGGGTTTGGCAGCCCTGAGGAGCCCAGTACCCTCGAGGAGCAGCACAGCTCGCTTCCTCGCAGTCACCCTGCAAAGATCCGTGACGGCCTCGGAACATTGCGCTCGCGGGAGAGTGGCTGGCAGCATTGCCTTGGCCCGGCTGCATCTCCCCATGCAGCAAGTGGCACTGCTGTCGCAGCACACTCTGAAATGCAGCCGCCGGCCCCGCACAGGGCTGGCTGTGCTCTGCAGGGCAGTGCCCTCAGCTGCCCGGAGAGGATGTGCCCGGTGCTCCATTGCTGGGGGGTATGTGTGTGTGTGTGTGTACGTGGCAGGGAGGATGCAGACTCACAGTGTCATCTCAGGGACCGCTCTGGGGAGCCGCCGGGATGGTGCTGCGCGGGTGCCCTCCGCAATCACAAACTCGAGCTGCTCCGGTCATGTTTTTGCTTTTGCATGTCTTATTTTCTCGACTCCCTTTGCCACTCTTCTCCCTGTCCCTTTCCTCCACCTCTTCCTTCTCTTCCCCATTCTTCCTCTTTTCTTTTCTTTTGTTTCTTTTCATTCTGTTCCTCCTGCCTGTCGCGAGCAGCCGCCCGAGGGGACGGAGTTGTGGGATCCTCAGGCCAGTGGGCAGCCTGCCGAGGAGCCTTTGGGAGCTCACCTGGCAGCCGGCAGGCTCGGGGGGTCCGTCCAGGTACATGCAACCACGCGCCGAGGGCAGGGGCGGGCGCGGGAGGGAGCAGAGCCAACCTGCGCCACGCGACCTGCCCGTACACCCGGGCACAAGCCGACGTGTGTCTGCTGGCCATGCCAGGGAATCAGCCCCGCTCCCCCGCCCCAGGGCAGCACTGGGGCCATGCATGCCCAGGGTCTTCCTGGGCTGCAACACATGGACCGTGGGGCTCTGCTGCCCTGTCCCCATGATGCCTGATGCTCATGGCTAGCAGACGAGGCTGGCGCTGCTTCCCAGAGGCTGCCGGGCTCCCTTGGTGCTGCAGTTGGGCTTGGAGGGTGAATAGAGATGGACAAAGCACTGGCTCTGTGCCAGGCAGCGGCACGAGCAGCCAGCTGGGCATTGGGCTCTGCCCCCAGTGCGGCTCGTGGCCTTATCCCACGTGGGGACTTGTCTCCGCCTCCTTGTTTGACTGGAGGGGATGGTTTTGAGTCCTGCTTCTCCTCCCTTTCCCTGGGCAGTCCTCGGCCTTGACTCCCTGCCTCGGTCTTGCACTCGCACTGTCGGCCGCGTGCTCACCGCCCTCGCAGCCTTCTGCCCTCTGCCGCTCAGGCTGGTGGGGTCCAGCCCGCGCAGATGACAGGGCTTCCATGGTGGGTCCCACCTGGCTGGACCTGTGCTGCTTCCTCTGTCTCTGCTTCTGTCCCCGCCGCTGCTGCTCATTCCTGCTGCTCCGTGGTGAATCTCTGCCAGTACTTGGTCCTGGGCTTGGGCCCAGCTCCCGCCGTTGCCACCTCAGGGCTGGAGCAGACCGTGGGGCCAGCTCACGCTCTGCCCAGCTCCTCCTGTATCACGTCCCCTCCCTGCCAGAGTGGCTGCTCCCTGCTCTCGCTCTGCAAACCTCCCCCCGTCCTCCGCCTGCGCCCGGCACTGCAGGGGGGTGTTGGTGATGCACAGGGGTCTCTGGGCCTGTTTTGGGGGGCTGTAGCTTGACATAGCTCTGCCGGCTGGACACTGTGGCTGTCAGATGGCAAGCTCCTCCATGAGTCTGAGTAAGGCCGAGCCTCCTCACCGGGGACGAGCAGCTTGGTGATCCTTTGGCCTGTGCATCCCCAGGGAGCTCCTGGTTTTGCCTGGGGGACAGCGGGTGCAGGAGAGGAGTTTTAAGCAAGTCCCCATTGCCTATGCCAACCCCGTCCTTGCTTTGGTGACTTGGATCTCCTCCCGGCCTCGGCACCGCGCATGGCCCCACTGCTCCGGCAAGTGGGCAGGAGCTCAGGGGCCCCGCGAGGCCGGCAGAAGCCCGCAAGGTGGGCACTGGGCTGGGTCCCACAGGGCCTGGCGGTGCTGGGGCTTGGGGCTGGGGGCAAGAGCTGTGTACGGTCACTCGGCCATGGCAGGGTCTCGTCAGAGCTAACGGCTTCGTGGGGCCGTGTCTCCCGGGCACACTGGAGCTGCCTGCCAGTAAGACCCTCTCGTGGCGGGGTGTGCTGGGAATCCCAGGAGCCGGGATCCTCCCAGAAACGCTGAGGGGATCCACGCCCTCTGTGTGATGGGGCTGCTTGGGAGTGCTCAGCACCAAGGCCAAGCACTGCTGTCTGAGCAAGGGCACCGTCCTGCTGCCCTGTGTGGGGACCCTGGTGCTGTGCCGCTTCCTGGGGCTGCACCTCTCCAGGACACAGATGCCACGGGACAGGGGACGTGGCCAAGGACTGGCCCGTACCCCCTGCGCTGGCCCACGCTGACACTCACCTCTCCCCAGGTGATGAGCTCCACCAACGGAGAGCTGAACACGGACGACCCGACGGCAGGACATTCGAACGCCCCCATCACAGCCCCCACCGAGGTGGAGGTGACAGACGATACAAAGTAAGGACACAGCCACGCTGCCTCACTCTCACTGGGGCTGGGATGGACGTGGGTTTCGGCAGCTGCCCTGTGATGCCTTGTCCTGTTCCCTCCGGGGAGGAACAACAGCTCAGCTCTAGAGCAACTACCGCTGTTCCCTGGGACCCTACCAGGGGTGTCCCGGCAGAGTCACTGCCACCCCCAGCCCCTTCCCACCTCGCCCTGCCCGGCCCCGGGACTCACGTCCTCCCCAAAGCCAGCATAGGGGGGCATGCACGGATCTGAGGCCATTCCCTCTCCAGGAGCTCCTGCCCGGCCCCAGCTCCCGCCACTGGCATTTGCCATGGCTGGCGTTGCATGCCGTGGCCAGTGTCACTCGCCCTGGTCAGTGTCACTTGCCGTGACCATCACGGTGCTCCCTGTGCAGCCCCTGCCATGTGCCAGGGACACTTCCCGGAGCAGCTCTGCCCATGTAGGGCTCACCAAGATGCCGGGGGGTTTCTGTCCCCCACCATGGGCTCTGCCGTGACCGTGGGGCTGCTGAGCCTGTCCGTGCCCAGGCCCGGGCGCTGACCGGGTCCCCTCTGTCCCCAGGTGCTGCTGTTTCTTCAAGAGAAGGAAGAGGAAAACCACCAAGCGTCGCAAGTGAGCTGCCGGGCCGGGTGGAGCGGTGTGTGCGATGGCTCCTCTCCCTCTGGCCGTGGCTGGATCTTGACCTGCAGAGCCGGCGGCGGCGGCCCCTCGGTTCGGCCGGGGACGGGGGGGGCCAAGCCGGACGGCCTCC
>VZSZ01005807.1:22748-43958 GCA_013398815.1 Ibidorhyncha struthersii
TCCCCTCCCCCACGAGCCCTGCGCCGCCGCTGGGGAGCCGCTAACTTTATACCATGGCTTTTCCGCGGGCTCGTGCCGCTAAATAAACACGGCGTGTTTGTTTTGGGTGGGTCCCCTCCCCGCACCAGAGGTTGCCAACGTGATGGGGTTGGGACACAAAAAGGCCATCGCTCTATTGTCCCTTTTTTTTTTTTCCCCCCCCAGCTCTGTGTTCGTCACAGCGTCATCGCCGGAGCCGGGGTGATGCTCCTGTAAGCAGGTCTCTGGCAGTCAGTGCCAGTTCTCTGAAGTCCATACAGATTCGTCAGTACAGATCATTATTTGTCAATTGAGTAACAGCTCCTACAACACCAGCCCAGCACGTGTGTCAGCCCTGGGGCTTCGCTTGCGCCAAACTCCAAGTGTTCTGGCAACTTTTGCTTGCGCCACCTCGTACAGTAACAAAACAAAGCCTGCGCGCAGTGCTGTGGGGCCTTCAGGACAACTGTGCTGCAGAAACACACGCTAGTGTGAGGAGTTTCATCATTTAAGTACATGTTGTTCAACCCTTTTTAGAGAAGTTCAGCGTCAACGCAGGAAATCTTATTTCACTGGAACGTCAAAAGTCAGAGGTTCAGTTGAGAACGGTGGCTTCTCTGTTAAGTTCATGTAAGAACAAAAACTTCTGCTTATAGCTGTCTCCACCAGAATATAAATGAAAGTTTGTTAATGGATCATGATTTTCTATAGCTGATTTCTTCTAGACCTCTTCCAACAATAAGCTTCCTTTATATTTATTCATGATGGAAGTACATGATCATAATTATTTCAGTCAACACCAAAGAGATACAACACATCTTATCAAGTACCTACTTTTACGCAAGTACGTCATAAGCAGGAATCTGTGATGGCACTGTGGTTGGTCTTCATTAGAGCATGCCCACCACATGCAAGGCGTCATGATTCCACATATAACAGTAACACACCAGTTATCAAAATTAATTTTGATAAGTAATTAAGCCAGGAAAGCAGCAGGGCCTGCTCCTGCCTGGGCGGTGCGGACCCCGCTGCCATGTGGAGCCTGGCTCACCGGCGCTGGCTACGTGTAGGTAAACAAGGACACAGCTCCCGCCACTCCACGTCCTGTGAGCTGCTCCACGTCTCACCATCCTCTCACCATCACCATGTGCATCTCCCCTTTGGCTGCGTGAGCTGTCAGCTTCACGCACTAATACCTAGGTGCCGCGCAACCTGGCCTGACACCCTGAAGAAGGTCCTCTTCACTGCCCTCTGCTCACTCTCCCACCAACTGGGAGCCTCTCCAGCCTCATCACCTATAACCACAGCAGTGAAGCAGTAACATCTGCCAAGAAACTCAGCTTTATATCAAAAAACCTTCTTATTCCAAGGGTGGATGTTTGGCTCACGGGCTGTCCCATCCCAGCAGAATACTGCAAAGGACTGCTGAGCAGAGAGGGCACTCCTTTCCTGCCAAACAAGGTCTACTAATACACTGATCGCTTACAGGCAAAAGAGATGAGAAGAGAAATTTAAGAGAAAAACAATTTATTCAACAATAAATGAAAAAACCTCTTAGGCTCAATTTAAAAGAAAGGCGGGGGCATTGCTGCTTTCATCCTGCAGCTGTCACTTCACACCCTCAAGCTTGACAGTCCAGCCAGACTGAGGAGGCAGAGGAGACGGCATCATGTAGGGCAAAGTTATGAGCAGTCCTTTACCTGGGGACTTCTGCCACTTGAGAGTCCCTGCAAAACCCAACATCGTCACCTGCAGAGGAGGGCAGGGGAAACATTCAGTTGTAGCTCACGCAGGTACTTGCCATTTGAACACCCCAACACACCCAAAACATGTTTGCAGGCTCTGTACAGCATTTCCCCACACACCTAAAGCAGTCCCACACATTTCCACCCATCACTCACAGTGCACAAAAGGTAACACACAGGATATTTTGGGCCAAACATTTGACTGTAGTTTGTTGTTTGGTTTGTTGTTTGTTTTTTTTTCACTGAGAAGGCTTTACCTCTGTTTGTTTAGAGCAAAGGGCACTCTAGCATTTGCGTCACAATTACATTTACAATTAGCGGGTCAGTGTACCTGATTTGAATTTGAGATGCAATACCAGCAATCCCTTCTATGTGTGAGGCTTGTTATTTACTTTACCTCCCTGTGTCAATAGGAACAAAAGACTCTGGGGGAGAAGGGTCTCTGCCTATTCTATGGCAGACTATGAGCCTGTCCTCCAAGTCCTATCCGATGTTCTGTGTTGAATAGTGAGTTAAAGCCTGGAGAATAACCTGGGATCTTGCAAAGATCTGGAGGGAGGCCAGAGCACCCCCAGAACAAGAAGTACGGGATGACAACTTCTACATTCTCCCCAGTTTCCAAATAAAGTCAGGTTGGACCTTCCCAGCCCACATGTGCCCAGAACGAGCTCTCAGAGCGCGTTCTCTTTTTTTCAAGGTCCTTACTTGTGTGGCTGGGGATGGAATGGGTGAGGACAGCTCCAAAATGCTGTCTTGAGGCCACAGCAGAAAGATGGCATAGACAACTGGTCCCTTAGAAGTGTACCTAAAAGAGCAAGAGTTCAGCAAGGTGAAGAGCCCGATAAGAGAGAGAACCAGACATGAGCTTGGCCTTTCCAGACAGCACGAGAACATCGGCTTGCCTACTGTCACCGCACAGGGGTCACCTACTTTCCCCTCATTCCAAAATCTGACACTTTGGACCCACCATTCAGCCAGTCAGCACTGGCTGATGAAACCCAAACAAAGTCCATGCGTGCTTCCTAAAAGCAAATGTCATTTGCCGATCTGTCCTTGCCTCAGTTTCTGGTGAACAGAGCGGATACGCTGCCTTATCCTGATCATTGCTCTGCATTTCCAGACTGAACACATTTGGGCATGCTTGAGGAAAAAAAAAAAACAAAACAACTCCGTTTTGTAGCAATTTCTGGCTCTCGACTCACTATGCCCTTCTCAGTCAGGATAAATCTAACTGTTGGGTAACAGTGATTAGTACTATTATATAATAGCTTAAAAGCAAAAATATCTACATTTACAAACTGTATGTGTTTAGATGAACTACATTTGTGCAATTCAAACTAGCCAGAACCACTACTAACACAGTCCTGACAGCAGCAGCATGGAAAATTTTTTAAAGGAGGAGTTATTTCTTTCCAAATCAAGCAAGACAGATGAAGTCCTGATTTTTATTCTCTTCTCTCAAGCAAGATATTCCTTAGATAACGCCCTGGGGCAGTAACTGAGCACTCCAGTTGTAGGATATTACCTAAACGCCACCTGCACCTGATGGCAACACTTCAGAGTGTACCAAATTTAAGAACAAATAAGAAAGAAACGTCAGCTCTGGAAGTCCCAGCCCAGATGGTACTGAGCACCAGAGTCCTTACCAGACTGTGTCTGTGCTGTTCTCCATCTGTACTCTCCATGGCTTCGATTCATAAATTGCCTCCCCATTAGTGTCCAGCCATGTCCCAAGGGCCAGAAGTCTTTCTTGGAAGATGGGAGCAATCACCCCTTCTTTTGTAGGTCCCACACTGAGAAGGTAGTTGCCACCAAAACTCACAGTCTGCACTAGCTCCTGTGACAGATAAACTAAGGTAATAAATTGCATGCATTATCTTCACTTCTGACAACAAGGAAACCTGAGGAGGGCTTTGTCCTCATCAGGTGTTCCTTTAACTCCATCCTGATCGTACGAAACACACACTGTTTCTGCAAGTAGGAGGATGAAGGGAAACCTCTAGTTCTCAGTAATTCCCCCACACCTGTTATTTTGATTTCAGATTTCTTACCTCAATGATACTTGCTTCACCCATTAACTCAGCAATGTTCATGTTGCTTCGATATCCCCAGGAAAGCTTGTCAATGGAGGAGCACATCTCCCACTTGTGAGTTGGCAGGGTCCCTGGCTTGTATTTGTCAGCACAATTGTAGTAGCCTCCATGATGGCAAGAGCAGTTGTTACACCAACGATCATTAACAACAACAGTGTCCTGCAAGAAGAAACTCAGCTCAGTAGGGAGAATGTTTTGTCTCGGACTTTTTAGCTTGCATTCATTCTTCCTAAGTTAGCAAAGGCATCTAAGTTAGGAGGTAAGCACCTAAGCCCCGCCCTGTGTCATCAAAGGAAAGAGAGAGAGGATCCTCCAGAGAAGGCTGAATCCCTCTCCGGGAGAACCTCTCTCTATACACTCAGGTAGAACTTGAGGCAACGATGTTCCCGGCCTCTGAGCCTCCCATCTGTGTGCTGTAAAGGACACTAGTCTTCTCATAGGAGCACAGTGTAGGCTTCTTATTTTTTGTGAACAAATAAAGCACATTTGGTATCTGTCAAGCAGGTTTCTGATTTGATCACATTCATATCTCGCTGCTGCCAGACCTTCCATACCCATTAAACGCTAGCGGCCATGAGAGATAGCTGAAAGTGATACCTTGACAGGACTATCGTTATAAAGCCAGGCAAGGAAAGAGGTAGAATTCCAGTATGACTCCGGAGCTTCCCAATCTCCATCCGACCAAATCAAGTCTGGTTTATATCTAACAGAGAGATGAATGTTATTTCAAAATGGCTTATTTTCTCCTACCACAAAGGAAGCACTGTGTTTCTTGCATCGGGAGTCTAGCTTCACTTCCTCTTCCTATTGCCTGACATTACCAGGAGGTTTATGCTATCACTTTCTGCTTCAGACAAAGCTTTAAGTGAGGTTCTTGCAGCAGCAAAGAATGATGTGTTGATCACAGCTCAAGAGAGGATGCAATTCTTCCAAAAAACAGGAGATGGCATCTCAAAGGCAATTACAAGGCACATTCTTGACCCGGGACAACCGCCATTCTTAGCAATGTGTCCAAGCCTCATATTTTTGTCAACGAGGGGAAACAATAATGTAAATTCACAGTGAAATTGCTTTTCTACTCTACTACACACTAAGCAGCTTGCTCCATTTTCAAAGACACTCAGCACGCACGCAGTATTAAAGGGAATTGCTCTTGCAGGAAAAAATTGTCTCTATCTTATTCTACAAGTTAGACTGTCCACAAGGCAAATGTGAACACCTTTTCTAACCACCACAAATCATTATCAATAAGTAAACAGATTTGCTTTGGCAAAAACTAACATTTGTCACCTCTCTTCTCTGCACCTACTTTGCACATTTCTCTACAGTATTGAAAGCAGGAAATGCTCTTGATTCCTAACTGGTTGCAGCTCTTACTTTAAGACAAGATCATAAAGTTCCGGCATGGTCTTCTTTAAAACGAAGTTCTGCGTCTTGAAGCCACTTTCTTTGTCAGCTATATAGAGCGGATTAAACCACTCTAAGAGAGAGTGATACAGTCCATAGCGTATGTTGCTGAAGGACAGAAAACACACAGAAAAGAGTTAGGCTGGCAGTAGGGACTAAGAACCAGTGGTAGATTAGATTACTGGCATTATTATTTCACAGAAGATTTCATGACTTTGCAAGCACTACTGTTTTCATATTAATCTCGTCATTTTCCACTGTCTGTCAAGAACAGTCAGGAGAATTCAATGCACACAGAAGAAAAGAACAGCACAGTGTTGTACCTCTCCCTGAGGGCTTGTCCCAGCTCTCCTACAAGATCTCGGTGGGGCCCCGTATCCACAGAATTCCAGTTCCAGGACACAGGTGACCCCCAGTTGGTGAAGCCTTCATGGTGCTTTGTGGTCAGAACCACGTACCTGAGGAGAAAATACTCAATTGGGATGACAAAGGAACTACCTACGATATCTCCCAGCCTCACTGGGCAGACCCAGTCACTAATAAAGCAAGGGACTGAGTCAGCATGCTGTGAGTAGCGCTCTTTCCTTACCCTTTAAATTTAAAAACAACTACAAGAATAACAGAGGTTTTTAATAGATTTTAATGCTGGAAAATAATGAACAATTGAGACTTAGGAAGCAGCAAGACCCGTCACCTTCTCAGCACCCTGGGCATGACCCCTCAGGGATCTCCAGCACTGCTCATGGACCTCCAGTGCCCCAGGGATACCCAGACTTGGCCTTTCCATCCCCTCAGGGACCCCTGCATCCTCCTGGGGACCCCAGGAACACACACACACACACACACACGGGCCTCTCCGTCCCTTCAGGGACCCCCAGACATGGCTCTCCCATCCGCTCAGTGGACAGGGGCCTCCATCTGCTCACAGATCTCCAGAAATGGCTCCCACATCCCCTCAGGGACCCCCGGGCACGGCACTCGTCCCCTCAGGGACCTGCCATCCCCTCAGGGACCCCCAGACCCACCCCCCATCCCCTCAGGGACACCAACCGGCGCTCGACGCTGACCTGGCACCAGCCCGCTGGAAGAGCTGGGCCCACTCGTGGGGCTGGAAGTCGTGGGCAGTGAAGTGGGGTGCGAAGTCCGCGTAGGTGGTGTCGGGCGGGTACCGGCGCTGCACGAAGCGCTCATAGTCGGGGCGGTGCTCACCCTGCCAGTGCCACCAGAACCACTCGGAGCCCCAGGCCGGGACGGAGAACACCCCCCAGTGCACGAACACCCCCACCTTGGCCTGGTCGAACCAGGCCGGCAGCGGCCTCGCGTCCAGGCTGGCCCAGTCCGGTCGGTAGCGCGGCGCGGCCAACACCGGCCTCAGCGCCGCCGCCAGACACAGCAGCCCCGCGGCCGCCATCTTGCCGCGTGACGTCAGCGCCCCCCGCCGCCATGGCTACCGAGGCAACGGCGAGCCGCCGCCATCGCTGCCCTGAGGCCGCCGGTTCGAGGCTGCTGTCCGCCTGGCAGCGGGGCTGGAGGCCCCCTTCCTCTCTCCTTCCCTCCCTCCCAGCCCGGCTCTGCCCCGCTGTCGCCGCCTGTACGCTCCTTCCAGCGGTTTGAGCCTCTGCATCCACCCTGTGAGGGGTCAGGGGGGAGCCCATGGGGTTGGCCCCATGGCGGCTGGGCCTCCATGAGACCCCTCTCCCGCCGGGCAGCCGGAGCAGGCCCAGGGCCTGGCTCCAAAACCCGCACACGAGGGCCGGGTACGTCCTCTGGGGAAACAGGGCAGAGTCCAAGGGCCTCACGGCCGTGTCCCAGGCCAGGCTGATCCCCATTGGAGGTGTTTCAACAGCCCCGCTGCTCTCCGGGCCCTGTCCCGCTTTGCTCTACTTGCAGGTTTTGCAGCTAAAGGTGCTGCTTTTGTGTAATCTGCAAAAAAAAATCTGTTGAGTTGCTCATGCTCAGGGTACCTGCCCCAGCTTGGGCTTAAACCTGTCACCTGGAGGAGTTTCTGCCCTGGAGGTTAATGGAAGAATAGGCTGGAAAATGGCTTTAATGTTTAATCACATAACATCCAACAAATGCCTGCCTGGCACAGGTTAGCTTTCCTTAAATTTGCTGAAAGAAACGTGCTGCCTGCAGGGTCCAGTCCACCTCAAAATCCTCAACTATGACAGAGTCCATAAGCCACAGTGAGAGAATTTCAGTTTTCCATAAAGAATTAGGCTAAAATCAACACAACCCTAAATGCTGTGAGACACAACTAGCCAGAACCGTCTGCAAGCACATCCAGAGAAACCAACTGCACCTTTCCCAGCAAGGGCTGATGTTCCTCCTGCTGCTGCCTGTCCTGCTCCCGCGGGATGCAGTGAGGCATTAACCATCGTTGGGACCTCGTCACCACTCGGTGTTGTGCTCTGCCACCTTTGCCAGGACCTGAAGACCTTTTGTCACTGTGCTCCTAATACACAACACCCTGGGATGGCACTGAAGTCTGGTATAAATAGATGTAGCTCTGCTACATAGAGATGTGCTATTAGCACTTTGCTGACGGTGCTTGTACAACTCTGCCTGTGCTCAGTTAAGGTGTTTAGAGAGAGTTACGTCATGCCTGGGGATTTCTAGAAAAACTGAAGGTCTGCAGAGTGTTTTACTTGAGGTTAGCTGTATTTTAAGATAGTGTAAGGAAGACACCACTGAATATAAGAAAAACGGGTTAGGAGGTTACTGGTGGACAGGCAAGAGGCCAGGCAGGACGCGTTGTCATAAAATGTTAGGATCTGCTGTTCTGGGGCATGGCGCTATCTGCTACCTCATGGCTGGCACACTGACGTGGCACTGGTATCTCTGCAGCTTGGGGACTGGCTGCCTGTGTAAGTCTGTGCACTTTATGTCCCAGTGCCTAAGAAAAACAGAATAACAGGAGTGGGAACTGGCTCCATGACAGGTATCTGATCCCTCATCTCCCAGGACCTCCATAGAAAGAGAAAAGAAAATCCAGATTGTTTCTGCCAGCCTGAGCGCAGACTTCCCATGGCTGCCTCCCTACGTTACACGCATGTCCTCACAGACGGTCTCTATCATGGAGGACTTGTGAGTGCTCTCTGCTTCTGGGCTTTCCTCAGAGACCTTCAGCTGCCTCCTGAACCGAGAAAAGACCATCCTCAGGGAGGAATATAGCTCCTTGCTCCGCAGGGCATAAATAATGGGGTTCACCATGGAATTGAGCAGGCAGAGGGTGCTGCCAAAGGCAAACACCTTGCGCAGGTGATTGCTCAGCCTAGCAAAGATGCTGTAGATCATGAGAACAAGGACTGGAGACCAGCACAGCACAAGGACAGTCAGCACCATGACGAGGGTCTTGGCCAGCATGACGTCCATCCTCATCCTCGTGTTTTGCTTTCCCACCTGCACTTGGTGCTTCTCCATGTAGGCCACATGCTGGTGAGCCCTCCATAGCACATGTGTGTAGGCGTAGATGATACACCCCAGCAGGACCATGACAAAGCAGATCCAGCTCGACACATAGTTGTCATCCACAAACGGGAAGAGCTCAGAGCAGGTTGAATCAAGCGTGCAGCAGTTCCAGCCCAGGAGGGGCAGGGAAGCAATGGTCGCACATGTCACCCAGAGCACCCCCAGGGCAATCCATGCTCTCTTCCTTGTCATGAGGAGCTTGTATTCGGAGGGCCGACTGATGGAGATGTAACGATCCAGGGCTGTCAGCAGCAAGCTGCCCAGGGAGGCAGAGAAGGATGTGTTCACCCCTCCCAGCTGCAGCAGGAACATTTCTTTAGAGAAATCAGTTTCATTAAAGACATGGAAGTTAACAAAACTGCAGACGAAGATGATGCTGGCCAGAATGTCAGCCAAGGCCAGGCTGCTGATAAAGAGGTAGGAAGGTTTTTTCCTGGTCCCAGGGGAGGAGAAGATCAAGTACAGCACCAAAGAGTTCTCGAAAATGCACAGTGTCCCGAAGAGGCCACACAGTGTGGCAATGCTTATCTTCTGTGCTTGCGTGCTGAGGACCATGAAGCACTCCATGGTGTTCACACTGCATTTGGAGGTGTTTTCATGTACCTTACAGATATCCATTGTAATTAACTGGAGCCAGGAGCTTGCAGAGAGCGTTTTTCCTTCCTTCTGCACTTCTTCAGATGCTCTGAAAAAGACCAAGGGGAAGGGGACTTACAGGAGCACAACAAGCAATAAATTCAACCCACTCAGACACATCCGTCTCTTTAGATGGAGGCAAGCAAAAGGGAAATAGCCCTGGGAGACCTACTTTCAGGTCCACAGCTCAAATGCTGGAGCCAATGCCACCCTTTCCCGATAGAGATCCAGGCTTTGTCCCACCGGTGATTTGGCTGAGACCCATCTATCGCAGGCCATGCATACCACGTCTGTACCACGTCCGTAGTCCGTACCACGTCTGTCTCCTGGGCTGTTTCCTCACCACAAGAGGGAAGCAGCAACGCTGAGAATTGTACAATGGAGGAGGACGAGGGATATTGCACTGCCAGGGACTTGGTGCGACTCATCTGGGAATACAAAGTGTACTTTGAAGCATTTACTCTTCACCAAAGCTGTCTGAACACATAAAATGACAAGACTGGTTTTATATTTAAGCTTGTCCATTGCAGCTTTATAAAGCTCAGCCTCACTAGAGTTGTGTTTCTCCCCCCCGTAATCCCTGTGTCATGAGTAAGTCCGTCCCATGGTCAGAGTGATTAAAAGTTATTGTTTAACATCAATACTAGAGTGCAGGTTGGACATAACAATGGGGATATGCAGGAGTTAGACCACCTGAACCTAAGAACCCTCGTCCATACCCAGGATTAGGTTAATCTTATCAATATTTTTAGCTTCAGCAGAGATGTGATGGAGGGAACTGCCTTATTTTCCCCTAGGCAGACGTTGAGCTGTTCGGTGCACTCTGTGGCAGCAAAACCATGTTTTTCTCCACACTTCTGCAGCTTAATGCATTTACATCCCTTCATCTTCATTACACTGATGAGCTTGTCCTTCAGATGTTATTTTTCTCCCATTCTTGCTCTTGATTATACTCGTGCTTTAGACCAAATGCTCTTTCATCGAGGGCTCAGCTGCCTTGTGTTTCCTCCCGTAACAAGGGGAACAAGGTCACCCTGGACCAGGTTATAGAGAGCAGATGAAGAGGTGGGTGTCAGATACACTAAAGCTGCCTTATTAGCAGAGAGATGCTGTGTCCCGAGTGCCATGCACTAGCAGGTCGTACTGCCCTGCTACAAAACCCCATGGGACAGGAACCCCCTTCGGAAAAGCATCCGCCTGGCTTTGAGTATCCGGGATCCCACATCTAGGCAATGGGACCATGAGTTCCCACTGCTGGAGGAAAGCGCTGAGCCGACAGTGTTCCATTTTCCCCAGAACAAACAAACCACCATCTCTTCCAGCCTTCAGCTCTCTTTTGAAAGAGGAAATGTCCAAAATGCATGAGCCACAGCAGACAGGATATGTGGTAACTACGGCTACCCAGGCGGTACAGGGGCCAGGCTGCTGTGCTGCTGGGCTCCAGGCACCTGTAGCTGACCATCTGTGGTTTCCCTGTCTGCTTTTTGAAATTCAGCAAAGGCAATGGCTGTCTTTAGAGGTGACAATAGCCATCTGTGTCCAACATGCTAGAAACTTCTGTCAGCAACATCTTAGCAGTGACACGTAATTTATACCTGTCTTTGTTACTTCCTTCCCTGCTGATTCCCCCATCCCCGGCACCCATCGCTGCTTCTGTGTTTTGCAGTAGTTCTAAAATACCCCTACGCACTTGAGATGCTGCCCAGGAGGTCACAGAGACGAGCCCGAGCCCCACACTTTGCTCCTGCCTGCCTGGCTCAAACATTGGCGGTTGCAGGGCATTTAGTGCATATTACAGCCCGAGCAGTTCAACCCTGATTTGCATTTCTTGGCATATCAGACAGGAGGACTCCTGGACTTTGGGCTGAAATGTGGCTCAGTGTTGCAGCAAGCCTCTCTTCTCTTACATCAGGCTCTGGCATGGGGTAATCACGCAGGACCGGAGATGTTGCACTCTAATCTCAGCACTCTTGTTTCCTGCAGCTCTTCACAAAAACACTACAAGGGCAGCGATAATTACTAACTGCTGTTATTAAACCTGACAACATCTCCCTCTCCAGAGAGAGATGGATTTAGCGGACAGATGGACTCTGACATACCTCAGAGCTCACCAGGGGCCACCGGAGCAGCAGCTGCCTCCTCAAGTATGCAAAACTCCCCAGCCAAAACCCTAGCATCCAAACCAAGACATCTCTTAATTAAGCAGACTCCAGCATCACCTTGACATCTATTAATTGCAGCCAGCATTCCCAGGACCATCTTAAATTCTTGGTATCTGCAGTTGTGCAATGTCCAAGAAACATCATTAGGAGCCTGGAAACTACTGAACACTAGGCAAGAGACTGAAGGCCAGTAAAATGTTACCCCTCATGTTACGTTGCTTGGGGAAAGAACTGGGTTATAATGGCAAAGTAACTCCTGCACTGACTGTTCTGGTACAGCTCTTTCCATTAAGCTGACATAATTCTGATAAGCCCTTAGGTTCAAAATACTGTGCTGGGCTCACAGCAATCAGCCAGCCAGCCCAGACTTTCTCTTCTTACATTTGTTGTGTCTCAGGCTGAATGACAAGGATGAATCTCTTTGCGGTTTTGACTGAGCTCCCCCAAATCCTCCTTCTAGCTCTCATGTCTATGAGGGAAAGCACGGGGCTTTGCTCCAGCACTAGATCTCTTCTGCAGAAGCTCCAGAGCATGAAAAACACGCTGCGAAGAGCCCCTCTCCTTGCACTGCCTTTCCCTTTTTTTTTTAACCATAAGGCTGCTTTTTTTGCCCAGGGGACATTTTTCTCTTGTCAGATGGGCTCCTGGATTCAATCATTTGTTTGTTCAAGCCCACTGCCTCCTGCATGCTTCAGCTCCTGGGAAACAAGCCAGCCTGCATCTGGAGCCCAGGGGAGAACTGATCTGCAGCATCCTCCATGGGGCAAGTCCCACTTCCAGGGTGGAAACCCCCTTCCGAGGGGCAACATTTCCACCTCCTTGGGAATTACAGCCCTGGGCAAGGTTGTGCATCCCACCACAGCCAGCCCAACAAGCCCAGAGTCCCTGCCCACTGGGCTGATGTTTCAGCTCAGCAAGAAAGAGTAAAGGGGCTTCTCGCCCTCCTTTGGAGCCAGGAGACTGCCGCACAGAGGAACCAGGTCCCTGGGAGCCTTAGGAACCAAGCAGGGATTTTCTGGGCCTCTGCACAGGATGAACTCTCCTCCCAGCACAGCAAAGTGTCTCCTGCCGGGCGGATCTCCCAGGGTGGGGGATATTCTGCAAAATAAAGCAATGGAAACCCCATCTTGCAATGGAGAAACCTCCAGACAGTGCCAATAACAGTCCCAGGAGGCAGAAATGGAGGCAACACACTGGATGAACAAGCAGCCCAGCTATTAGGAACAAAATGCAGATAAGACATTTTGGGAATGCAATATAGTCCTGATACAGCCTCACTGACTGCAAAGTCTGCCCAGAAGCAGCAAAGAAACCTCTCCCCCATTAGATCTGCTTGTAAGCCCACCCACTCCAGCCTAATAACTTGGCTGGCTTCGGCTGAAATTAAATCTACAAGTGAAAAAGTCCTTTTCCATTTCAGTGCATTGCTGCGATTGATTTCAGCTGTCAGACTTACACTGCCTTGAACACAGCAGCACAGTTTCTGATATCACTTGGGATGGTTTCTTCATTTACAGAGACATCTCAGAATCATTGTGATTAATAAGTTAACATATCGGTTGCTTAGATAACGTAAAATTAAATTTTCCTGCTGCAATCAGCCAGTGCAATGTGCCTGCAGCACTCTGAAAGCGCTGGTCTTGAATATTTTGTCACCAGAATTTCTGAGATTTGATCTTTACAATAAAATAAAATGTCTTAAGTGATCACCTAGGATGAACAAGTGAAGTGATTATGCAAAAATTGTCATGAATGCTTGCAAATTTCACTTGCTGAAAAGGCAAAGTATCTTTTGCTTTACAAATATTTTAGTTTGTACATTATTTCTTGTTTTAGTTGCAAGAGAAGTTTTGCCATTATTTTAGAAATAGCTGTTCATCCCGGTTTGTCCTTCCGACTATATTAAATAAAGCTGAGTGGAGTTACCTCCCTGCTGTAAGAACTGACTGACACAAATACCACACTGAAGATTATATGCTTTGTTTCTATTCAGAGTCCAGTTCTGTCCATGTGTGATTGCTTGGGGTGACGGCGTTTGAAGCACAGCGGTGTGTGAGCGCAGAGCAGCACTGTGAATGCCAGTTTGAGTACAAAGCACGGCAAAACAGAGCTTCTCTCACTCCACCAAAACCACCGCAGTTGGAGTGATAATACACACCAACTCGTGCAGAACGCTCAGCCTGAGAGCTCAGTATAGTACTCATGCTTGCAAGACATTTGGAAATACCTCTGACGTATCCCATGTTAGTATTTCCTAAAACCAGCTGTAAAGAGTTAGTCCCCTACTTAAATACTTACCTTCCATGTTCTCATTAAGAAAGCATTCATCCTAAAAGCATTTTTCCCACCCTTTGTTACACATTGCATTGCAGTTTATCCTCAATAACACTGGGAATCTCCCCGTGACAAACCCGGTGGGGCAGAGTCTCCCCAGTCTGCCTGCATGCATGTCAGCACTGTGGGCTCAAAGGTACGATGTGTTTTACTGCGAGAAAAAGGATCCTTGGCTGCAGGATCTCCCCATGGGTTAGCAAACACAAACCACTCACCTCCTCTCGCTCCCGCCGCAGGCTGTGGATGCCTGGGGGCTTCCCATCCTTCCAGCTCTCAGGGCAGTTTGTGCAGCTGCAGACGGCGCCTGCTTCTCTCTCCTTTCAAATCACTTCTGGTTTCATCTGGGTTTCTCGTACCATTCTGTTTTATTCCCCTGGGCTGGAAATCCATCAGTGCAGATCCTTCCTCTGGTTTCTTGCTCTCATATGCGTTCTTTTGGTGAACGTGTGTCAGGTTTTCCTTCTTTCCCCACTTCCCCTCTGGGTCTTGTGTTCTCCTTCTGGTTGCTAGTGCCACATCTCACAACCAACCCAACCCTCCGACTTCCTGAAATAATTTGCGCAGTCCCTCTGATTACTCCAGGTACCTGCAGTGTTTGAGGCAAGAGACATTCAGAGTCTTTTCCTGATTTCTCTGGGGAAATGGAAGAGGAGCAGAACGAAAAGAGCTAGAAGGCAGACATGGAAAAATCTGGACATTACCTAGCTGTGTGCAGATCTAAGGGCAAGCTCAGAAATCTGCTATCTCTGTGCTTGCCTGACACCATTAACAGCAAGAACCTTACCTGTCTGTGCCCCAGAAAGTGGGCAAGCCACTTCTCTGTACACGAATGTGCTCTGCTAATGCCAGAAGAGTAAGGTGATTTTCTCTTTGCAAGTGGATGGGAAAGGAAATGGCTTAAAGTCTTAAGTTACACAATAACACCCCTGTGGTCATGACGGACCCAGGGCTGCAGAGGCTGAGATCTCTGCTCTACCCACTCTCAGCTATCCTCTTCCCCTCCCCTTGGCTCGGCAGCGGCAGCCTGTTGATGGTTATTTGCAGCTTGTGCTCTTGTTCCTGGAAGGCAGGGACATCTGGCAGGTGACACCAGAGCATCACTGGTGGAGACTATCTCCTGTTACTTGAGGCTCTGTGTTGGTGGGTAGAGGCAAGTTTGCCCCAAATCCCAAAGGAACTGGCCACATTATGGTTGGGTAAAGACCATACAACCTGCAGTGGGGAGCACATGCTGCGCTGGCTGCAAAGGAAAGGCTGTGCTGCTTAGACCCCAGATGCACCCTGCCCCGCAGCAGGTCCCGCTCTGTCTGACATCCTACAGAGCAGCCGCAACCTCATCCTAACACCATCAACCTGTCTTCTCCCGAGCAAGAACTCAACCTTCCCTCCTGCTTGGATCCCAGTTCCCCTCATTCAGTGGACTCATGATGGTTTTGAACAGTAGGTACATCTCCTGCTCTCCAAACCTTTGCTTCACATATTTCCCCTCTGCCATTATTTGTGGCTCAGGAGCTTCCCAGCAGCTGCTGGAGCTCAGCCGTGCGCCTGCATTCAGCAATGCTCGGCTGCCCTCTCCAGGGGAGCCCGTGACAATCGCGAGGACATTGGCCTGCGGACGCTTGAGAAATAGGCAGAATTGGGAACCCAGAGCTTCCTCTTGGCCCCTGGCTGGGAAGAGGGGGTTCCCCTGCTCATTGGGGCGCTTGAGGATGGCTGGGACCTGGGATCTGTCTGACCCTTTCGACGCTGCTCAGGGCTGGGTGTTTTTGAAAGCCTGGTGCTTAACGGGTGCTCTTCTGTACCTCTCTGGATTGCGTTATGGCGTGGAAACCACAAAAAAGATGAAAGGCATCACATCTTAAAAAAAAAAAAAAGAGACTTCCATTTCAGCTCCTGACAAATATTCCTTTGCAAGAACAAATCTGAGACTGTAAAGACCTTGTGAAAAACAGAAAGACACTTTATACTAGTCCTGAGTTGGAAAAGCAGCACTCAGCCCCAAACTATTCCCTGCTCTGTTGCAGCTTCACGCCCAGCAGGATTCAGTGAAATATAGACCCGTTTTCTCTATCTGCAATAAGAGCTGCTGTTCCATCAAAAGAGCGCATGCTATAAAGAACGAAATGTTATTATTGCAGCACAGCTAGAAGCTTGTAATTTGGTTTCTGGATGCTCTTTTGTAACAAAATTGTCCTGCTAGAAAACTCTTAAAAGTCCAACTTCTGTAATGTAAGGGCTTTTTGTTCCCCTCTAGCTTGGGCTTCCCCCCTTGGCATCAGCTGCGGATAACACAGATGCAAATAGCCCTGCTTTGGGAAACCCCCCATACTCAGGGTCAACAGCCAGGAGCAACGATCAGTGTTATATTCACATAAAGGTCATGTTCTGCTTTTGGTTTTTTGCCTGCTGAGCAGTAGTCAACTTGTGAATACCAGGAACTAAAGCAGCACCATCACTCTAAGAGACTGCCCTGGCTGGGTGGGCTTTAAATGCCCCCTCCCCTCTCAGTTGGGTGGGGTTGTGTGAATTCAGTGCACCTGATTTTATGGTATTTAAGCCAGAAGCATTATCAGGTATAGCTGTGCTCTTCAGGACAGTCTTGGTAGTGGTTTGCATTTCTTGCCTTGCTGCAGCTCTCTCTTAAGTGAGTGAGGCTGAGCAGAACTGGCAAGTGGGGGAGATGACCTTGGAAGGGATGCTTTCCCTGCAGCCCTCACGCAGCTCTGGCTGTGGAGGTGGCTGGTGGACGCCTCAGCTTGCTGGGGTTCAGGAAGGGCTGGGGCTGGGCAAGCTGCTAGCTCTGCTCTTGCAGTGTGCTGGAGGGAGGGCTCAAAGAAAAGCTGTGTGGGCAATGGGGAAAAGGGCTTATGAGCCTGGTCATAGAATTGTAGCATGGTTAGAGTTAGAAGCAACCTTAAAGCTCATCTAGTTCCCACCCCCTTCCCTGGGCAGGGACACCTCCCCCCAGCCCAGGTTGCTCCCAGCCCCGTCCAACCTGGCCTTGAACACCGCCAGGGATGGGGCAGCCACAGCTTCTCGGGGCAACCTGCGCCAGGGGCTCAGCACCCTCACTGTCAAGAATTTCTTCCTAATATCTCATCTAAATCTCCCTTGTTTCAGTTTGAAGCCATTACCACTTGTCCTGCTCAGTAGTAGTGTCTCTGTCTCCGGAGCAGTAGGGAACAACCCCTGGGGCTGCTGTTGGGACATAGCTCATGTGATGGGGCACTTAGTCACCAGCACTTGCAGAAAGCCTGGCTGTGCTTTGTGGGAGGAGGGTGACTTGCTTGTATTTCTCTGACTTTGGTGTGTGCTGGAGCTGAATTTGAAAACTGAGTGGCCCCGGAGAGTACAGAGGGTGGAGGCACTACTCATGTTGATAAGGTGTGAATCAGAGAGAGGCAGTGTGGCTTTATACTGCACTCTTTGAGGAAACACTCAGAAAAAACACCCTTATTTTCTCCTGTGTAGCATAGCTCAGGTGAGTGGAACAGGGCTCATCTGAGGAGTTTGCCCTCTGTCCCTGTAAGGCAGTGCCCGTGCCCTGGGTGAGCTGTCCTGCTGGAGAACCACCACTGCTCGCTCCGGTGTTGTGAGGTGGGCTGCGGGTGGAAATGCTTTTCCTGCTGATAGAACCAGGCATGTTGATGTGAACGGGCTGACAGCTCCTGTGGGCTTTTGTGACTCAGCGCTGGTGTGGATTTGAACAGGGAGCTGTTGGGACAGAAAACCTACAGGGTGTGACTCGGGGAGTCACGCCTGGATGTGCTTTTACTTACAAAGTCCAGACATCAGCTGTAATGAAGCTGCTTCAGCACTGGCCTTTAACCCCCCCCCCCCAGGGCATGAGGCTCAGAGCTTGGATGACTGATTTTCCGTGAGCTCTTTGCGTGTGTCCATGGTGTTTTCACTCTTGGTGCTGAGTTTGTTGTTCTGTGTGTGCATGTACACACAGAACAAGTGTGAATGCTGCAGTCACACACAAGCAATTCGTTCTCAGTGACACTCTTGAGCACGTAACTGGTTTCAGCAGCACAGAGGAGGAAACTTATTCTGGAGATGATGCAACTTGGTGGACACTGACTTAATTCACCTCTATAGCTTATATAGAAAGTGTTGTTAGGGATCCTGCCTCTGCTTTATTTAACAAGCTTATAAGGAGCTTTAAGCAATTAAAGTACATTGTTCTGTTGAATTGCTGGTGTGCTTGCCTTGTACCTCTTCTCTTTTTACTCTGGAGAGATTCAAATATCCAGCTAGTTCCTGTAGATCACTGCTGTGGATTTCCCGAGCTTTATTTGATTGAGAAACAGGGCTCTTCTGCCAAACAGAATAAAGGAGATTCTAAATGTTACTGTATACCCATACTTGCATGCAGATTTTTAAGAAAACACAACTTCAACACATCTCCCACACAAGGAAAACTTAGGTAGATTGCTACCCTGGTTAACGTTTGGCTCAGATGGAAACATCTAACTAGTTTCAAGTGTGTCATGGGACTCTTAGTAACCCCAAGGCGTTTACTTTTTATGGCTCTAAGACTCAAGTACCACCGGAAGCTCTGTGACCTGTGGAATAAAACTGGGGCAATGGTTCACTATTGACTTAACAAATGATTCATCTGTGCTGCTTACTTCCTGCAGCATCCATCAGTGGGTATTTCCACTGAAATGCTCTGGTATGAATACGTCCATCTCGATCACAGCTGGAAGCATTTCAGTTTGGAGCTAATGAAGCTCTGAGGACTTTGTCTTCACTAGAACTTCTATGCAAATTGCTAATTGTTGCAGTGCCAGCACAGATGGAGCTGCTTCCCTGGGCTGGTATTAACACTTGCTTTGAGAGGGAATGGAGATGCTGAACAGAAAATACTAGTGGATAGGGAAAACCTTGAGTTGCTGTCAGTGTGGCAGCACACGGATGCTGAAGGGCTGAGAGGAGGATCTGAGTGTGTAGGTCCTACTGAAGAAACTGGCTTGCAGGGAACATGAGGAAACTTCGTAGTTATTGTAGTCAGCCTCATTACCTGGAGGAAGCAGAATAATCCAGACTGAGCAGACTCTTGCACAATAAAAAAAAAAAAAAAANACAGGTACAATAGGTTACAAGAGTATGTAGCAAAGGTGTAGTGGAGCTGAGGTCACTGAGTCTCTGTTGCCACGTAGCAATGCACAGCAAAGTCAGGTTTGGAGGTTCAAGCAGTGCGTTGGAGGGCACTGCCCCTCGGACCTCGTCTTTAGCAGATGGAGGGCTGCACGACACGAGTGGCGGGGACAAGCTGCTCCTGGATGCAGCACACATCCCGCTGCAACCCAGACAGTCTGCCCGTGATTAACTGAGGGGTGCACAGTGCCATGCGCTTTGGAACAGCAAGTTTAGTGTTGATGCCATGGACAAAAAGAAAGAGGTTTAAAAATCCTTATTTTAGGGAGTGGAGCAGCTTCTCTTGAGGGGACCGCAGACCTTAGTAATAAAGGATCAAATAATGAGCCCTGGGACTGAGTCTGTGCTGTGTCTTCAGGACATGGCAGGCACTTGAGGCACTTCTGTATGCATTAGGGTTTCCGTAGCTCTTGGAATGTCTCCTTGTCTCCTGCTGCAGGAGAAGAAACCTGCCCAAGGTTTTAGCAGCTCAAGTGTGAAGCACAAGTAACTTTTTCTTTGCTTGCAAGTTGGGCATTGTGGTGTTTTGGATATTCTGGACCGCCTGCCTTTTTGATTTAAAAATACCCCTTGTGTTCCTGCCTGAACTCCGAATGACACAATTTACTATAGCATTCAGCTGTTTTCCCAGTGTGTTTCAGTGAGTTTCTGCACAAGTACAGGATTGGTTTATCACTGACATTTCCTGCTCTCCTGTAGCTCTGGCTAAATGTGTCAGCCTGACCCCAAAACCAATTCTGAAAGACAAGATGTGTTTTGAAATATCAGGAAAAACTGCCAGACCTTGTGTCATCCTTGATCTGAATTGAAAAGTACATGGCTGCTCTGTTCCGCAGACAAGAGAGCACGTGTGCAGCCAGTAAAATGCTATTTCTAAATAGCAGTGACATGTCCTGACTTAAAAACATCTGCACACTGAGATAAGATGATGTTTTAGCAGATATAAATAGACTAAAGATAGAACCAAAGCAAAAATCTGCTGATGTGTGTTACAGGAGAGTTGTTTTGAGATAATTGTTGGAATTTCAAGGCTTAAGGGTTTGGTTACAGCAGATACTGCTGTCTTATATCTAAATGAAAGCTCCTAGAGGGATCTTGGACATAACATTAAGTGCCAAGAAATACAGAGCAAAGGGAGGAAAACAAATTAATCTCAGCTTAGTTTGTGAAAATATACAATAAAGCACATAAACAAAGGTCTGGGCTTGATTATGTCAACACATTTTGTACGTTAAAACACAGCATTTCTTTTTTTTTTTTAGTAACACTGCATAATGAAATACAAACTTCTTAAAGATGCAGCAGTAGTATTTACCTTTGTCCCGTTAATGCCCAAAGACCCTATGATGGGCACAGCCCTGTAAAACCAGGTGCTGGTCAGTAAGAAACCATCTCCTTTATCTGTAAACCATTTAAAAAAGAGGGAAGACTAATTTTTCCATTTTGTAGCTACATTTGTGGAGTACCTCGGTGAACTCTTCAAGGTATCTATACCTGAAAAAACCAAAACTTTGAATCCTCATGTGGTGTTTGTAAGTACTTTTCCCCTGCCCCGGAGCTGATTAACTTGCATTAGTTGCTTTCCATTTTATTTTGAAATTCCCTTTTATTTTTTTGGTCCTTCATGCAGCGGGCAGTGCTTGACTGGCCCCTCAGTGGTGTCAGGGAGCCGGAGCGCTCTCTGAGTGCAGGTTTCCTGTGTTTATGTCATTTCCATTCGGCCTGTACAGGTAAAATCTCGTGGGTTTCAGCGTACACGATCCTTTGAGGCAAAATCTGAGTATGTGAAGATAAACCCAAAGAACAGGCAGGGCCCGGGGCTCGGCGGCTTTCAACCCCTTCCCACAACGGCAGTTTAAAACTGTGGAAGCATTCCCCTTCACGCATTTCCTTACATTTTGACATTGAAAATCCCTCTAAATTCTTTTTTTAATAACTTTAAATTATTTAATTAAAGTAAATGCAGGCGTGGGGGATGGGCTCGACGAACCCCTTCCTCGGAGATACTCCTTATGGCGCTCTGAAAGCCGCGGGGGATCTCTGCGGGGCTCGATTTCGCTCTTTGTTCGGCGAATCCCCGCTCCCGGGGACCCTCTCAGAGCCGGAGGGGTGGGGTTTTGTTAATTATTTTACCTCTTTGAAGCCCCAAGCGGCAGCTGGCGCGGCCACCTCCCCCCCCCC
>VZSZ01005807.1:44339-225449 GCA_013398815.1 Ibidorhyncha struthersii
GGGGGGGGGTGGTGTTGGAGAGTGACGACGGAGGAGCAGCGGGGTCGGTTCCTAAAGGCCCGTGTGTGTGTGTCTGTGCTTTTGGGCGAAGGAGACGGACAGAAGTCGGTAAGGGAGGAGCGGTGCGGGAAGGGCCGGGCGCTCTCGCCGCCATGTTGTGCTGGCCGGGCTGCTCCATTGTTGGGGAAGTGGGGACAGGGGTTCTCGGCTTGACGAAAGACCGGGGGGGGGTAGGCAACATAAGAAGAGAGAAAGTTTGGAGACGAAGAGACGGAGGAGCTTTGGCAAACGCCGAGCCTGTGAGGGCCACTCCGATGGGAGCAAACATCAGCTTGGTTTGTGCTAATGACGTTATCTCGGCCCTTAGTTTTAGTCACAACAAGGCGAAAGCTGGAAACGAAGATGGGCGGCTCTCCTGGAGCTTTTGGGGAGGGATGGACTGGGGGTGCTGATGACCTGGAAGAGTGACACGTCAGTTAGGGGGAAGTGAACAGATTGGAGTGCCTTAAGATTAAAATCTTAAAAAGGTTTTCGGGAGATGATGGGCTAAACGGGAAATTATTTGAAGAGTTAATAAGGAATTACTTTTGCTAACGAAGGTGAAAAAAACAGCTGAGAGATTAGAAATGGACCTGCATTGTAACGTCTGGAGGAGGGTTTGGGGTGCTGTTGGTTTGAAGGGAAGTGTTGGGACACTTGGGGACAGTTCTGTGCGCAGTAACTCTGTCCCCGTCCCACCGGGTCAGGCGGGCGAGTTCTCAAGGGGTAGTTCTCAGGGAGGGTTTCTTTGTGCTCAGGAGTGATGCACTGGAGCTCTAGTCGCCCAAGAGTTAATCCTAAAGTATTTTCCTGTTTTATTTGACTTTTCCACCCTATTAAAGAAGGATAAGGTTCTTACTTGCCTTTTCTTAATTAAAATATTTATTAAGATACATGTATGTCGTGATAAAAATGCTCCTCTTTATGAAATGCTAAGTAGAATTGTGAAGTTTGTATAAATAAATAAATACTACTTTGATTTTTTTTTAAGTTTGAAGCATATTGTCATCTTTTACAAGTAAGAGAGACAACTGACTTTATGAATGCTCTGAATTATTTCAGCTTATTTTGATTCTTTTTTTAGTTTGAGAGGGAAACGATAGTTTCCTTAGCCTGAGTTCACATTTCTTTCTCATTTACGCAGTGGGACTTCTCCTTTGGAGCTTCTGTGCCGAGAATCTGATGTTGGGCTCGGCTACTTGGCTGAATACAGCAGATCAGCCCATGAAAACTTCTATTCCTAGCCAAAGGAAGGAGTCCAGCAAAAGGCAGCATCTACTCTTTCAGGCTTGGAAGCAAGAAAGGGGGCAAGAGTTGGAGAGTGTGGAATCTGAGAAGACAACCGAAAGGTAAATGGGGGCAAGGGGGGAACCTGTATTGCAGGAGAGTCAGCATGAAGGTGCCGAGTTCCATGTGATAGTATATGGCTGTCTGCTTTGGATGTTCAGTTACAGATGGCTGCTTTCCATTTCAGGTTGTTTTGAGTTCACTTTTGGTTTATTGGAGTAATTCCTGGACTTACCAGAAAGACTGGGGAGTGGCTTTATCAGTGCAAACTTTGCCCAGATTTTTAAGTGTAACAAGTTCAGTTTAAATGTCTTCAGGATTAAATACTAACACCTTAAACTTGGCACGGTATTTAGCAAGCCACATGTCTCTCGCGTTCTTCAGTAACACCTTTTGCCAAGGAGAAAGGAAGTGGCATATTTAGTAGTTGGGCTGCCTGGAGAACCAGTGCTTTCCTAACTAGGCAGACAGCTGTGACTCGATGAGGGGGCTAGGGAAGAGTTCCTGAGGGATGGATTGGTATGTGAGACGCGCTGGTCAGCCCGCAGCAGCAGAATTAAGACAAGCCATTGTAGAGTCAGCGATTGCCCACTCAGAAGATACACTGCATTATAATTCAGTTTTTTTGAGTGTCAGCTAAGTTCTTAGATATTAATGAAGTGGTGTCCAGTAAAGGAGAAAAAACACTACTTCTAATGGATATAAGTTTTCGTTAGATTGATTTCAGTCCCCTTGCTTAGAATCTAAAAATTCTCTGAAAATTTTTTTTTTTAAAAGGTTGTAATGCAAACTCTGACTTTTCTCCCTGTTTTCATAGGTGACATTTAAGTTGAAGATGGGTGGTGGAGAAAGATTCAACATTCCAGCTCCCCAATCTAGAAATATCACCAAGAACCATCAACAACTTAAAAACAGGCAGAAGAATAAAGACCAGAATTCGCAGATGAAGACCTATATGAAGAAAGAAAGAGGACATGGATGCAACTCATCATCTGGTGCATGGCAGGCCATGCAAAAAGGGGGAAAGAACAACGTTCATTACCCCAATAATCAAAATTGGAGTCCTACTTTATCGAATCGCAACCTGTTTTTTGCACCTCAAACCAATCAGAACTATGCTGGAGCAAAATTTAGTGAGCCGCCCTCACCAAGTGTTCTTCCTAAGCCACCAAGCCACTGGGTACCTGTTTCTTTTAAACCTTCTGATAAAGAAATAATGACATTTCAGCTTAAAACGTTACTTAAAGTCCAGGCTTGAGATGTAACTTTTCACGTTTTTAAAGTTACTTAAATTTACAGGGTTTCAAATTTGAGAATTGTTGTTCCTAACTCCAGATGCACAGGTGTACAGAACCAGATGTTCTTGCTGCACGTAGTTAGTCACTTGGAAGAGGAGGGGGTGGAAGTTTACATTCCCCATACATTTTACCTCAAAAGTTGTGTGCTGTGTTCACTACACTGTGAAATAGGTATTTTCTCTATAATCAATCTAACCGAATCCTCAACAGTCACCATGTATTGTATGTATTGTAAGACTAAATGGGACTGTCTTTCCAAATTGGAATTGTGATTACTTTTTGTTACGGTGTTAGAAAACCGGCTTTTACCTAACTTAATGCAACATTAACTGGAAAAAGATGCACTGAGAGCTTGAGGCAGGTACTTTGCTACCTTTCAAACTTGTGTAAAATCTACTCATTAAATAGAAACTCCGCAGGACAGACTGGCTGAGCAGAAGAGACCTCTGCCTGGGTACTAGGTAAAACACAGATTCTTCTCTTGTGAGCTCGGTTTGGTGCTGTTGAATTGGTAGACGAGTGTTTCAAGCCTGCGACTAGAATTTAGAACTAGGAAACATATTGGTGTGTGTCCTTGCAAGGAGGGAAGCACAGATCTGGCAAATCTGTCATTGCTGCTCTCCAGCTCTGGGGATACTTCAGAGGAATCCCAACAAGTCAGACTGTGCCAAGTGATGACACTGCATTGCTGGATGACTGCCAAAAAAACTAAAACCAAAACACCAAATCAAACCCCTTTATATACCAATTGCACTGATGAGTTCTAAAATAGATTTTTGTACCAGTTTTTAAAATCATGAAAAAGGTGGAGTAGTTACTTAGGCTGGTCTGAAATTGGTTACCCTGTAAGAATTGCTGTTATTTACAGTAGCTTGTGGCAGGTATTAAAAGGTTTTTGTAGGGAAGACAGAGCCATGTAAATAAATGTAAAACTTTGTAGCATATGTAAATTTATGCTGGGCTTTCCTGCACAGAAGTATTTTTAGTACAAAACTGAATGTATGATGACCATGTTGAGTACGTGGCCTGATTTATATTTTGTTTAAAAAAAAAAAAATTGTGGCTGTGCCCTTGCACTTAACGTACAGTGAATATGCACGTTTTACTTGGTTGTGAGCTCATTTATAAGGTAAACTCAGTGCAAAAGAGGCTTATTTAGAATTTTTTAATAAAATTAAAAAAAAAACAAAAAAAAGCTGCTCAAGTTTAAGATACTCATGTTCTGAATGTATAGGAGAGGTGTGTATTAAGTGATGAGAAAACACTAAGGTGTTCAAAATCAAATTGGATGTTTCACAAAAAATGCAAATAGCTGAGTTTGGATGTTTAATGAAATATTAGTACTGTATTTCTGTTTCTAAAATGAATCAGTGTTACAACAACAACAAAAAATATTTTGCCCCATATTTGCTAAAATCCATCAGACTGGGGCCCAGAGCAGTTGCCAGTATGCAGCTTTCAGTGCTGTCACAATTCAGTTGATCCTGTAACAGAAACAACTGAACTGTGATAACAGACTCCACAGTTAATTAAAAATATAGCGATTACTAAGAAAATGCTTTAACTGGAAAGGGAGTTTTGCAGACTGGGAGATGTTCTTTGAGATGGCTTTCTGTACATTCAAAATGCATTGGCAGCTGGTTGAATGTTTACAAATCTGTTGCTCCAAATAAGGTGGAATTGGCAGCCTTTAAACTGAACGACTTCGTGACCTGGACCATCACCAGCAAGTGAGCTGTATCCCAGTTACAACTGTGAATCCTCGACTTCAAATTGCCAGTTACTAACTGTATATGTACAAATTGGAAACAACAAAAATTTAAATAAACTAAACTTTTCACCCCCTAAAAGCATCTGTTTATTTTAACATGGTAATGGAAAAGTGGGATTTTTTGGTCGCTCAGAGTTTGAGATGAAGCTTCTGACACTTCAGTGTACTGATCGATGTATCTAAATGCCCCCTTTCCTACCCTTAACTGGTGAGGACCTCTACAGTCGGCTTTTTCTGGTAAGAGTCAGCAGCCTGAGAGCCCCACATGTGTTCTGTGTGTCTCCTCAGGCCGAGTGTCAGAACAAGCTGGAAATCGCTTCCCAGTGCAGGAGTTTCTTCAACTACAGGCCTTTGTGAACACAGGGCTTGACAATGAACCCCACCGTCCCTCGCCGGACAAAAGGAAGCCTGCTGAGGGGCTGGGGGGGTCTGCGCTGTGATGGGGCTCTGCTGGCCAAGCGCTCTGGGCTAGAGGGACCCTCCTGGGGCATTCCGGGGATCAATCTCCAACAGACTACAGCTGTAGTAATTAACTCAGAAGGTGCTCTCAAGTTATAGTCAAAACTTGTACATTTTATTCCCAATTCACAGGGTTATTTGCACAGATGGAACACAAAACTCAAGAAGAAAGGATGTGTATGAATAAAACATTAGCATCTTTTGATCAAACACACTACAGGGTACATAGTCTTCCCTTCCTAGAATAGTCTCATCAGTAAGAGCATCTTTAGACAAATATTATAGCAATGGACTACAGACTTTTTAAGCAAGTTACAAGATAAATGGAGAAAACCAGCAATTATTAATGGGTGATTATGTCCTAAAAAATGTGTCAATTTATCCCTTTGTACTTCAAAATGTTAATCTGCAACATCCCTGCCAAAAAAAATCAAGTAGCAGTGCTGCGATGTGTAGCAATCCAATTGCCCTTCTCTGAACATATTTCAAGCTGTTACCCCAGACTAAACAGTAAGGAAAAAAAAAAAAGCTCTTTCCAAGAAGAGAGCTTAAAATAACATTTGAATTGAAAGTTTCCACTTTGAATAAAGCCATTATACTGTACATTTAAACATCTTTAAAAGACATAGAAAGGATAACATTTAGCTTTCAGAGACCAGTCTATTATAGTCCCTAATTTAAACACCCAGCTACTTAACCACTAAATTTTTTATAATTATCAGTTGGGTGCATGGACTTTTGGTGAAAAAGAAGTTCCAATAGAGCCTTCTATTACTGCTGAGATAAATCAATACGCTGCAGATATTGTGGAGCACAGCCGTTACTTTCAGCAGAATTTTTAACATACTACTTCAATTCTACAAATTTTGCAGGAATGACAAAATCTAGTTTTACCACAGAAAAACATAATTCCCACCGTTCTTGAGACTCCAAAAGAAAGATGCCTATACATGATCTTTTGTAGCCTGCGTATGTTCTTGCATTCCAGCTGTGCATAACCTGCAGGTAGCTTGCACAAGACAGGCTACTGCTTTTTTTTAGAGCAGGACTGGGACACCTGCATCAAGGAAGGGAGATGTTATCTAGATGGGCTGTGGCTTGACTCGCATGAATGCGTAAACATTCCCTGCCCTTTTGGCCACATCCTGCTAACTCGTCCCCAACTGAAAGGCCCACAGAACAGCTTCTTCACAATTTTTCCATGGGAGCAAGAACTAGGACAACATCTTTATTCATGCACTCTTGAAACATCGTGGGTTTGTGTTCGGCTTTTCTGGCTTGTTCATATACACAAGTCAAGTCAAAGTTTAGTCCTACCTCTGGGAGAGAAAGAAAGAACCATCAGAACTGTCAGATACTACATTATACTTGCAATGAACTGGATTTTCAAAACAAAAAAAAATTTAAACTGTGCTATACATAAATGTTGAGGCACACAATATAAGGACATGCTGACAACACAGTTAAGGTATAGTTACTGTTACTCTGCAGTCTCAAATTAGAACCTCAGCCTGGACACAGAGATGTTCTCCTCCCTCCTCCCCACCCATCCAGCTCTCATTCTGGCTGGACTAGCGCAAACATTAACACCAGCAATGCCTTGCAGGCTGCTGACAAAAACATATAACTGCACCTTCCCATGACAGTCAGGTGGACGCTCGTAAGTGGGACTTTAGTTTTGAAGACTATATTAATTTAAGCAAGCTGAGAAAGGGTGGGCTTTTCTGCTCTTACAAGCAGTTTTTTATGGACAGCTACAAGATAATCACAGCTCAACTTACAAAGTTTAAGAGTGGGTTTATCAAAGCAATTAAGTGCTTTTCAGGGTTGTTTTCCTTCAGTGGCAGAAGAACCACCAGTTGTAAATACCACAGCTCTAATTCTGAATGTTACCAGCAAAGTTTTACCACCTTCTAGAGAACCACTGCTGGCAGTTTTTGATACGGCAAATATAAATAGGTAAGGTGATGCTAGAAATTTGGTTCTCTAGGAATTTTCAATTGATGATTTCAAGTAATTCATAACCTGTCTAATAATATCTGAATTATAACCATAGGGCAGTCCATCCAGCACTAATGAAAGTTAATGGAAAAGAAATGTCAATACATTAGACTAAAACATATGCTTGTCATTCTTACTTTGTCTAGTACCCCTTTAAAAACGTGAAATGATACTGATTCAGACATTAAATGATAAATTCCTGACTTTACTGAAATACCATAGTAAGGATTTTACTCCGTAAGGGATGCATAGCTCTACTCCTAACCATGCTCTGGAGTCAAATTCTAAAGCTACAATAATTCCAGTGGATCAGTATTTCCTTCATTTTTTTATTACAGCATGTTTGCTAAATTTACAGCAAGCAGAAAATAAGCTGGGTCTTTAGTTATTTTGATCAAAACATTGATGTTTTAAAGGTAGTACACAATATTTGTTAAAAAGAACATATAAAAATACCTTTTTAGAAGCCTCTATAAGAAAGGAAATACAAAGTTTAATCCCACAACTTTCCTCCGCTAGAGCTGCACGCTACTGCTACAGTTTTAAATAGACTTTTTGCTGTTTTTAAACTATACATCCAGGAAAGTCTACAAAATTAAAGGAACGTGCATATAAATGATTGCATAGCAGAACATGAACATTAACTGCAAACAGTAAAGAAAAAGTTAGAAATACTATCAAATGTACAAAGATTCTAGAATCAACCCCCTAAGCACGTTCCACCGCCAATATTTAAAAGCCATCTGCGTTTCTTCAAAGGCCCTGCTGAAAACACTAAAACCAAAACCTAAAATATTTCTCTAAACAGGAACTTTGTGAAATCAATGTCTTTATATGCTACTACATAAGACAGCAAGGAACACTAGGTGTTTGAGGCTGGCTTTTGAAGGTAAATAGAAAAAACAACGCCAAAAGCCACTTTCATAACAAAGTATCTTGCCTCCTAGAGAAATACTGGTAAGATTACACACTGGTTTTGTTATTTTTCACATTCAATTTACTAAATATACTGTATTAGTGATAAATTAAATAGCTAGAGATGCAGCTCTTGTTCATATCCAACTTCAAACATTTGTTCTTAAGTAAAATGAAATCTTGTAACCAAACAACTATCCATTCTGAGGAAGCAGTGATTCAGACTTGCTGGACCAAATACTTTTTGATGTGTAAAAGCAAGCCTTTGTTACTCAGGAAGAGAGATGGCTACAGTTTTACACCTATGAATACACCAACTAACCACAGGAGTCATTGGCATAAAAGTTTAGTTCTTATATACTGTACACGCACAACTCGAAACAATCTACTTGTATCTAACAGCAGGAAAACTAAGCAATTTTATGGTTAACTGCTCACTAAAATTTAGAGTAGATACAAAAACTGCATAAAATGTACACACAACCTAATATTTAGTTGCTCTGCCATTTGCTGAAATCGGAATTTAATTTTCCATTTCAATGTGGTTTTCTTTCCTTGCACATTTAGTACTATCAGCCAGATCAAAAGCCGTGAAGCCTGTCCTGACAGGTCATGACACGGCACAGTCTCTGACTGAGCTACCAAGACCAACTCTCTCCCCATGTAGTACATGCAATGTTAGTACCATCCCTCCAGATGGCAGGGTTAAAGAGAAATCTCAAAACCATCTCTCCATTGAGCTCCATTTACCAACCTACTTGTGTCAGTGGGCATGGAGAACACAGAAACCTGCCTTTGAACAATGGAAACATAAAATCGCCAGTCTGCATTTCACAGCAGTCAGTGCTGCACTACAGCTGTCCAGTTTTCCGTTTTATCACAAAGTTTAGCCTTAAAGAACAAGTTAAACAGTTGGTTTAACTGTTCAGCACAAACTGGTACCAATTTCTCTATGGGTATGACATTTTTTAAAAGGACAATGTTGCAAGTTACGATCAATCAAGTCATCACCAATATCTAAGCATTAAAAATGCAAATCTTTACAAAAATATACATAGAGACACCACAACCAAATCAGTAGCTGCCCATGACATTTAACCAAGTGGACATTCTCTCTCTCTCTCTCTCTCAGTGGCTTCTCAACACTGTTTTAATTTTAACCATTGTCGGCTACAGGGAAAACTGACAAAGAAAGTATTTTTTAGCACTGTTGCAACATCATATTCCTGATAATTTAAGTAAACTGAACTGTGTGTAAATGAATCTTACATGCCTAAAAACAACATGGATACACTGTTAGTGGCCACTGGACTTGGGACTAGTCCACGACCTTGATCTGGATTTTGACCTAGATCTAGAGTGTGATCTTGACTGTGATTTGGATCTAGCTGGTTCTTTTTTTCTCGCCTCCTTTTCATATCTTGAGCTGGACTTATAGTGTGTTTTAGAATCTGTTTTAGAGGTGCCTCTAGATTTGGTGTGAGATGCAGACCTAGACCGTGATTTAGCCTTCATTTCTTTCTTGGGCTGTGACTTGGATCGTGATCTTGAATTGGACTTAGATCTTGAAAAAGATCGATTGCGGTGTTTGAACCTATCAGAATAAAGGGGAGAGAGGAGATTTGAATGTAAAAACACTATTCTTAGACATCTAGTACATTAAAAATTGTTTACCGTTTTTTCAGGAGAAACTTTTTTTATAAACCTATAGTTAAAGGAATACAGTGATCTAGTTTTCAATTTAAAGGGTGTAAAAAGTAGTTTACCTATCATTGTCCGAATGGCTTCTGCTACGACGAGGTCTTCCAGTAGGTCTACTGCTAAAAAGGTACATCAGAAAAAGAAAACGGTGACAAATACCTATGTATACAAGTGCTTAATAAATTATTTTTCAAGCTGTGCGTTTGCTTTTAGTTATTCTTCAAAGCAGCACAGAATCATCTCATTCAGTATTTCTGACTTGATGTAGCATGCAAGATATAGAACTCCCGCAAGTAATTACAAAGTGAGTATAGAATTATTCAGAATTTAAGCAATTCAAGTCAACGTGGCATTTCTCCTCCCACAGACTGCTGTGCAGTTGAAGCCAAACACACACACTACACTTACTTTCTGGGACTATACGATCTTCTATAGCTGTAATCAAAAGAACGACTTCTAGACCGTCTCCTCTCATAACTCCGACTTCTAGATCGCCTATATCTGTCATAGTCATCGTAACGAGAAGAACTGTATAGGTTTCTCCCTTCCTTGGCTTTCATTTGATTTGGTGCTGTAAAAAATAGCAATATTTAACATTTTAAGTTAAAAAAGACGCCCCACTTTTATTTCAGTGACACTACAAATCCGTATGCTTGGTTTTGAGCAGAAAGCCTAATTCATGATTCTCACAGAGATGTTTATGAAAAGGACAGGTGAGAGATTGCTGTATGCCATTTGCTTTTTGCTGCTTTAACCACTGAACAAAAATTAATGAAGCCTTGTGGGCATTACAAATCTAGGGGAAAAAAACAAACCAAAACAACCCCACAAAAAACAGTGAGAAAGGACAAATGCTCCATACAACCAGAACAAAGAACTGGCTAAGGTGATTTCAGGCCACCTGGCAACTGGTATGACAGGCCAAACTCATGACTGAAACATTCTAACATTCCTGAATTTACTGACAGTAAAAGCTAACAGGGAATTAATTAAACACCCACTTTCTTGACTACACAGCGCTGTGCATTACATCTGATCTACAGTCGTCTTTAATGATTAAAAGACAGCTTATACAGAAGCAGCAACGGATGCCACACAAAGAAGTTTGATTCTGGAAGTACTCCCCCTGCCAGTACAACATTGCACATCCACTCTGTAGCTTAGTTACCAAAATAATTAAGAAGAATGAATGAAATTATTAGTCTTCTGTTGTATTTTCTCCAAGCAGCACACCTACCTTTCCTTTACATTAAATCCTCTTCTCATTCAAACCCAAAGATCATGCTCAAAGTATTTTAAACCTATCATACTGTGTGATTAACACTATCCGTACTGAACAGCTACAGTTTTTATGTTTTATGTTTACAACACTAAGGTAGATTTTGTTAATTTCTGTTCAGAAATTGGAAGAAATCCCTATGTTTATATACAGGACAGAAGCTTGTCCTTCTGAGCATATAATTTCCATTAACTTCAATATAAGTTAAATGTGTGCATTTGAAGGAAACCTGGACAGTTAGGTTGCTTCTTTCATAGCTTTAACTGCAAGATCTTTAAGGTGCTTTTACTCCCAAGCTACACGTAAGTATTACAGTCATGTGTTTTAGATCAACAAGTATGCGTTAGGTTTACCAACACCGTGTTTTATTTTTATATAATACCTGTATCTATATATTAAGAATATGTATACAAATTACAGATGGAAAAGATGCAAGTTGTCTTTACAATTATCTGTTCAGAAAATAAGACTTCTGTTCCATGGTGAATTGAGATACCTTGAAATTTACTTTTATCTTGAAGCCAAATTAAAATGAAGACATTACCTCAATCCTGGAAATTGGACCACACTGGGAAATGTCAACACAGAATCACTAATCTGCTTCAACACAATACAAACGTTGCAATACATTAAAACTGGTCTACTCATTTTGACAGGGGGAATTTTCAACAGTGCATTTCTACAAAGAAAGCTTGGTAGAGCTGCACAGAAAGGTCTTAAGAATTTTCAGCTAGCAGCACGAATCAGATTGTGGTGACCGTTACACTTAGTTATCTGCTTTTAATTAAAATGAGTCATTAATAGTTACTGAATAAAAAGCAAAACATCCACATCCTATTTATATACAAGCAGGAACACCTCACAACAATTAATAACACATGTAATGTTGCCTGGCACTAAACGTTAAGGCTAAAATCATAGTCTGATGAAACACATGCAAGGCACTTACTCTTCCGATCCCCCTGTGCAAACTGGATTTCTATTTGACGACCACAAATCCACTTTCGATCCAGATTATGGAGAGCATCCTCTGCATCACGGACATCTTCAAATGTGGTGAGTGTTAAGGTACTTGGGAATTTGAGTAGTTTACAGATTTGGCATTTAAAGTAATAATAAAAAAAAGTTATTTCCTAATTTTACATATTTTTTTTTAAGAAGTTCTTCTGGTCATGGTACAGGATACACTAGTAAATTTATTTTTTAAATTAACCACCAGGTATCTGAGAACTCCTATAATAAAATTAAAATCTCATAATATGACCGTGAACTTATCCATCAGCAAGCATTTGCTATGCGATACTCTAACTTTTTCCTTCTCCCACTTGTACTTATGCAAGGAAAAAAAAGGTATCCTTTTCAAAATACATTTGTTAATGGTCATTCAGTTCTCTCCACTACATTGACTTTACTAAAATTAAACCCTAGTTCTTAAATTATGTTAGGCACACCAACGGTAAATTCAACATGTGTCTATTAATTTTAGAATTGGGATAAAGCTTTCCTTTTTTTCACCAACTGATTTTAAGTTTAAGTTATATAATGCCATGGACATGTATACAGACCTTCAACAGCCCGAGATAAAAGCATACACTAAAACCCCTACCTCTCAGTCAGGTGAGCTGTTCAGTAACACAGACATTACTAATTTTAATCTGCAAGATTGACCACTACTGTAATTCAAACACCTTCTTCCAGCTATGTGACCTGAAAGAACAGTTGCCTTTCTCCTTGTAGCAACTTAGTTCATCATCAGTATCATCTATGTAGAAAATTAACTACCATGTTGTAGGTATATATCCTGATACACCAAGAACGAATGAACTTTCATTCAAGACCACAGTTACAGTAGCACTCACAAGAGAAATATTACAGGTTTTGTCAATGGACTAAACCAGAATCATTCATCAAATTACTGCTTACGTGACAAACAGAAGAAAAGCTGTTATTCTGTAGGATACATCAGGTATGACTCCTTTAATCTTGGCCACCATTCAACTTCATCTTGACCTTTAACTCTTTAAGTGCTTGTCAGAAGGACTTGTCATGAGATGCTTGGCCAAAAATGACAGATGGCTTTATCTTTTACTTTGAAAAACAACCTTTTCCCCCTTTTGTAGATAAAGCGAAGCTTTGTCTCCCATTATGGCTTGTCCTTCTTCCAGCTTTTCTTTATTTTTTCTTTTCCCAAACTCTCCCTTCTCTTCAAGCCTGATCCTTAAGAGGTCTTTGGCTTGTCTACTTGCCTTAATTGTTGAACTCTACTCTAAAGGTTCTTTCATGCTTTCTCTTTGGGGTCGCCATTACTGTACAGCTTTACATTCTGAGGCAACAACAGAGGACAGTAAATTAGGGGACAATATTAAAGAAAGAAGTTCACCTCATTTTTTATACAATCTGATTTTGATCAAGTGATTCCAATTTCCATTTGTTAAATTAACAATGAATACCAGCCACAGTTTGCTAAGCACAAGTTTACTTACAAACCAGTGATAATAAACACGTGCTAGACAATGTTGAGTCAGTGACAAATTTTCATTTAAATCATATAGTATTAATTTCAGTGATAAAAGCAAGCTTTTATATTACTGGACTTGATTTAAGTTTTGCAAAAAGGCAAAGAACAATTGAGAGAAGTTAATCTTCAAAAATAATGAAACACCACAATATAAGTAAGACACTTATTAGATACAACACAAAAGTAAACTGCTTTTTCATTTAGATTGGTTACCTCTTACACAAACTTGAATTTCAAACTTCAACACCCCTCACTAATCAGCCATCTGAAGAAAGGATATTGAACATAAGCAAATCCTCTGGGACGACGAGTGTAGAAGTCAAGTGGAACGTATACATCAACTATAGGCCCATAACGACCAAATTCACGGCGCAAGTCTTCAGACCTAGAATATTACAAATATCTTATGTTTTTTCACTACTTAAGGTGTTAAAAAGACATCCACCAAATAAAAATTAATAATAATTTAACAAATTAGAAAACCTACAATCAATATGGCCACCCATCTTTTTGGAAGCAGTTGGTAGAGGACGCATGTAGCAAAACATTCTTGGGAAAAAAGGGTTTGAGCAGTTAATTGTTAAACAACACAAAAGGCTTTTCCGAAACACTCGAGACTCAGGATGCTTAAGATATACCCTGTCATTTGGAGACCGGTGTTCAGCATAACTCTACAGTAGAAGCATAAACTGAGAAGTGATGCATATTAGTGAATTCAATCAATGCAGGATGTACTAGTAAAGGGGTGCAGAAAGTGAAAAGAAAACCCCAAGAATTCTTTTATTCAAGTACCTCTATGTAACTTGACAATGATTTTGCAACATGCAGACATCAACTGTAAGATCCAAATAAACAGTACGAGAATAAACTAGTCACACAAACTCATTTCCATAGGATAATCGATACTTACAACCACATCAAATAGAACAAAACTTGAGTAAGCAACCATTCATACCCTTAGGATAGCTTTTTCAAAGAGGTGGCTTTAAGAGAGCTGAGCACAAAAACTGTTGAACAGATCTGTAACTATACTTGGAACAACTACAGCCTCCTCAACAGAGAGGTTTCTTAATCACATCAGCATCTTTACATGTGTTTTTGTGTCATTTGAGGACAATAACCTGTATGAGAAAGACTGATGTAATACCATATTTATGTGGTATGAATGAGTTACTACTGTTCATTTCTCTTTCTCATCGGTTGGGAAAGAATCTGCAGCGCATATAGTCAGTGACGGCAGAAGGCAGCTACGACAACCAACATCAAGATCTCACAATGAAACCATCTCCAAGAAGAATGTACTGTCTAATCACAAGCTTATGGTGAAAGCCTGAATAAGACCCATGTTGTTTTAAAAAGTTGGAAGCAACAGTCCTCCCTGACTGTTCTTACAGTAAAATAAACCACCAGAAAGAGGCCAGAAAAATTCACACACACACACAAATTCATTTAAAGCTATTTACACTTTTGACTACAATACGGTTCTTAATTCATTCCACTGTGCCAATGGTACTGTTATTTACCAAACAAATTTGGTGCAAGCTGCCCAGGCAACAAGTCTAAAAAACTCATCCTTGCATTTTATACAACTAGACCTTACAGGGACTTCCACAAAAATTCTACAATAATTGACAACATAAGAGCACTCTAACTCACACATGCATTCTATTCTGATACGCTCTATAAATGTTTCATAGCTAATAAACACAAAAGGGACACGATAAACTGCAAAAGAGAAATGGAGAAATCTAGCAGTTTATTAAAAATATCCAAACAATAAATAAGAACTCGTGCAATACCCACGTTTTAATTATTTCAATTCGCTGTGAAAATTTACTTCACTAACTTGCTGCACATATTTAGTGCTTACAGAATTCTGCTACAATACAATTATTACGGAGAAAAAGCATTGTTTCACACCCCACCCCCCCACACTCTATAGCGGGTGTCATGAGAGGACGCCGTACATGACCGTTAACACAATAACATTCCACCCGAACTGGCAGCAATTACCGTACTAACGGAACCAACCACGCCAAGAATTTTGGGGACACCCACAGCAAACGCGCTATTTTCACCCTTCTAGTAACAATCGCTATATTTCAAAAGAGCATTCAACGCTCCAGCGGCTGCTGAGCATCGCTAAGGGGCCCAGGCGGCCATCCCTCAAGCGGGATGGCAAATCCCGCCTCGATCTCCCGCTGGACAAACTCAAACGCGGATACGAGAGTTTCACTTTCTTCCGGCTCAGCTTTGTTCTTTCTGGACGTTGTTTTGAAACCGATCCTCGTAGAGAGGAGGGAAAGAGAGCAGCGTGGCGAGGAGGGAGAGGAAAATGGAGAAGGGCGCGGAAGAAAAGGCAGGGAGAGAGGTAAAGCGCCAGAAAGGAGCAGGCCGGCCTCTTTCCCTCCCCTTCCCTCGCCTCAGGAGGGCCCCCGAGCCCCTCCGGCAGCAGCCACCCGCGCGGCCTAGCGAGCCCGCCAAAGCCTGCGCAGCCCCCACGCCCCGCTGGCGCCCGCCCCCACTCACCGGGTGTCGTCGGCCACGTTCCGCACGAAGAGCGAGGTGTTGGGGGGGCGCAGGTAGCGGGACATGGCGGCGGCGGCGGGGGAGGAGGAGGGAGCGAGCGGCAGGCAGGGCCCAGGCGCTGCGGGGAGCCGAGCGGCTGAGGCGACCCTCCGGAGCTGCACGCAGCGCCACCGCCGCCCGCCCGCCGCCTCTCGCGAGACTTCCCGCGGGGCTTCCGGCGAGAGCTCCGCGCGAGGAGGGAAACGCGGGGGACGCAGAAGGGAGACTGCCGGCGCCAAAAGCGGCTCTGGCCTCACTACGCATGCGGGCATCCTCTGCCGGCTAGCAGGCGCATGCGCAGAGTGCGCCCTCCCGCTGTCTCAGCCCGAGTGGCAGCGTGTCTTCCCCTCCCCCGCCCCGCGCATGCGCCTTGCTCCGCCGCCGCGACCGCTGGCGTTTCCCGCCGAAAGAGACGGAAGCGCGCGAGCGGCATTCCTTGCGCGGGCAAGATGGAGGCCGGACTGTTTTTGTGAGGAGAGATGGTGTCTCCTGCCTCACGCAGTCACCTCTGAGCGCTGTGGTTCACTCCTCCGCAGTCGGCCAGCACAACGAACAGACACAGTGGCAGGCTGGGATGTCGGGCTGTAGGGCTCGCTGTGCAGGGCCTTTTCCCGTGGCTCGAGGGATCACTGTTCAGTGGCTTCGTCACCGGCAGTGTTGTTGTGCCGTAGGAGTTTTCATCGGACAGTTGTAAAGCAGCGGTATTTGTGAAGGACTGGCTCTTTTTTACTAAAGCCATTTGTGTGACGAGAACAATAAAGTGGGTGGGTAGAGAGAGAATTTCTTAACGCCTTAATGTGTGACTCACCAACAGGTTTATAGGCAGATAAATGGCAGATCTGTGACTGAACAGTTACAGGTGTGTTGATGAAGTGTTCAGTAAAGCAGCGCGTCTGCATCTTTGCTGGTGTGACGAATTTTCGGCAAACTACAGCTGGGAAAGAAAGACCTACCTGATGTCTATGACTAGTGTATTTTCACTTTTTTATTTTTAATGGCTGAATATGAATGAAAACTCTCGCAGGTGGACACTGCTGTTCATATCCTGGCAATCTCACGCTCAGAATTTCCTGACCTGCAGGTTTTCAATGACAGATGAAGTTCAACCACTGAGATGGGAGGTGTAAGTCAACTATATATGCTGCTCTTCTGAAAAAAAGATTACGGTGGTTGTATGCTCAGAGGTCTGTGTTCAGGACTCTACAGAAGAGAGATGGGGGTCTCTGGCAACATTTTCTGCATTTCATATTTACAGTTAGCATTATTCTATAGTAAGTATGCTAGCAGCAAGTTTACTTTGTTACCTTGTGCAATATATACACAGATCTGCTTACACAAGTCATGAAAAGAACATGAGAATGAAGCCAAGAAAGCACATTTCAGACTGAAATTATGGTGGGAGTGTGTGACACACAACAGCTATGCCAACACAGAAAAAGTTCCTTCCATAGACATTCTGAAAAACAGTGGAATCACCAAAGAGTGGAGTTTGGTGATGGATAGAAATACTTGCTGCAAAGATTAGCCTTTCAGAACTTTCCAAAATGGAAATGAACAGTTTTGAACAAGAGCCAAATAATACTCTCATGAAGTCATTTGCAGAGAAATTAACTTGGTTTTGTGGAAGAGTGAATCCAGTGTTATCATCCAAACCTGTAATAGTTTGTAATCCAGAAATGATCGATTACTTTGGGCAATGGGGCTAAGTTCGCAATCTGATCAAAATCCTTCAGGTTTTGACTGCTTCATGTAAGGAACTGCACTGAATATTTCACCAAATCTGAGATGCCATGTGGCAGAAGAATGTTGCCATTGGATTGAAAAAATTGACACGGTTGTTGGAAATACTAAATCACTGCAATTTTGAAGCCAGGTGAAGTATTCTTTTAAGAATTTTTAGTGCTTTCAAATTAAAATGGTTTAGCATCAGTTTAAGTTCCATATAGGATTAATGTGGTTTATCTATAACTTAAACTGCCTTTGTATACCAGTTGCCATGTATTGGGGTTGAACTTTATTAAGGGGTTGAATAGGGAAGAAGAGAGTTTGCAAGGCAGACTGTGTCAAGTGAACTGGGAATATTTGAGTAGTCATTGAACCAAAGTAAGACCTTCATGTTTCTTTTAAAAGCAAAAAAATCCATATGCATTTTGCTTTAACATCAATCCCACTTTATGTCACAATGTATCAAAAGCAATCGTTTTGTAACAGGCTTTAAAAGTGTAGTGTTCAGAGTAATGAATGATCTCTGCATTGGTTTAGAAATAAGCCTGAAATGTCTCATATTTTGTATCCTACAACTTACTGATAATGCTTTTCGTCACTGAAGACTTGTAGCGTTCTGCGAATTTACTGTTGGAAAATTACGTTCTGTTTTGTAGTGTTTCGTTGTGTAGTTAGCAGCAGTTACCCAGCAACTTCCAAACGGAAGTGTCTGAAGCTCTTATACGGCTTCTTGCAGTATGGATGCTTTAAAGTAGCCTTCTCCCTGAGTTTTACCAGTGTCTTGATTTCTGTTCTGTTGATCTTGTTTATGTGTAACTCACATAGAATTTAATTTAGTCTGCAAAAATGTACTTAGCATTAGAACTGCCTGGGAAGCAAAATGAACACAATAATACTCGCACGGTTATGCCGGTAAAACTCCCCATGAGGAACAGCGTTATCCCAGAATAAGAATACACTTCCGAGATTGCTTATATCATGTTGCAAGTGTTATTAACTAAAACACAACCTCCTCCCTCACAAACCACTGTTCTCCTAGGGTAGGAAGATGTACACTCAGCACTCTTAATTGGAATAAAACATCTTCATGAAGATTTTAAATGGCATAATAAGTCCAGCAACTTTTTTTCATGGAGGTCTTGCATCCATTCTGCAGTACGAAATAGGATGAAATATAATAGTAGGATCTAATCAGCAGTGAACAGAGAAATGGTTATAGGCATGGGTCCTGTGCATTTTATACTTAAGTAGAGACAAATAATCTGAACATAAATGGTCTAGTTGTACTTGAGCTTCACAAACTTGCACTTTGACAAGCGGATATTGGTAGCACGTTGCGAACTGGCCTCATTTTTGTTTGATTGTACTCTTGTTTACTTCGGTTTAAGAGCAGTCATTCCTATTATTTGTAATTGCTTATGACTGTCAAATACTTCAGAGCTTTTAAAGTATTACTCTTTCTATTCCTGTTACAGACACGTGGTGCAGATCAGCTAAATAAACGTCTAATTGCTCTTCGCTAGCTAAGTTGTAGAGAAAGGGTTTTTAGTAGAAGACCAAACTTTATTAGACAAAGGAACTAAAGCTGAATATGTTCACTGATTATGTAAGAAATCAAGAAACATTTATGTCAGCTTTTGTCCGCTCCCAAGGATTATTATGATAAAATCATAATGTTCCAGCTAATATCTGGGTTTGGTTGTCTGGGAGGCAGAATTCTGCCACTTTGAGTATAGAAGGGATCTGTAAGTGTACTCGGAGAAAACACAGTCTTATAATAATGGGAAGTGATGCATGTGTGAAAGGAGAGTAGAAATCATAATTATCTTCTGTATTGTTTTTTCAGACAAAGATCACAGCTTGTGGAAACTGTACTTTATTTTAGTTATGTAAGGATGTCACAAAGAAGGTGATCTGTCTTTAAACTCTCTTGCTTCTTCTGACAAGTGTTACTCCACCAAAAGTCATAGTCTGTAGAAGACAAATATGCATAACCTGTTTTTCATTTAGACTTTAGGAAATCTATTTATAGCTAAATGGCTAGAAGTTTCCATAATTCATGTATAAATCCATCTTATTCCACAAGAAGATACATTTACAGTACCTGCCTATAACATACATACCAAGGAAAACTTTTTTATAGAACTAGTTCTGAAGATGGAAAATCTAAATATAAATGCCATCATCAACTACATTTAATCACTCTGTTTTAAGGGCTATCATAGATAGTACAAGAAAGATACGCTTCCTGTAATGGAAATCCACTGTCCCAAATAGTAATGGGTTCTTTTGCATGGTGTTTTGCTTACTTACTGTTAGAAAAGTAGTTTGAGATACTCAAAATGATCATAGGAGATTGTATGTCCAAACCATATAACTTTAATGTAGTTAGCTGTCACTCCTGTAGTAGTCTTTACCCAAGTGGACACTTCTTAGAAGCCAAGTGAGCTTAACTCTATCGAGAAAAGCTCTTTGTCAGTACCAAACAATTTAGAACTAACTAGAGAATTTTGAAGAATTGTAGGTGGAACGAGTGTATTGTAAATTTTCAGGTTTCACTCAGACTTTATTTCTTTTCAGAGCGAATGCTGTGGGTAAAGCTAAAGGTGGAAACACTGCTATAGTAATCTAGAGGAATTTATAAGGAGTCTTTCTGCAATATGCTCAGCAGCTAAAGCCCTTCACACTTCAGTGCCTAGAATTGGCCCCAGGGTAGTAATTAATAAAAAGATTTGTTGAGCAGGATGCCTTAAATATATGAGCAATGTTTAAAGGAGATTCATCTAAGGCAATTGGTTTTAATAAGAAACAGGAATAATAAAGGGCAGTAATAGTATTTTCCATGAACTGTGCTTAGTTTGAAATCCTAAAATTCTGTATCTGCAGATTTAATCACCTGTAAGGAATTCTGCAAGTAATGTAGTAATTTTGGGGCCAGGATTTTTTTAAGGTATTGAGCCTACACTAAGAGCTAATCAACACAGAACATCTTTCCTTCAGCCTTTTTCTTAATGTGCCATTATTTTCTAATACTTACCTCTACCATTTCACTTCCTTTAATTTCTTGCTCATGGGAAAATTTTTCTGATTTGCATACAAGCTTCCCATTTACCATGTTCACAGTACACTGTTGAAGCAGATTTAAAAATTATATAAAAAAATTAGATTTTTGAATTTAATTAGAATAAGTAGATGACTGTATAAATAGGAAATAAATGATACCAATGTTTCATAATCACATCTGCTAATTTAAACTGGAGACCACAGCATTTTAATAAGACTTGTAGAAGAAACATTTCTGTTTGTTGAAATTATAGAAATGTATGCTAATGGAAATGGTACAAACAAGTTTCACTCATGCACAGAAAATGAAGTAGAAGGATGAATAAAGAGATGTACCCATTCCTGAAATATGTTACCTTTAGCTTTCTGCCGTCCATAGTAGTAATGTCAGCCTCTTTTCCAAGCGTAAATGAGTTAGTTACAGATTGCTTGGGTGTTTTTGATGTTACAACAAAGTCATCTCCTTTTTGTTGTATTTCAACAACAGGCTTAATATCTTTGGCGAGTTTGATAAGGTCATCTGGCAATGCTGTAAAAAAGGCAAAAAGGGACTTCTCTTATGAAGTAGTGTGTTGATATGCAATAGCAAATTCTTTTCTTTGATAAACATGCAAAAGATACAAATCAATAATAGAAAGTGGTGTCCAAATTAAAAGACAAACCCTGTTTTGGACTCCCCACTTCTCTATGGGCATATTGTTCCATTCCATGTGGTCTGTGTAGATGTTGATATTATAGTCGTTAATCTTGTGTCAGAGTATGTGTTGTTTCTTTCCGTAATGGCTTGCCATGTGATGACATTTCTCCACGACAAAAACCATGTGTGTATTATTTTGTTTCCCTCACCTCTTCCCAGGGAGACAGGAACTGAGGGTTATCTGTCTTGTCAGAGCTGCAACAGTGCAAGTAGCTTCAAATTACCTTATCGGGGTGTCTCTAGTACAGTTTGAGAGTATCATCTTTAGCAGTAGAGGGACTGAGTCAGGCATCATACTGTCAGACTAGGCTTTTCAACTGTAACTGAATTTTATTCTACTGAATATCTCTTCTATACTCTTAAAAACCCCACTGTGAATGTTTTTTCAAGATTGTCAAGAGGGTAAGTGCATTTTTATTAATGTAGACACCTACTAAGTCATAACCACCAAGCCTATTCATAGAATCATCTAGGTTGGAAGGGACCTGTAACATCACAAAGTCCAATCATCAACCTAACGCTCCCAAAACCACCACTAAACCATGTCCCTTACAGATTACTAAGCAGCTATCGTGTATGTTAATCACTAGTGCTGTAGAAAGTGCCTTCTCTACTAATAGCATGTTGGAAATCCATATGCATTACTGACAACTTGTTTCTAGTTAAAAGTATTTATAAAGTTATGTGTTAGTCAAAACAAGTTGATTTCTGATACACCTCTTCTTTCACGAGGGACTCATCTAATGTTAAGGTAGGGATTTGGGGCTTATCTGTAATCTTTCTACATCTATTTGTACAATTTTCAGCTTCTTTTTGTTTCCAAATTAGACACAACAGATTTACCTGGCAGGAGTAGTTTGTCATACAAACAAAAGATAAAAAAACATAGAGATACAGTAATAAGAAATGTCATGTAAAGTGTGTGTTGCAATCCGAGGAAATTATTTGAAAAGTAACTAGACACTTACCAAGAGCTTTCAGAAACGCTTCGTAGTTCTCTTGAGCATAGACCTGCCAGGTTCCACTGAATGCCATTATGGATGTTATAAGGCGGTTTAGGGTGGTGATGCTAGCAGGAAAGTGAGGGCTCTCCCTGGTCATTCAGATGCTATTTATGGAAACGGAAAGGCCAGCCCAAATTGTGAGATGACTGGCTAATTATTAACTGTGAAGTAACAATTATTAATCATTTATTTGTTCTTAATGATCATAACCTCTAGTTCATTCTGCTTTGTAGAATGTCTTACCTTGACCAGCTGGTTTGGGATGTTATGTTTGTTGTCGGTTACTGACCTTGGGTAATTATTCATAATTGTTGTAAAGTGTCTCATGGATTAATTGGTTTTCTTTTTGTTTGCAACTTCTATGTTTAATGCATTTTCTGTATTTTGCACTGAATTCTTCAGATAAGATGGTATAATTTACAATAGATGTGAGGTAATCACTGTCTTGCAGCAGGAACTCCCTAATTATCACAATATTCTCTACTATGGGCACTTGGACCTTAAATGGTGGGAATAAAATCCACAGCTATTTATTCCAAAGTTGTGGGCCTCCACTTGCTCAAGGACAGGGAGAATCATTAGAGTGGGACAGTCAGTTATGACTTTATCCAGTAGATGTCAGGAATGTGCATCTGAATCTGTATTAAATTCAGTTTATTATTATTTTTTTAATAATCACTGCATACATAGAAGATTAAAGGTAAAATATAACATGGAACACTGCGTGGAGACTGAAATGGAAGAAGTAAATGGGATGTATTATTTTTCTTCTCACCAATTGCACGAAGAATTCCTCACTCATTATAGCTGTTGAGTGATATTCCTTGCTGTCTGTGCAGGCATGACTGTTGATTTTGGAAGACATTCATTAGGTTGTGTGTCTTGCATTTATATTGCTTAATTCAAATAGAGCCTGTATCCCAGGGGTAGATGACCTTTCTAAAGTTAACTTTTATTACTCCATACCAGTAGAAAACCAATCCTGAACTTTTTCTTATGAATTCACAACTTTTTTTTTCGGTATGTAATTTTAAAGAAAATTCACACACAAAGAGCCAATTTTGTAATTACATTTACATATGATAATACCCGAGTAGCGAGGATGAGGTACTGATAATGAATAAGGCTGTATTTATGTGTGGGGTGTAACACACATGGCTCTAAAAGGTGCATGTTTATACTGGAGCTATTCTAGGACATGATTCATCTTTTTTACCATAGAGTAATGTTAACGATGCCGTCAGAAGGGCCTGNAATATAAATTATATAAATTTAATTTAAGTAATGTCTGAAATGTAACTGCCTTTGGTCAAATGATTGGCAATCCTATACAGCATTGCTGTGCTCATTTACGTTGACACTGGAACAGCAGTGTCCCTCAAATAACCAGGAAAAACACTGCTATTGTGAGAACAGTTTATACCAGTTTGTGGAGTAAGGTAAGATGATATTTTGCTGAATAAATGTGTTTAGCTGGATGGCTGTATTAGGAATACAATCATTTTTTACCTCTCACCGACACAGTTTTACTGGTAGAAGCTGGGGAGTATAGCTGTGGCTTCAGAGCAGTTGAGAAGCCACACTTTTTTCTATATCCAGAATAATCTAACATAACTACTAAACCTAAAAATCTCTTTAATTCTAAAGAATATAGGTGTGTTCAGTAGGATGGAAGGATCTGGGTCCACCTCTGTAGACATTCACTCACCCTTTTGTGTGCATGCATGTCAGTATATATAGAAGCTGAATATGTTACACTGTAAAGAAGCAAGTCTTGAAAATGTCACTGCCTTGTTTTCTTCCCATATCGGTTAGGTTTGGAAAGGTGCATACCTCAAGGCCTTGATTCGGCACGGTATTTAGGAAAATTCCTAACTTCCTACACACTGGCCGACTGATTTCAAGATGGATGTATTTGACCACAGTGCTGAGGTGCCACCAAGAGTGTAAGTTTAATAATTCACACACAAACAAGCATTTGTCAGCTACAAGATAATCAGTAACACGTGGTGATTTAATACAAAAAAAAACTCCACTGAAAGCCTGGTTCTCATATGTGTATCCTCTGGTATTTTCCACACAGATTTACTAGAAGTTTCTCTGTAAGGTGACCATGCGTGTCTACATGTAGAATCATAGAATCATTTAGGTTGGAAGTGACCTTGAAGATCATTGAGTTCCCACTCCCCTGCCCTGGGCAGGGACACCTCCCCCCAGCCCAGGTTGCTCCAAGCCCCGTCCAACCTGGCCTTGAACACCTCCAGGGATGGGGCAGCCACAGCTTCTCTGGGCAACCTGCGCAAGTGCCTCACCACCCTCACAGTCAAGAATTTCTTCCTAATATCAAATCTAGATCTCTCTTCTTCCAGTTTGAAGCCATTCCCCCTCGTCCTATCACTACATGCTCTTGTAACAAGTCCCTCCCCAGCTCTCCTGGAGGCCCACTTTAGGTACTGGAAGGGGCTATATGGTTGCCCTGGAGCCTTCTCTTCTCCAGGCTGAACAACCCCAACTCTCTCTCTCACACACACACACACGAATTTTTTTCTAACAACTACCAAAATAAAAATACTAAAAGATTACTAAAATAAAAGTAGAGACATGAGCCTGAATTTTAGGGCAGAGACACTGAAAGGAATCCAAAGGAGTTAAAATCCTTTTAAATTCAATGAGACATAATTGACTAATTCATTTAGGCTTTTTCATTATAATCCCACCTGAGACTTCCTGTTCTTCTGTTCCTATTGGTATTTCTCCATGCTTATAGACACTGATAGTAACCTGCCCTGTTTCAGAACCATACTTATTCTTGACGTAGATGCTGTATTTTCCTGTGTCTTCATTGCAGACTTTCTCTATAGTAATTGTGACGACTGTCCCCTTCACATCCATTTTGTAACGATCTTTAAAGATGATAACCTTCTCGTTTTTGAACCAAGTGATTTCTGGGTAAGGATCTCCAGATACACAGCAAGTTAAACACAGGGTCTATGGTAAAACAGATAGAAATAAATTATGAAGATATAAATGAGCAAGGAAATTCAGTTGATGAGAAATTAAGAAAAATAAAAATCAATTCACTTAGCTTTTGAATGGGTGAGATTCCAGGACTGTCCACTCCTTTTACTGATATCCTCCAGTATAATCAGGATTAACCCGACTGAATTCACTGGGCCTGACTCATATTTGCCCTACCATCTTTTTATAGCTTTCTTACATGTAAAGTGATAGGCACATGGTGAATTTGCAATTACTTTACAGGATTTTTATTCTGCCTGTGTACCAGTAAAGGGGAATGTGACTCATAAATGTAAGCAGCAAGTTTATATGATGGGAAAATCAGGTCCAGCACTTAAAGGCCTTAGTCTAATCCTATGAAATGGGAAGACAACAGAAAGGATCTGGCTGTGAAGCAGACTTAGGAAGCAGTAACATCCGAAACCTGCAAGAAAGAGGTTCTGTGCCACAAATAGCATCTATATGTGCAGAAGCACATGCTTGTTTGGAAGCCCCATCAACAATATAGGGGGCTGATATGAGTATTGTCGGGGGTACCACTTCACACCTTTGGCAAATGCAGTAGCTCAGAAAATCTGCGGGGAACACAAATAGTTTTCTCCCCATCATCTTCTATGACTGTGGTTATTAAGGGCCAATTATACGAACAGTTACTCAACATTACCTTGTCCTCCATGATGGTGGCAACATCTGGCAGACCTTGAACAACTCTGGCACGACCTGGGAATGAACAAATATGACCTTTTAATTTTACTTATCGGCATACCACTTGACTCTGTTTCACAGAAGGAAGGAAATTAATTTACTTACACTTTTCTGCTACTGCTGCTTCCCTGAAAGTGAGAGAGATAGTGGTTTTATTTATTAGGTGTTGTATTCTCAATAGAGAATATGACACTCAAAATAGATTTAGCTGTGAAAATATTTAGGCAGAGCTTACTTTAGCCTTCTGTGCTCAGCCAGGGCATCTTCAAAGGCTGCAAGGAATGAAAACGTTTTAGGGAAAGTTGCAATTTATTTCATTTGACTTAGTAGATTTAACATAATGCATCAGTATTGGAATTACAGGTATTTGCGCACATAGATATGTATAATTACCATCTTAGACAGTATTATATCTGCCTTGAGGAAATATGACTCTATTTATATACTACTGACTTAAGTGGGATCTAGTAGTCCCTTTCCAAAGAAAAGACCAGAGGAGGGAAAACCCCCCAACTTTGAACAGTTTGGAAAAGTCTTTGTAAACCTGGAGCCGCATTCTCTTTTCCAAGATGCCACCTGTAAGGTCTGTTAGTCTATGGAGGAATCAGACACATCCCAGGGGCAGCTGCTCATCCCATTTGTCCTTTCCTCAGAAGTGCCTTACACTATGGCAGCAAGGCTCCCTAAAGGCTTCAATCTTTCTGCTGCGCACTTTTCCTCTCCCCGCGTTTCCTCTGACTTCTATGGGCACGTCACTGTCCTTCTTAACCTAATTTCATAGTGTGCTGTCATGGAACTGCGGCCCCAGCTCAAATAAGGGAGAGAGGAATCACTGCCCAAGATTTGAAGAATCTTGGAAAGCTGCTCAGGTGTATCTCGTTCCTATGACAGTATTGTTTGACTCAGCTTGCCTTGTCCAGACAAGTCAGTTGACAGTTTGCGAGAGTTGTTCCCATCAAATAACTCCAGGGTGTATTTTCCCTTATCTGCATCTGTTGGGTTCAGTATGTGAAGCCAGATCTGGTTCATTGTGCTCCCAGCTTTCAGTCTGTCACGGCTTTCCAGTTGTTTCTCCCTAAGTAAACAAATGATACAATTTCAACAGTATTTAGCAGAACTGTATAAATTAGAGCACTAACTTTTTTTAGACCTATACTGCTTAAAATAAGAGAGTGGGAGTCCCGACCTCACTGTTAATTTCATGGAGAGTTATGTACTTAGTCGCTTTTGAAAATCTCACGGGGCATCTAGCAGTGCTTTTAGGCAGTTTGCCAAAGCTCTAAAAACTCTACAAAAGACCTCTTAGTTTTTATTTAGGAGATTAAATAGTATTTAGATGTTGAATATTTGTACGCATTTAGCCCTTAAACATTATTAAAAATTGGCCTCCTTATATACATGTGTAGGTGGTATCTAATAAAACACCATTTCTCTATTCTGTGAAGATATTATGAGGCTAAATTATCTAGTGTTTGGATAGAATTTTGTAAAGTTTGGGAATATCTGTTATTCAGAGTGGGGTAATAGGGTGGTTTAGGGAAGTACAAAGTAGTAGAAATAAAGAATTTGAAAAAAACCCAACAATTTCTTTTCCTGTCTGTTAACCAAGGTGGCTGTAACTGAGCAGTACCTTCAATGCATCATTATTATTCCAGTAAAGATGATCACTTATAAATATTTCTGTGGTGCTAAGATAAAAATAATATGACTGCTTATTTTGGAATTCCCAGACATGTTTCAGGATGCAAAGTGAATTGTGTTTTTCAGCCCTTACTCAGACAAATCTACCATTGCCTTAAAAATCTACAGGCTCAGGCCTAACATTTTAGTTTTGATGAAAAACAGTTACAAGCAATAGGACTCCAGAAGCCTTCCAAATATCTTTTGAGGACTTACTTATGATACCAGGTTGTTTTCATGTAGTCTGTGTAGTACTTCACATCTGTGTAGATTTTGATGCCTTCTTCAGTAGGCTGAATCTTCAGAGGTGTAGCAGAAAGAGCTAATAGTGTAATTGAAAGACTGAAACTGAGGAGGACATTCAAGAATGCACAATATCGCACATTACACAAACAAAATCCCAAGTGACCTGTTAACATTTCTCTCTGGAGAATGTGGCTAGCTGAAAGCTTGATGGTATTCTACCTCTTGAATGCCCTGGATCTTTTAGCCAGCAGCCAGTAGAAAATGTCAGCATCTCTTCTAAAGACCTGCGTCTGGAATACACGTCATAGATAGAAATAGTAAAACTTGCCCAAATTCACATAACAAGTAATGTGACAAGGAGCAGGCTGCTGGCACAGAAAGGTTACAGAATTAATTTGTAAGTGCAGAGGGTTTGGTGTCCCTGGGTTTATTTACTGACCCTCCTCCTTGACAGTTTGAAGGTGCTTCTAACACTAAAGGAATAGAAAATAGGTGGTGGTGTACTTGATCCAAACCCGGGGACAGCTGTTTGCTCTGATCATGGCACCCCACCTTTCTCCCCTTCCATTATTACTGTGTCAGCTGATGAGAAAATGACATACCACTGATCCTACACAGCTCCTTGAGAAGGTCTTCAAAGGCTGCAAAGACATAAAGATTGATATAAAGTGTCTATAAATACAATATTTAGCAAATCACATCTGATCTACCAACTTAATTTCATTATGTTTAGGATATATTATATCTAGTAGTTATTTGCTGTCTTTTTCTGTTGCAAAGCTTACTCAGAATGGATTTTTTGCCACTAACAACTCATTTATTTTTAGATGCTGGGCATTTCTTGCTAAATATAGCTTCTGTCTTCCTTAGCGCTCAGCATATGCAACAGACTGCCTCACAGAAAGCAGATTTATGTATCAGGTTTAAATGGTAGATTCCAGATGTCAGGGTAGGATTTAATCTTGGGAAGCAGAAACTTCTGATTGATGCTGAGTTGAAGTGACCGAAACATTACTGAGCTTTTAACTGTGGTGCTTGACAGAATTTATAATGCAGTCATAGCTTGATAAATGACTATATATGTAAATGACATTAGAATGTCAGAACTGCATATTTATTTTTCAATTTCCAGAGCACATTCAGAACACTGAAAAGTGAAGCAGGAATATGCAGCAGCGTGTGATTGTTTTTCCACTTAATGTTGTCTTTAACAACTATTCTGTTGTCGTAATTCAGCCTAGAATTTTTCTCAGTGATGGGGGATGCAGAGTGGAAATGTAAGTTTGTTGTCCTGATGCTTCAGAGGACTGGCTAAACTTCCAGGAGTGAAAAGTTGTCTGTGGATTATGAAATGAAGTACAGTATGGACAGATGAAAAGAAAAAAGGTCTGAGATAAGATGCAAAGGACACTTTTATTCTGTTGATTGGGCTCTGTATAACTCTGGCAGAGTAAAAGACTGTTTTACATAGTGCATTTTATGAAATACTTGTGATTTTTAAAATGATCAGCATATATATATGCTGTAGTAGATCAGGAAATTAAATTTGTTAAATTTGACCAGTAACTTTTTTTTGCAGGTTTTAATCCCTATAAAAGCCTGTAGGTACTATAGTAATTAACAATGTGGTAGAAAGTTATGAAATTTGTTTTTAAATCCAAATTGAATCCCAGGCAGGGGTGTGAATAGGTATTATTGCCTGGTACAAGGTTCTCTTACCTGCTTTTGTGAGATCAAGTTGGGTGTAGTCCTCTCCTCGGTCATCTGAAACAAGTGCTTTGTATTGGCCCTCATCTGCTTTGGTTATCTAGCAAATATATATGTACATATGTAATATTTATTAAAAATACCCCAAACCCAAACACATGCACGCACACACCCCCTAACAGAAATGTCACGTATCATTGAAATCCGGCAGGATTTGGAAAAGGGGGAAAAGCTGAGATTTTCTTTTTCCCTCCCAATGAATTTGGCTGGATGGATCAGAAAGCAGGGCAAAACCAGCAATTCACCCCAGAATCTCCTTTGCAAGGTTAGAGGCGCCCTCGGTTCATTATGAACTGATATGTTGTCAGTTACAGGGAGCCAGTATCTCAGCTTTTGCCCTCAGTCACCCTTTACCACTGTATGTTCTTAGTGGTGTAAGGTACAGGTACGTCTGGGACTCAGTGATGATGAATGCCCACTGCTCTGTAAATTTTCCTCATTTTCCTTTGCCAATGCTCTTGAGTGCCAGCCTGCAGTGTTCCTGCTGGTCCTCAGACTTGTGTGAGCAGGGATTCCCATTCACATATGTTTATCTACGTGTTTTCTATCGGTGATTTGGCTGTTTTAAATTAAGATGCAAAATCAAATCCAAACAAGCTTTGAATTAGCCATGCAGAGATTGCACTAAAACTCTAACTGCACCATCAAGTTCCCTTTCTTCGGCTGTATCTTCTCTGAGGCAGTTAAGATTACAAGGGGGATTATATCTTCTTGTCTGGCCTTCTCTATCGGTCAAGCCATAACATTTCTTTCACTTACTTCTGTAATGAGCTCAGTCATTTTTTTTTTTTGTTACTAAAGTTCATCTCCAGAATAGGCAACCGGTCCTGATCAGAAAACCTGAAAAGCCCACACTTTTCTTTTTAGCCATTCAGGACATGTTAAACTTTTAACAGCCACTCACTGTTAAAAACATCTTAGTTCTAATTCAGATCTGACGATAATGTTACATCGTTTCTTCTTTTGTGCTTTTCTCAGCATTTGTTCAATTTCTTTCATTTAGTGGGCACTACCCAAAACACACATTCAGTGTTAATAAGATCAACCCATATTTTTTGCATTTTCCTGTGATTACCAAAGTCTGAGTTTATTTTTTTCACCTTTTTAATATGAAGAGTTCCAATCCCAGTCTGTGGATCAAACACACCACCTGCTCGTGCTTTCTTATTGAAGAACCATTGGAAGCTGGTGTCCTTTCTCAGATTTGTTGCCTGTTTGAAGTCAACATTTAGAAGTCAGGGTTCCAAATGCCTTTTATTTCTGAATGCCTGGATGTCCTTCTAATATGAAACATCACTTGCATTAGAGGATTGCTCCAGAATCTTAGAAACTTCCTTTTTTATTAAAATTTCTGTCCAAGATATAGTCTCTCTTAACTTTCTTTGGTCTCCAGATAAGCAAGCATTTGGATGAGCACTGTTCATACCCTTCCTTAAAATTCATATCTAAAATTTAATGCAAAAGGGATTCAAACTGTGCAGTTGCATCACATAGCTCTATGTACCTTGCAGGTAAGGAGTACTTCACAGTTCTCAGTAACCTTCCATTTCAAGTTCTCTATAAAATGTGGACCTGTAAAAGAAAATAAATGTCCTTTGCAATGCATTTACACAGGTCTCAAGTGTTACCTACAGAAATGCCTCCATCCAGTGGTGAATCCCCGCAGTGCAGTCTGTAGGGAATGCTTCATGGTACGGGGTTTTGTATGCAATAGGCACCACAGTTCAGAGCATATAATTATTGCTGGTTTTGTATTGTCCTTAGGTAATGTTGAGGGATCCTATCTTAAAATGTAATTAATGATGCTGCCTAACCAGTCCTTTGTGATTCTACTATGCGTCAGGTCAGTGTAGCAGTTGATAGGTATTTCCCAGGTGAATTGCAATAGAATAGAAAAGCCATATACTTTCTGATTTTCTTCCTGATTCTGGGAGCGTAAAATGGGGGACAGATTACTTTATATACACTTTTACCCTATGCTAAGCATCTCTGAACACAGGAGACTGGACCTATATTCTAGTGTGGTATCACAGTTATTAAGTGAATATTTTTATCCCTGCTAGAAGGGCATCACCTTACCAATTGTAGTATTTTTCTCTGAAACTGTTTTATAAACTTCCTTATTCATTAATATAAGATGGGGGATAAAATGAAAGGGGAACACATGGTTCTTTTTAAACTTATCTAGAGAATCCTGTTTTCTACAAGGAAAGCACGTGGATCTTAATTACATGGTATATATTCAGATTGGACAGTTTTCAGAATTCAAAAATGTTCAGTGTTACAGCACTGATGCAGAAGATCTGTACTGAGGATTGTGGCTAGAATGGCTAAAAATACTTAAATAACTTATTTTGATTTTTAAGAGCATGGCAGAGTATCTTAAAATAAGGAATCTTAGCCTAGTGTATTAATCAGCTTAAATAATACACTTTAAAAAGATGATAAAGAGAAGTATTTAGAGCACTCAGTGAAATAGCTTTGCTCAGGTTTTGCCATCCTGTTGGCATAATTTCTGGCAAGTCATTAACCTTCAGCTTATCTTACCCTGCTTTTTCTTCCATTGTCTCCGTTTTGCATCAGCCTCCTCTGCAACTTTAGCAAAACCTGTGAGAACAGCAATGGTCACAGTCATCAATCCCCCCGCTATTTCTCTGTGTAACACTTTAGAAATTTCTGATCACAAAAGGTATTATCATTAGAGCTGTGATACTTGTTTATAAGACATCCCTAGTGCATGAGTTACCTCTGGTCTGCACTGAGAACCCTGAACAGATTACTACCATCATTCTTTCATTGTACTGGTTGCTCAAACCCTAACATTTATTTTCATTAAAACAAAAGAGTCTCTGAAGACCTGACCATTATGCATTTAGGAAGTGAAATAGGAGTTTTGACCATACAAAAATGTAGGCTAGAAACCCTGAAATTGAAATGTTTAGGAAGTAAGAAACACAGAAGAAGGCAGAGAGCATAGAATTTACCACTGTTCTAGACAACCACATGTAACTTTAGTTATCTCTACTTCCTTCATTGTCAGTAAAGAAAAATGGGCACTTTTAGAGCATCAAACTTATTTTATATCCTGAACTTAGCATGTGCTGAATCACTCAGTAAAACCCTATTTCTCTCCACCAGTTGTAAAGGGAGTCAAGTAGGCTTGACATTTTATAGACACTTTCCATTCAAAAAGTTTGGAAGCTTTAGAAGGTCACTTGAAAGCAAACTGTTTGCAAGAGCTGAAAATAATGATAGACACTCTATGGGGAAGTATTTGAATGAGAATCTTATTACTTTCTATTTTTAATTAATTAAAAAAGCTCTCTGTTCCAGCATATACAAGGACCCTTTATGGTTCATGTTCAGCCTGCTTTGTTGCTTGGACTTGTCCTTGAGTACAGTTGACACTGGTTTCTTTATTACATTCAGTTTAATGCAATTAACCAGCTGTTAAATACACTGAATTTTCAACCTGATCCTGTTCTGAGATAAGTGAATACATGTCATACAGTTTACTGCCAAGGCACAGACAGTTTGCCATAGCATGATAGTATGTAAAACATCTGAAAAAGACAACTAAGCATTCCACCGGATATTTTGCTTTAGCAGACCATTTTATCATCAGGACCCTATTTATAAGACCAAAAGCTTAAATTTATGTTAAATTCAGATAATTTCTTACATGATTCCTGGACTTTAAATGTGTGCTAAAATAAACATTTGTGCTCCCAATTCCCAGTGTGCCATTATAACTGGAAATACTTTGGGGCCTTAAGTGCCTAGAAAACTTTCCACTGAGCGTGGCAGTCTATATTTGATCCTGAATTTCCACTTACATTCATCCACAAGAACTAGGGTGAATTGATTTTTAGCTTTTCCATCTTGCAGCTGGGCTGTGTACATTCCTTTATCGTCATCACAGAAATTCTCTATTATCAGTTCTACAAGACCTTTTCCTTTGACAAAGTTTATTTTATGTGTCTGTAAAGAACAAAGGAAATATGATAAACTGAATAGTTTTTCCACAGCGGAACTGTTCCAAGGTCAGACCCTGGCATAGTATCTCTGCAACATATAAACATTACGGTCCTTTTATATATGTATCCTTATATACTTCCCACATCTCATAGGAGTAATGAAGCTGATGTACTCCGATATTCTGTATACTGGGATTCATCTATTATTTGTTTACGTATGTAGCTATAGTAGAATTGTTTGTAACAGAACTTTTATCTGGGAGAAAGCTTCTGTTAAAACCATATAACACAATACATTCTTTCTTGTTGGATATGACAGACTTTTCAGCTTACTAGAATCTGTATGAATTTTAGTATAATCAAATTATACATCTGTGGCACATAATTGCATATTTGGGCAATGATGAGTAACACTGCCACCCTCTTGACATCATGTAAGCACTACTGAACCTTTATACATACACCCCGAAACCTGCCAGATGCTCAAACATAAATACCATTATGCCTTTCCACCTTGTTTGCTCTAAGCAACTATTATCATTACAGCTTGACAAATACTTTGTAATTGTGCATGACCATGTCAATTCTCCAGTGTAGAAAAGACAGTTCTGAGAACAGAAAAAGCCTTCAATAAATTTGGTACACATTCCTTTAAAAAACATCAACATTGCAGTAACAGCTCTGAAATTCTTTGGGCTAGTCCTATCTTTGGGCTAGTCCTATCCCTTTTATATATCTGGTCTTTTTGTTATCCTGGCATTGCTACACTGCATTTAACTGACAGGCGAATGATTTATATTGTTCTTAATTCTCAACTGTTCTCCCCTCTGGCCCTGTCATTCCAAATACTTTTCAAATGTTATAATATTAACTTGATATGGGAAGACAAGGAAGAGGCTAGAACTTTTTAAAATGTATCAGAATGTTGGAGTGCACTGTAACACATGATGCAGTGTTAATTCCAGTGCCTCAGACTGAGAAATAAATCACTTTCATCTGCTGTTAGAATTCATGAGATTTATCTGTATTCAATTCAAGGAGATAGGGTGGAAAGCTTGCAGATTTGCTTGGTAAAGCAGAAGAAAAATATCCTGTCTCATTGTGAGAGATGGTATTTCTTTAGCATCCACTAAAATGAGTCGAATTTGTTCATCCAAGACAAAGCTCTCTCTCCCGCACAGGTGCGTTCATAGTATCAGATGAATTACACATGGCTGAGGTTTGTTGTCAGAAAATTCCTTTATAAAAAGGAAGTCTCTGCTGTGGCAAGATTGTCGGTGGCAGCCTCTCAAGAGGGGGAGATAAAAGGAAAGCTGGATAAGGAGGGGACATTCTCTGAGTGTTACCACTGAAGGTTTTGCTGGCCATAGCACTGAGGAATATTACACTGTATTAACTATCAGTGTCAGTGCTGCAGCCTTGCTTGATACTAGGACTGGAGAGTTTGGCTTTCTGTTTATACACAGTGGAAAACCAAGCCCTAGAGTCTTTCAAAAACACACATCAAAATACCTGATGGGAAGTTAGAGAACTGGGAATGTACCCATTTGCTCCGTCTCCCTGTTCAGCAGGGGAAAAGTAAGTCAGAATTAAAAATGAAACAAACCAGAACATACTGGAGTACTTGTAAGCTCCTTGTCATTGAAGATTAAATGCAGCTCTGCATTTGGTGACAGCTTTTCAACTTCCAACCATAGCCGCACTTCTCCTTTCTCCAGAACATCGATGTTCCATCCAGATATCAGCTTGATCACTGGAAAACAAAGCGAACCACAGAGGGGAATTCATAGGCAAACCACAAAATTTACCTCAGCTCGGGTTATGCCAGGGTTCCCCTTTCAGAGTCTATACAGATGGTAGTGGCTTCTTGCTGGTTCAACTTACGTGGGTTCCTGATTTCATGGCTACGTTTCAATAACTTGTCCAGATCTGAAATGCGAAGAATAATAAGTCATTTAGATTTGTACAACTAGGTCAAAATTAATTCATTGTATTAATTTAATTTAATTTGTTAATGAGATTTATTTATGTCAAGAAGAAGATAATAAGGACAAAACATTCGATAGTGGGAAAGATTAGAAAAATTTGTGAAGATAATTCTTAGTTATGTTTGAATAAAATGTTGGTTGTATCAATGCAAGAAACATGTTGAAGAAGTCTTAAATCACTGTGATAGTGTAGCTGTGTGTGAAATCTGAACTGTAATGGAAAAATGACCTTCCAGGACCATGGAATCTTTTCGTAGGGGACTGTAAAAGAACCTGCCCTTGAGCCTTCACGGAATGGGAAACATCTTTCTAATGATGCCACTATCATTAAGTGACGTTAGTCACTTACTGTTCCTCTACAAGAAACTTTCCTCTAAACATCTAATATTAGAATATCATGGCATGGTAGATTTTTGTTCTTGTCAATTTACCTTCTTTTGTTAAAGTGCAGCTGGCGGAGATATCGTCATCTACGTCAGTGACCTCCACTGAATATATACCAAGATCCTTTTCTGATGGGTCTTTCAGTATAAGCTTAGATCTTAGAAATAAAAAAAATAATAAAAATTGTATTTTCCTCCAAAATTATGCCTTCTGTAACAGAATGCAATACATTTGATACACCCAGAACATCAAATATAGTACACATTGTCATTTATATGTGGCACTGAGGAGCAAGGCCAAAATGTTAGCAATATGATGAGTGATGCTTCCCTTTTGTGACCTGAAGATTGCACTGAATGCCCTATTTCATGGACACCAGAGCTGACAATCAGGGACAGAGATTTGCAGTTCAATAGCATATGTGTATTTTAGCTGAATATTGGAAGGAGAGGGAAACATTTGTCTTCATGTTTTTCTCAGTGTTTAATGTGCTTTTTATTTGACAATCCACAAATAATGTTCTCAATGTGCATTATATACTCACTTATTGCCTTTCTCTTCAGTCTGAACTCTGTCAGCATCCGGTGGTCCTTCATAGTCCTTTGACCAGATAAATTCAGAGGAGTCATTCTTTTCAGGAGCTTCAAAAGCCATATAAATGAAACCCTCTTCATCAACCCCGAGTTCAATTTCATTTGTGCCTGTATGAGCAAAAAACCCACAAAACATTCCTTATCAAAACAGATCAGGGCTTAGCTTCTGGACATCTAACTCAAAAAAAAAACCCCAAATCGATAAAAACTCCAGAGTGTACAGCTAGAGTAAATTAATTTGGGCAGTTTGATTTGCTAGTCTTTATTTTGACTGAGGTTCTTTCTTGCTACGAAACACCTAGCTGATGTTTCATAAAACATTTTTTTACCAGAATCAATGTAGTATTTACAGACTCACACAATCTCATCATTTTTATTTTCATACCAGGTTTGGTTTTAGCCACCACAGGATCAGAGGGAAGTGAAGGGGGTCCAATTCCAGCCTTGTTCAGTGCTCTTACTCTGAAAATATAGCATTTCCCTGTCTCCAGATCTGAAACCTGCAGGTAACAATAACAGGAGTTAACATAAGAATAAATGAGAAGCAACACTTGGATACTAAGTGCATATACAGACCTTCATATGGGTGGTGGCTGTGGACTGTTTATTTATTTGATTCCATTCATCTGACCCCTCTTCACACATGTCTACATAATACCCTGTGACTGGACCTGCTCCTGTGTACAACGGTGCTTCCCAGTGTAGCTTCAGGGATGAGTCTCTTACTTCAGTGCACTTCACATCATAAGGAAGGCCTGTTCAGGGAAGGGGAGGCTGTCAAACGGTAACAGTAAGAAATGAAACCGGGTGCACTTTGTTTGAGTTTGAGATCAGAAAACAGAGAGTTTTAAGATAACAAGTGAATAGTGGGTCCATAGGAGATGCTTTCTATGGTAATTACCTGTGGAGGTAGGTTCTAGAAAAGCATACATCAGCTGGTTTAATGTTATTTGCTTTGGTGTAATATACAAAGATGTTAAGATATTAGATTCAGATTCTTCATTCTCTGGAAACATTATTAAAAATACCTGGGTGCTGTATCTGTGTAACGCAGAAATAGTACCCTATGTCTGAATCGGAAGTTCCCTAGAAGTGTTTGTGTGCTTTTCTGTACTGGGAGCCGCTCTTCTACAGATCTATAGTATTCAGAAGTCCCTTGGGTTCATAGAAGAGTGAGGAGATAACTAGTATACCTGGTAATATTTTTCTGTCTCTTGTTTCTACATGAGAGATACCTGGTTCTGGCATTGTCCATTCCTCACATCTGAACAAGTCACTGGGTTCAGACACTTCCCCAACACCAGCCATGTTCATTGCACAGGCACGGAATTCATACAGGTGACCTTCCTCAAGGTTGCTGACCTTTGGGTTCAGAAGTGCAAACAGATTATTAGTTCAGCCCTTTGTGGTTGTAGTCTTGTGAGGGTAGGAAGAGAGTTCTAGACTAGAGGAAGCAGAGGAAAAACAGCTCAACCCTTGTTATAGCTACGGTTCCCACTGTGCTTAAAGGACAGTATTATATCTGAAATGAATACCGTGTAAACTCGTTGAGGAATTGGGTGAATATTGACTTCATGCCAATCTAGTTCAGATGTATCATGCTGATCTAGGAAATAACCCAGAATCTTTGTTCCTCCCTTGCGCTTCGGGGGTTTCCAGCCGATGGTCATGTCAGCCTTCCCACAGTTTAGAAGAACAAACCCATGTGGCGCTGATGGACAAGCTGCACAGCAAAGGGAGAGAGAAAACTGGGTGTTGTTGAGTGCAGGTCTGGGATCTAGGGATCAGGAAAACAGGTGTGGGTGTGGGATAAACTGGGCTGAGGAAATCCTTGTGTGCTCATATCACATGTGATTCTATTTGTGTTAAGGCCTCCTACTACCCCTTTTGCAGTGTGAAAGTATTTGAAAATGACCAGATTCTATTTGGAAGTCACAGCAAAAGTCACCGATGTGTCTCAGGATGTTTCTTGCATGTTACTTTATGGTTTGTCTGACAGAAAAGATGGAAGCAGTGGGTCGATAAATGGCGAAGATGGAGGGTTAGATACTGGCTAATGTGGTTGGCAGGATTTTGTAATTGCCCTGGAGAAATTCACAATGCTGATTTCCCGATACAAGCATAATTGAGCACTTAAAATGGTCACTTGTACCAGTGCCAAATAAATCCTGAAAATGTAACACACTGCTAAGTCAAAATGCTAATTAATTAACTCTGTCCACCCTTGACAAGTATAATTGATGTCAGAAGCAGCAAGGTACAAGAAAATCAGTTCCTTGTTGCTTTGTTATGCTTATCTGCTCAACATTATTACCACTACATGTAATAACAGCTATGCATGATAGATACATTTTTGAGGGATTTAATTTTTATGTGTATGTGCATGTATAAGTTACTACTTACCAATAGCTGGCCTTACGATGATAGGATCTGTTTCTGGTGAGCTTTCACTCAGTCCTGCCTCACTGACAGATTTCACACAAAAGACATATTCTTTTCCAGGCTGCAGCCCAGGAACAGTAAATCTAGGAGACCAAATTAATATGTTTGTGTTTGTTCAAAGTACAGGTAAACAGTCTTTGGAACAGACAGGAATACATTTTAATAAGGCACTGTTACTTAAAAAATCATTATTTGCCATTACAAATTAAAGTGCACAGTGTCACATAAAATGGCTCCCAATAAATCAGACAGTAAGTATAGATTGGATAGAGAGGTGTCACATTGCTGGCTGGCATTGTCGTTAGAATAAATAGGACTTTTTAATGGGCTTTTTCTGCTTGACATGTGACCCCCATAGCTAGAGGAGCATTCTAGATCTGTGTGTGAGTGACACCAGCTTACTCTACTGGAAAGCAAGCAAAAAAATAGGAATGGGGTTCTGCTGGTGCCACAAGGTCTATCTACATTCTGCAGATCCAGAGTCTATGAAGATACAGACTTTTCTGTCAGTCTGGCTTTGATGTGAAAGTGAGACCTCGAGCAATAGTTAATTCTATAAGAGGACGTGGTGTTTGTGTGCATGCAAGCCTATGCGTGTACAGTGAAGGAAGTTCTTTTTTTATGTGAAATATGACTCCAGCCATAAACAGAAGAATCCAAGTTGGCAGCCTGTCTTCTCTCAGCGGAGAGTAATAGCTGAACTCACTCATTACATGTCACAGGCTTATTGTTGACAGTTTGCCATTCTTCTGTCCCAGTCTCCCGACAATATATGTAGTAACCAAGAGGCTCCAGACCATCCTTTAACTTATCCCATTGCAAAACAACAGATGTCTTGGTGTCTCTGAAAGCTAAAACCTGAGATGGTGGAGGAAGAGTAGCTAAAAAAAGAAAAAAAACAGAGAAAAATAGGGGCGGGTGTTAAATTAATGAATTAGAAAAAACATTATAAGTGAGTGAGTTTGATTTATTCACCTTTTCCAGAGCATCATTCTCAAATTAGAGCAAAATACCATGGACATCGTCCCAGTCTACAGCCTATATTTTTATGTTTGGGTTTGCCATATCTCATATTCCTCTCCCTTACAGCCCATTGATTCTGCGGAGTTACACCTACTTAACATTCTCTGCATAGAGGAGAAACGAGACTCATGTAGTAACTCTCATGTAACTCCACTGTGAAATGGGACCTGCGTCACTCTTTGGAAAAAAGGACAGTATGAATGAACACTAGGGCAGCTTTAATATGGCAGAATATAAAAAATTAAAAGAAAGTGGTCATCTCTCTGCCTAATGGAAACGGGGACATGAGTCTTTGCATCTGTTACTGTTGTCAGCTCAGTCTGGGAAGAAAACAAACCAAACCGGCACTGTGAAGACCTGCCTGAAGCCCCCAGAAACAGGCTGCTTCAGCAGTCGTATCATTCCTTCCAAAACTGGTCTGTGTAATGGCTCTCTTACATGGCGCTGGAAGCATACTTGGATTAAACACAGGCTTCAACTGTTTCTTATTTTATTAAATGCAATTTTCCCATCATTGCTTGGTTAGATTTACACTGCACTGACCAACTGCAAAGTAATTAAACAAGGATTTAAGGCTTTAAGAGATTTCCTGATATCAAAGCAACTGCTGTAATCATATACCATGAAGTTTAAAGGAAAGGCGGGGCAGGGGAACCCACATGTTACTTTCATACTACATCTCCTTTTCCATATCATTAGTGTAGAGCATATTAGTGAAATAATTACCCAGTTTTGCTCCAGCTGTTACAGGCTTACTGGGCAGGGATGGCTCACTGATTCCATACTTGTTAACAGATCGCACGCGGAAACAGTATGATTTTCCTTTAACAAGATCAAAGAGTGCAAATCTTGGGGAATTAACTGGCGTATCCAGATTAACCATTTGCCAGGAGTTGCTGCCTACAATTGACTGTAACGAAAAAGGTGATGATTTACAACTCATGCTGTAACTCAAGCTTAAAACCCTCAATAACAAAGAGCAATAACAAAGCTGATATTTACCAGAAAGTAGTTTAAAAAAAAAAAAGAAACAAACAAAAAATCAAGCAGAAAAAGTAAATTATGTATTTCTTGTTGATGATACACCCAAACTTTTCTTCTTTGGCAACAGAGGGCCCCTTTGCAGCACAAATGGTACAGCAGGTGGGAAACGTATGAAAAGGAGATGGGTAGAAGATAATAATTAACCAGTAAAATGACTAGTGGGGAACAGAAAAGTGTACTATTGTGCAGTTCTTCACAGCTTTTCCACAGTTAGGGGCCCACAGGGCAGAAAAAGTCTTGCTGTTAAAACTCGGCTACTCTTCTGTCATGTAAAACTTACTTGTTAATGTTTGCTAATCATTACTGCTTGAGTTGGTGTCAAGAGTCAGGATCATAGCTCAAGTAAATTGTGGAGCTGGAGAGAGGCTGAGCAAGCCATTTTTGAGGCTGTAGTTCTCCAGTTATCAACACAGTGAATAGCCTTGCCTGTGCTATAGACCATCAGAGAAATAAATGATTCTGTTCTGCAGTTTCCCTTCTATGTGATATTCTTTTCTTACCTTTTCCACGTAATAATTCAGCGGCTCTCTGCCTCTTGGATCTGGTTCATCCCAGGCCAAAGCCACATAATCTTCTCTGACCTCACTTGCATGAACATTGGTGGGTGGCAGGGGGATTTTAATATGTCCTATGGGAAGTCAGAATACACTATGCTTTAGTGGCAGGAAAAATAAGTTCTTTTAAAATGGATTATGTTTTCCCACTATAAAGTAAGATTCTTCAGTATAAAGGAGGAGTCTTAAACCCTTTGGGGACATAGAGGCAAACCAAGAGTATTATAAAAGAATAGTTTCTGATCCTTATGCAGCTGGCAATGATGTTTCACCATATATTTTCCTAAGTGTGTTTTCTCCAGAGTCATGTTATTACAGATCTCATTGTTGTATAACAATAATTTCTTTCTGAGAGAATGAATCACTATAAATTTGAACTTACCTTCCAGGTCATCCTTGAAAATTTCTATTGTCCTGCCTTCGTCGTATGGAACAACTGTAACATCAAACAGGGCCATGTTATTCACTAAGAGAAGATGCTTGGGGCTTGTCAAAAAAGACAGAGCCCAAGACAGTGTCATTTGGTTATATGCATAATTATATACATTTCATTACACATACCGTGAAATTTCCTAACTGGTATTTTGATCTTTTTTCATTCAGGCTAGTATTAAGGTGGGTTCAGCAAATGCACAGCATGGCAATATGTTGTAGTGATATTTGTGAGAATGGGGAGAATCTGGACAAACTGCATTCAGTTGTCCCTGCAGCCTCACATTGTACTTAAGGAGCACATTTTCCTGTTTTTAGTACAAACCTGTCACTCTCTTGTCCTTGCTGGGGTCATATGTTGTAACTGGATCACTGATTTTTGAAGGATGACTGATGCCCTCTTTATTGACAGCCTTTACTCGGAACTGGTACGTCTGTCCTTCAGCAAGGCCCAGGACAGGGTATTTGCAGGTTTTCACAGGCTTGTCATTGCATGGGACCCAATCCTCTGACCCAGCAACACACCTGAAATGAACACAGCCCATGGAGTACTTCTGTGTTTTTTCCACAACATGATCATGAACTTTTTTTGCTCAAAGATCACTAACATACAGACCTTTCAATATAGTATCCCAGGATCGGGCTTCCTCCGTTATCACTAGGTGCTACCCAAGAAAGAATCAAGCAGTCTTTATTTACATCATGGCATTTCACGTTGAGTGGGGATCCAGGTGCACCAGCTGTTTCTGCTGCAGCATCTATAGAAAGACAAAGTGATATAAGTGATACTAAGTTTTTTCTTCTCTGTATCAAAATTTTCATTCAACAGCTTAATTCAAAGTGTGTAAGGGCCAACATCCCAGTAATACGAGTCATATTTTCTATTACCTAAATCACTATTGAAAATAAGATTTAGACATTTTGATAATTTTATCTATGCACAAAACTGGGAGACAGTTTCTTGTGAATGAGGTTGTGAATTCCTTTATGCCAAGGTATTAGGAAAGAAACTTTTGTTCTAAGTAGGATAGAATCCTGCTTATACCTCTAACAAATACATATGTGGTCTGCTCTTTATATCCATCCAATGAGGGGATGCGGATAGTGTAGAATCCCTCATCTTCTTTGTAAGCACATGACACCGTCAGAGAAGCCTCCTGGTCTTGGTGCTTTAGTTCCCGACATTCAGAGTTTTGCAGCAACTCACCTGCGAAGCATGAGAAGGGGTAAAGGAACTCCACCTAAACTGGCTGAGTCAGGAGTGGCATATTTCCAAATGCAAAAAAACCCCACAGAGCAAGATGAGGGATCTGTAAGACACTCCTGGTATTATTATTATTATTATGTCTCCAAGTTACTTTGTTGCTATGGCTGTCTGTTTTCTTTGTACACAAATGCAGAGCAAAAAGCATGGTCCTTGCCTGGAAGAGCTTGCAGTCCAAGCAAAAAAAGAGTAATAAAATGTGGCTTCAGATGAATTAGTGAGTAAAAGGTACTCTTCACAGCAGGTAACTGAATGCTCTGAAGTCTGCCAAATTATTATGCCAGCTCTAACTGAGGATACATTACTGCTCAGCATCTAGGATCTTTTGTCCGAGTGGTGCTCAAAACCGAGAAAATGGAATGGCGCATACTGTGCATTTTGTGTGTGTCTCAGATCTGAGATACAAACTCTACCCAAATCATCCTCAAATCACTAAGAGTCAATAGGTCCTGCTATTTTCACAGCTGATTCTGGCAGAAATGCTGGAATGGCAAGAGGAGTCTTACTGCATTGCTTCTGCTTTCCAAAACTTAATAGCACAGAAAGATTACCAGTTGGCTAAGCTTGACATCCTTGATTGCCACCAGAACAACACAGAACATCCAAAAGGGTTTTTTCACTAGAGAATCACTGGCTTTTCAGTGAATTAACAAATACTTGGAGCTTTCATTATATAGAACTAAAGCTCTTCAACTATTCTTATGAGCAGAAATTTGTCATTACCTCCAAAATATATTAGTGGTATCATCCTTTTACAAATGAGGAAAACATACAAGTTAAATAATAACATCTGTAGCTTGAGAAGAATTGAGAGCAGCTCAAAAATCCTGAATTCTAATTCTCTTCTGTGAACAGTAGATCACAGCTATGAATTCAAATAGTATATTCAAGTAGGTGAATGTATATAAACTTATCTGTTGCATACAAACCATCTCTGAACCAGGTAATGTCTCGTTGGTGTTCAAGTAAATCAGAAGAGAAGTAACAGGAGAGGGTGAAAGGCTCCTTTTCTCTTGAAAATAAGGGTTTCAGTGGAAAAGCAAAATCTGCTTCTCTGGCCATAAGGGATCCTGTGAAATAAAAGTCAGCACGATAAAGAGACTTCCCAGAGCCTTCCTCCTTGCAGTATTTTTATTACCGTATATTTAGAGTGGTACCTGAGCCTTGCACTTTTCACATGTGATCAGGCTAATAGGAAAAGCTATAGGTCAGAAAAAAAGAATCAAATTGCTTCAGACTATAAAAATAAAAGAAATAATAACAACAATTATTTACTCACTTCTGTATATTTCTGAATCAAATCCTGACTCCTTTCCATAATATTCTATAAGACAAGAAGAAAATACATTTAGCAACTCTCATGCCAGTGTTTATCTTCCCCTCAAAAACATACAATGATACTCAGCAAACTATATTTTCCCCTCAAACCAGCTCTTAATGTGAACCCTCAAAGTGTCATCATGTAGTAAAACATTAATTCAGCTGATGACCTTCACAAAGAACTGAGGATGCATGTATATAGTACTTGTATAAGTAATACTGCTTTAAATGCTCATGTGCGCACAGTTAAGGAGATTTCTTTTTTTCTGTTTGGCTTCTGTCATTTTAAGCTGCACTAGGAAAGTTATGCTGACTAAAAACATGCATACAAAGAGCTACAGCTCTGTCATATGAGTGTACCAATATGGTACTGTTCAAATTAGAAGCGTGACAACCTAGGATCACCCATAACTGAAATGCTTCAATTATGTCCCCATTTGGAGACAGAGCATGACAACTACTCTGCCACATACAGCATGGAAAAGGAAAGAAAAAAGTGTCGGTGCCATAATAATTACTGAAAGTGGAATTTGGCCAGACCCCTGGGATTCCCAGAGGATGATGTGGGATTCTTGAAGACTACCAGTGACTGGGACTTCAAGCTTTAAGCAAAAGAAAGGGTATCTGTCTTGAGACACTAAAGTAATTCCTGGAGCCGAGGGAAATGTGTTCCCTTCCAAATCATTTGTTTCAACAGCCGTGGATTCTTTGGAGGCATCACATGTGAATACTGGCCTGCTTCATCTGATCCAGCCTGTGAGAACTGCTGGCATCGCAGAACAAAATGAAATTATTTGGAGCTGAAATCTAAGAACTGATGCACTTAACACGAGATGAAATGGAGATACTTTCTTATCTTTATAAGCGTCAAGAAAGGCACATGAAATAATGCCTGTTTTTTTAGTGAATGAAGCCTGGCAGTAGCAGAGCTCACTCGTAAGCAAAAGATGAGGACTGAGGGTTAATGGCTGAAGAGGAAAGCAATAGGGAGCACAAGAGGCAAAGCACAGCCTCATGCCAGGTCCTGTGAGACCCTCAGTGATGTCTCTAGGTAAAGTGAACTTCTGCTGCAGGAACTACAGATCCTGGAGACCCTCCCCTGGCATCAAGGGCATTCCAGACAGTGTGGGGCCAGGAGAAGAGATGCCATCTGCCTGCCTGGGGGATGAGGAATGTTTCCAGTGGAGGCAGGATTAAGGCCTTGGTGTAGTCTCTATTTTCAGAATGTTAAATGCAAATAGCAAAAGGAAGAATCATGTTACTGGGATGGCATTAGACAGGGTCAAGGGAGAAGGAACCGTGTGCGCCGCTTACCCGCAATCACAAGGAACAATGCTTGCAAGCTGTTTGAAATGCTGATCAGGCCTGATGAAGGACAGTTTAATCAGGCACTTAGAGGTGAAGAGAGCAGTGCCACCCAAGGTTTTCTGTGATAGACCACATCTCTTATTCTACCATTGTGCCTGCTCTGATCCTAAAGATGCTGACAGGAATTGGGAGGAGTATGTGATTATTGCTATGGATTTTTTTTCAGGCAGCTGCTTCTGCTTTATGGCAAAGGTCCAGTTCCTGAGTTCTGGTAATGCTATAAGAACATTTATAGAAGAGAAGCATTGCACACCTGGTAACTTTTCTGTATTTCTGTGTTAGGGTAAGGAAATGGGTTCAAGTTAAGCTGGGGGAGGTTTAGGTTGGGTATTAGGAAAAATTTTTTCACTGAAAGGGTTATCCAGCATTGGAATAGGCTGCCCAGGGAGGTGGTGGATTCGCCATCCCTGGAGGTTTTTAAAAAAAGGGTAGACGTGGTACTTGGGGATATGGTTTAGAAGTGGTTTTGTCAGGTTAGGTTAATGGTTGGACTTGATGATCTTAAAGGTTCCTTCCAACCTTAACGATTCTATGATTCTATGATTCTATGATTCTAAGGGGAATTTAGGAATCTGGGAAGGCTTGCAAGTGAAGGTTTTCTGAGCTGTTATACGTGTCCCTTTAGACTTGGTAAGTGTGTGCTGCATATTTCCAGATATGCTGAATTTTGACACTGTTTCGTTAAAGGTATCATAAAAAAGATACCATAAACAATACACTTCTATTACAATTCTGGGGTCACATTCTTCTGTACATGTATGTATCCCAAAACGGTATTCAGATGCAATCAAAATATGGCATGCAAAGACTAAGGATGATAATAACATAACCCATGACAGAGCCAAGAATATATCAAAGCACTAAAAATAAATATACTATCTAAACTAAAGACAACCCTTTCTGTCTGAAAAAATAGTTCAAACTGGCTTTGCAATTCAGTCAGTCGAAGGAACACATCTCTTCATGACCAGTGAGATGTCCAAAGCAAATGTCTTCCCTTCCTATTCATCTGTTAGCGTTTGAATTACTCCCTGGGCTCTGTCAGTCCCACTGAAACGTTTAGTTGTCTACAGTTCTGTGGGTCTATTCTGTTCAGGCTTTTTACAGCAAAATTGTTATTTTTATATATATGTGTATATATATGAAATGTGAACAGCTAAACTATGATCCTATGATACTGCACTGCATGTTTCTTAAAGCTTGATATAATTTCCCTTCTTAAGTACTGGTAGTTTACTTCCTTCACTATATGCCTGGATTTGGCTTGTGCAGAGTGTGTATCTACGGAGTCTATGCCAGTTATTTTAAGAACAACACAGATCCAAAGAAGAAAATCTTGTATTTGCTCTTGGTAGTTACTGATTTGAGAGAGAAATAGGGTATTCTATGCAATATTGCACTGAGAAATCTCCTTGAAAGCCACAAAACTTGTTAACAAATTACTTGCTTATCTTTAGAAATGCAGCAGACTCTTTCTAAGCCTGTTATGTATTTAACTGTATGGCTGTTTCATATCAGTCCAGAAGAACTAAATACCTAAATTTAGTACAATTTCAGCACAGTGGCAGGACAGCTGTGTCTGTATGGAATCTGAAAGATTTTGCCTGAGTCCAGAAGTGACTGAGAAAGAGAAGCTGTTATATCAGCCATATACATATTAGTTAGTGGTAGCTAGGGATTATTTTACCCAGTTGTGCTTTTCCCTCACTAATAACTGAGAGAAATTCTCCTCTCCTGTTAGGAGAGTGCTCATTTCTTTCTCTGTTTTTCCAGAGTGCTTGTATGTTCCTATGATATAATGTGTAGCATTGAAAGTATTTCGAAGAATCTAAAGAATTTGTACATTTAAAACAAAAGGAATATTTTCTACTTACTCCTGACAAGCACTGTAGCAAATGAATAAGCTTCGCCATATTGATTCTTAACTTCAACACTGTACTCAGCAGAATCTTCCATGGAGCATCTGGAAAAAAAACATTTCCCCTCCATTTAGGTTTCAGTTATCATTCATACTTCACAGGACAAATTCAAAGGGGTTCCCCTTTAATCCCAGAAGTTAAAAGTAGATGTTTGCTTTTCATCAAGAAGCTGCTTTTCCTTTCAATTACAAGGTTTTCTTCTACTTAGTGGTCAATTTTTTTTCTCTTGGTACACAGAAACAAACCATTTCAAGTAATGAACAAGTTAAAGACCTGTGGAACACTTGGTTCCACTGAAGATACACATGTATTTTTATACATGTATAATTCACAGTTGAACTAATGGCATTCTGATTACATTGATCCATCCTAAATCACATTGGTACATCTGCTAGTGAAGTGCTCTTAATGTGCATGGCCTTACCCTGAATGAGAAAATTAAATTTTTGGCCATGCCTAAAAAGAGACTAAAAAGGGACCAAATAAGACTCTATTTTTTTTTTAAGATTTTTTTGAACCTCATGAACTGCTATTGAGATTGCTTCTTAATGGCAAAGGTGTAGCTCAGGTGCAACACACTAAAGTCAAGCGGGGTCAGATTCTAGAAGAATACTTTTTTTGTTTAGCATAGACAAACTGGGAGTTATCAGGAAAGCAGGTCTTACTCAACTGAAAAAATGACTCAGACAAGAGCATGTACATTACCTGCTGATGTGCAGGGTCAGCATCCCAAACTTGTTTTTTATCTGGTATTTTCCTGCTGGGGCTAGGCGAGGATCAATACGGGCTCCATTTTTATACCTAGTTGAACACAAAGGAAACATGCTTTTTAGGAAAGGACACAGAAATTGACTGGTAAAACACTTTATTTTAAAATTAACCACAACAGAGGCACAACAGAATAGAGGAGTAGACACAATTCCCTCTTTTACAGGTCTCCCGCATCAATCCAAAACAGCCTTGCAGCTAACCTAGATCCCCTCCCATAGTCCTGCGTGTGCTTCTTCCCTAGGGCTGCTCACAGACTGCCTACGGGCAGCTTAGCATTGGCTTGTTGCGTCCTCCTCAGTTTGCATTGGCTTGTTGCATCCTCCTCAGTTTATGTTCCCTGCTTTGCAGGTTGTGTGAGGGAGTTCGAGCAGATGTCTCTTGCTTCTTTGTGTTCACTGGGAATCTGTGGGAGGTTCATATTCTCTTTGCTCTTTGAATAATTCAAAGAGGTTGTTCTGGAAGGACATAGAACATCAGGAGCTCTGACAGTAGCGGATTTAGCTGCCTACAAAGCCATTAGTAATCCAAATGTTTGCATACTTCAAACCTTCCATGAGAGGAATGGTCAATTACTTTAACAAACTGATCAAAGTACACTTTGTAAATTGTTTTTTGCGTTGATCTTTCATTTATGTCTGTTCCTCTGTTATTAATGGTAAATGCTGCAGTCAGGCCCAGTACATAACACTTCCTCTTCTGTCGTTTGGTAAATATGCAAAGCTGAGTAAATGAAAGAGTTGGTTTGTATTTTACAAATTGTAAAAGCAATAGCAGTTTAAGGCTAAAACCTGCATGGTATGCAAGGTAGGCAAGCCTTGATGGTGTGTATGTGTGCGGTGATTTAGTGCTGACAATAGATTATGCTTTCTGAGACTTAAACCTCGAGTTTGCCTGCAGGGTGGAGGACAGCACCAAGGGAAGCAGGGAAATCTACATGAATGTCAGTCCTATCCCAGAAGGAGCCCCATAGGACTCTTCCCTGCCACAGCCCACTGAATACTTTGTGTCTTTTCTGGTCCTACCAGTGGAACTGGAGAATTGAAAGTGTCTTCTGTGATTTCTGAAGCTCTCCCTTCCTTCTTTCTAGCAGGACACAGATGTTACTCCTTTGGTTGCTTACTGAAATGCACACAGACTGTTAGCCACATGGGCAGCATGAGTCATTGCTATCGACCGACATACCAAGTAACCTGCGGCGGTGGGGAAGCCAGGACTGTACATGCAAGCTTCACTTCCATCCTTTCCCACACTGCATGTACTCTGAGGGGGATCCAGAACATAGGTGGTCGCCCCGAACGCAGCTCAATATATTCCTTCTCCATGCGTGCCTTTTCCAGAGCCTATGACAAGGATAGACTAAATAAAGGCAATAGAAAGGGATTGTGTTCTAACTACACAAATTCTTTTACAAAGGGACATGTGTGATAATGCTTCGGTGCCAGGAGTATGAGACCTTATTTCTAATGGGTTTGAGGTTGTCCTAACACCTGATTGGGTTTAGTATCCTCTCCAGAATGCTAGTTAGTCTTGGCAATTTTAATCCCATTGGTGTTTCTGCTACCAATAGAGATGTCTGATCTGACCTTCCGCCGAAGGGCCTTCCGGTCAGCTCTCACACGCAGCAGTCTGCAGTTTCGAATAACCTCCTTTTCCAACTTTTCCATGTCATTCCCAAACCGAACTCTCTTTTGCCCCCTCTGTTCTAGCTCTAGGATGGCAGCTTCTCTTCTTATCTTGTAATCCCTGCAACAGAGGATGACAAAAGCCAGCAAAAGTTAGGATAATGCTTTTTATTTTGTTTTGGTCTTTTTTGTTGTCTGTTAAATCAGTACAAGTGCTAAGGACAAAAATAACAGTTTGCATGCTGTGTGGGTATGAATGTCAGGCAATTATGCCTCACAGGAACCGGCTGTGCTACCATGAGATATAACACTTCAATGGCACAAGAAGGGGATCCACTATATGACGGCTTTTAATCCAAGGTGGGGAACTGGGAGAAGGTTTAAAGGGAGGAGGGATGTTGATAACTACTCAGGTTGTTCAGCCATCACAGAAGGATGGACAGCAAGATTATTGCCAAGATTTTCTAGGAAAGAGGGGGAGTTCCATCTGTTACCATTAATTTATTATTCTGACTGTGTTTTCCTATGAAACCTGGTTTCTCTCAAGCCCTTGCTTGTGAGCAGGGCCATATTACTCATTATCCCATGTACTAAGGCAATATAATTTTATTTCCTGCATTTTAGTTGAGGTCTGATGTTTTTCTTTTTAAAGGAAGAACTTCTTGATTGACCTGCTCATTTTGCTTCCAAGGAAATGAGTTGAAACCTGTGACCCCTATATATAAAGGTGATGTCACATACAATGGTTGTATTGGAGTTACAATAATTTCTGACTTACTGTGGTATTTCGGAGGTCAAGGCAAGGGCAGCTGCTATCGATAACTCTGAAAGGCTGAAAGTCTCTTCTTCCTCACTTCCAGAGGCAGATGCACATAAAAGAATCCAGACAAAGTTCCATAATTTCATAAACTCAAAATTCAACAAATCTGAATGCTCAGTGCCGAGCGTAGAAAGTCCTGTCTGGATCTGATTTACTCAGCCTGTCCCTAACTCTGTGGCTTACCTGGTTTTGAACTTTTTCTTTCTAGTTGTGGAGGTCATTTGCAAGCTCTGTTGCCTCTCCTCCTTTTCCTCCTCCTCTCTGTGGTGGAAGAAGGTTCGAGTTCCCATGCTGGGAAGTCAAAAATGAACTTTCTTGCTGGAAAAAAGAACATAAAGTGGCTTTCAAGTAAGACACCTTAACAGAATCTCTTTAAGTTATCATTAAGTCCTTGCTTTGCTTTGATGATCAAGGGCTGTGAAGTTCATATAATACTATCTTGTAGCATTCAAACTATGAAAGGGGTTTGTTTCATGATGCTTCTGTGAAAAATAGAATCAGATGAAGAAATTAATAAATCTTTAAAGGCAGCTGAAGCTGTAACAGAGCAGTCGCTAGGCAGCATTTTGTGGATAGATCTGTTTTCCTAGGAATGATCTTATGCTCTAAATCTGGTGGATATTCTTCCAGGGAGTTCCATTAGATCAGACCCCCAATATAGCAGGCAGACAAATGAGGAGCATCATGGAAAGGGAGATCAGAGGGACATGGAAGATTAGGGACAAAATAAGCTATGGAACATCAGATAGTGAGATACGGAGGAAAAGTTTAGAAAATAAGCGATCTGGAAACTATATTGCAGGGGTAGCTATGATGCCAAATAACGTGTGACCTGCTGCCCAGTTTGTGATTGCACCATGTTCTGCCCCTGCCTGCGTGTGCCCGGGGTTAGATAAGGCAATGCTGCTGAACCAAACACACAGGCTGCAGTGCAGGAATCACTTGGTGTCAGTGATAGTTGGAAAATCCAAGTGGATTTTCTGGAACTAACCAATTCCAGTTGCAGTTGCCAAACCAGAGTGCTTCTTCAGCCTGTATTCCCCTCTGCACATCTAGGCTGCTACCAAGAACAGTGATAGTTCAAGAACAGTTATAGTTCAATACTTTAAGAGGATGATGCTTTATCTAGTCCTTTGAGTGCATCCTGAGAGATCAGTTGTTTTTTCTTAGGTCTTACAAAAAGGTTGATAAAAACATAGCATCCTTCAAAACGTTAGCCTTAAAGGAGTGGCTCAGTAAACAGCAGGATTTTCCGCAGAGTGACCAGAGAAGCCTGCCCAGAGCGATCCCTCTCGTACAGGTGAAACACGGGGAGCAAACATCAGCGCTCTTGGCTCCCATCCATCTCCTGCATTAGCTGCTGAAGGACTAGGCTGTTGCTGCAGCCTCTCCGTTGGGAACAAGCAGCCTGCTGCTTTTAGGCACTGACTAATGAACGGTCATTAAGCAAAAGTAAATTTTAAAAGTATATCCCTCTGTATGTTATTATGTCCTGCAATTTGTTCAGAAACGCACAGCACAATCCTTAAACTGTTCAGATTTTCAAGTTGTAAGAGCTTAGGTTGCTTTATAAAAACAGCTTCGGAAGTGTAATTGTTGCTGAATGATATTTGTTAAAACATAGTTGTAAATCTTTCCCTACCTCATGTTCCATTATCGAAATTTTCCCTTGGCAAATTTTGCACCTGGATTTTAGTTTTACTGCTTTCTAATCCTAAAATGATAAAAATTACAAACCCCTCAGCTTTTACTAGTAGTATAATTTTCTGTTAATGTAAACAAATTCATTAAAAACAGTCCCTAGAAAAACGTGGTTGTATGGAAGAGCAGAGTTGTTGTGGTAAATGCAAAATATCCCAAAATGCAAATGAAAATACAGAATTATCATGATATTATTTCCTCAGTAGATGGAAGAAACAAAGAAATGTTGGCAAGTATAACAAAAAGAAAATAAAACAGGCTTCTATAGAAAAAATATCTTTGTAATTTCAGAGAATACTACTCTCTTCAGAATTATTTCAGCTGCAGAATGACTACTGGGCATCAGATCTTTGCTTCCATTTTCATGAATAGTTCCTGATCCAGGTTAATTTTTGCTATATAATGTTTTTTGTTTTTCCCTGGAAAATTTTCAGTGCTTTATAATCTGGTGTTTATTGTAAACATATAGAGTTCTGGTCTGCTAAAACCTACACTTTTCAATCCAAGTATTTTTTTTTTTTTTCTAAACAGACCCATAAACCAGAATAGATTCTTGTGAGAAAACATGAAGCAAAACAGTATTTTCATAACAACAGCACTGGAAAAACAGTAATGGCACTTTAAGGCAGATACAATAACGAAGCACAGTCTATTTCTGAAGTGCAATTCAAATAAAGTGATCATACAAAATAGCTGATGCTGCTCTGAAGATCTTACAAAATCTTGCTATAAACAGTAGTTTATTTACAGATAAACCAAACTCACCCTGTGAAGACTACAGTGAGAGTGCCTGTCCTCATGAAAGAGAAATGACAAAGGAGTGTTTCCTTCTCCCTGTTGATGACACTAAGAATGACTCTCCCCAAAAGAATGTTCCCCATGTTTGAGTGCCCATCCTGGAGTCTTAAATATAGCATCCTACCATGCCATCGCAATGACAATGGGGAGACCCATGCCGGGGTTACGCAGTTGGAGCTGTTTTCTGCAGTGGCAACTAATCACAAACTCTTTTTCAGATCGGGCAAATTATTGCCTTTGCCAAATGATATAGGGACAGATAAGTGCCTCCAAAATTCAGGCATTGGAGTATTGGATTTTCCTCTGCTCATTTAGAATAGAAGCTCACAAAGCATCTAAAATGAATTATGAATATTTTAATCTCCTCCAGGAATTTCCCTTGGGTTAACATTGCCATTGCTGCATAATAGAGTGAAATCATTTACTTTGACATCTCTTTAGTGAATGCCAACTCCAGCCAAATTATGTCAGTGTATAATTAGATCAGGAGCAAACAGCAGCTCTTATGTTTTGGTTGGCTGCCACTATTACACTTTCCTTATTACAGACAAACGAAGGCTTGCTGCCACAATAGCAGGTGAGCTTACATATCCAGCTGGCCATGGTGGTATCTAAGAGTCTGGGGTAGGGTAAAAGAATGGAGACTGCTGGTTTTCCATTTATTTGAGACAGGCTTGCAGTTTCAGCATTCAGGATGAACCCTTCCCAGCAATGTGAGAAGCAGGTGATATGTTTTGTGGTGTCAGAAGGAGAAATGAACGTTTTGAAGTAGCGAAGCTCTGAGGCTGCAATATTAGTTTGTGAGCCAGATGGTTTTCAGCTACATTTTATTAGTTGAGGAGTCCATGCATCAGTAGTGGGCTTCTCAGAGCTGCTAGAAGTCTGTAAAGAGGATATGTAAGAACATAAGATTGCCATACTGGATGAAGCTGAAGGTCTGTTCAGCCCACTATCCTGTCTCTTCAGAGTGGCTTGTAGCTTTTCCTGAGCTGGACTCAGTGCTTTATTGTCACTAATAGTCCTATCCCTGTTAAATTGCCTAATTCCTTTTTGAACACTGTCTAATTCTGGCCTCCGCAAGGCCTTGTGGAAATGAATTGAACTATCAAATTTGGCACGGCTTGAGTCAACCTGCCTGTATTGGTAGGATCCATTTGTAAGAAACTTTGTTTGCTTCACCATCCAAATAAAACAAAGCTGAAACCCAGCAGGATCAGCACTAGGACCACAAGGACTTCTGGGTTTGAAGTTTTTTTAGTGGCTGTGTTTCAGACATTTCTAAGAAAGCAATAAACAGGTAATACTGGGCAGGCATGACTGAATACATTTTGGTATAAGCTGAGCTGTCGAAGTGAATGAACACTTTTATTTCATTGGTTTTGAACAACTGCATGACTATTTGAGTGCTTTCCTGAATTTTTTATTATGAGAAGGGACGAGTAATTATCGTCTGTTCTGCTTAATAATAATAATTTCATTAATCTCTGTGATATCAACCCTCTGTTGTATGCTTTAAGGAAAAGAGTCTTAACTTATGCTCTCCTCATATAGATGCTGACCATTTTTGTCACCTGTTCCTTACAAATATCTTATAATCATGTCTCACAGCTCTCATTATCTCAGTCTGAGAAGAAAGAACATATACATGGACATGTTAGATCCTCTAAACGAGCAAGTGCAAGGCCACTGCTTAGCACTGAGATCCAGCTGCTGTATCATACCTCCCCATCACTAACAGCAATACTCTTAGGCCAATGTTATGCCAGAGCTAAGATATAAAGTCTATTTTATCAGGGTCCCTAATACTCTCAGAGCTGCCCCTCAATTCAGCTTCATTCTGTCTCCAGAATTTGGAGCTTTTAATTTGTTCCTTGAGTAAGATTTTCTCAAAGGACTTGTTAAAAAATCGTTGGTGATTTTTTGTTGTCTTCAAACAAGGCACCTTTCAATGCCAAAACAAATAACAAGCAAATAACGAGGGAGAACGTGAGCCTCAGTCTGCAGCAATGTGTTCATCCCTCTGCAAGGATCCCTGGTGAGCTGCAAGCAGGGCTGCTGGTGTGGGGAGTGGCTAAGTGACAGCTCCCTGATTTAGCTGAGAAGACAAAGAGTAATACTTTGCGATAGGGTTACAGCTGCCACCTGCTATGCTGATATGCTTGTGACAACTGGAACTGCAATGCTCACCTGTCATCGTCGTGACATCTGCCTAGGAATAAGCACAGGCTTTGTGGCAAGGCGCTTCTAGTTTTTATTACCTAGAGCTATCAAAACTGTTACCTCAAAAATTCAAGATAAATGAGGAACAGTCTGTTGTTAGATACAGATGGCTTGCATGGGAAGACCTTTGAAACAGTGTTGAAATCCTGCTGTTTATCTGAAAATGTCCTTATGCAGAATGAGAATGAGATTAGATCCTACTGTAGCTGTTTGCGGTGATGCATTTTGAAACACATGAGCCTATCAATTTGATTACGAAAAGCAATGAAGCAGAAGGCAATAAGGTCAGCACATGTTGATGGGGGATGGATGAGCACTTTCCTTGCACAGCTACAATAAAGCTCAGCAGTGTCTGCATTTGTTTCCAAGCTTTTCCAAAAAGAAATAGTTTTAGAAGGGATAATCTTCCTGTTAAATTTAAGAGGTGACTCATGAGACAAGAAATGATGTCCTCCTGCTTAGTATATCAAGGCCTAAAAAATAAATATTGACTTAGCCATGATCAGAGCAGGAAGCTGAGAACATTGCTGTCAATCACCTCCTTAAGACATGTCTTACCGAGTCTCTCTCTTGACTACGTTCCCTGTTCATTACAGTTGCTGCTGTTAGGGGTAGAACAGATGAGGACAGGATGGGGCAATAGCTGGGTTGTAAGCCTTTAAGATCATTCCTGCCAATGCAGCCTTTGAGTGTGGTCAGAGGCAATGTAGCTTTTAAGGTGCCTGAAGAAGAGATGGACATCGCAGCTGTGGGACACTGCATCTTCAGGCACCTACATACATTCTGAAAATCTCCTCCTAGGCTTTCTCTGCCTCTGTTCCCATCTGTCCTCCTGGGGCACCAAGATGATACCTTTATTAAGGGCTGGACGTGATCAGACCCTGTGGCAGGGGGTCTGCAGAGGGATTTGAAAAGGCTTTGAAGTAGGAAATGTTGTATTTTTTAGCAGCATCTAAAGCTCTCCTAAGGCCCCCTTCACTACCACACTATGGTGCCCATACTGACCCTCTGCTGAGGGTTATGTTTCACAACATGAGCCAAAATGTTGACATTTTGGCATTTGATTATTGCCTGAGTAGCATCACTGGGAATGTTGTTGACACAAGATACACAACCCACAGGCAACTCTGAATAAGGTAATTGGCATCACTGGCTTGAAATGCAGCCTCTCCAGGGGGAGTGGTGGGGCAGAATGTTACCCCTGGGGTCTCGCACTCCTTGGAAACAACACAGCTGGGCTGCTGCAACTCCTGTAACCGCAGCACTTCTGTGTGTGTTGGTTTTGATGTTACAGTTTGGACACAGGGTACATGAAACAGCTCAAACGACATTCCACAAAACCTTTGAAACTGAATGGTATGAAGTGAAGCTCACGCAATGGAAACGTCATTCCAGATTGCTGCCCAGACCATGCACATATTCATACCTTTCATACCCTGTGCCATGACACCTCTACACCACATCTGGCATTTTGACCTTTTGGCCTCATATGACATGGCCATAGTGCTTTGTTCATAATCAATGCTGGAGTTAAGAGCTGAACCTTTGCCTGTAAAGTTTCTAAGACTATTCCTTTAATCCTGGGTTGAATCATCAAACCCCTTTACTTCATAAATCTATGGTTTATTTGCAAAATCACACCAAAGCAAGTGGAATTTAGCCTAAATCAGCCTCCCTGGACTGAGAAAACACGTAAGTGCACTCATGGTGAGAACAGCTGAGTTTTGCTTCTGGTCAGCCTTTCTCTGGAGGTGCTCTTCAAGTGAGTACTTCCCCATACCGTTCAAAACCTTGCTTATTCCTATAAATGGTTTCAGTTCTCCTCTAAAAATGATGTCATCAGACACTCACACTTTTTCACCACAACAGTGGAAATCAACAGGCTGAACTATGCTTTTCTCTTAATGAAAAATAATTTCCTCCTCTGTCTCCTAAATAAATACCATCTAGCTTGCTTTTTGTAAAAGTGCAGTGGTAAAGGAATTTCGCTTTCAGTTTACGTTGGTTTTGGTTCATTCCAGCCCTGGAGGTGGATGTGCTGATAATGGGAGCAGAGGAGGGCTCTGCAGTCATAGGCTTCTGTCTATCATGCAAATGGAGCATGTTCCTCATCACCAGTGTCAGTGAAGGGTGGGAGGAAGCAGTTCATAGTTTCTTTAGTAGATTACCAAGTGCATGAAGTGAGATTAGTGTAAATTGAGATTGAGGGCTGAACTGAGGTTAGTGTAAATTGTCACATTCCTGCCTACATGGAATGTGATGCTAGCTGCTTCTTCCCTGGGGATTTGAAGGGAAGAAGAGAATGTGTGACTACTTCAGAGAAAGAAATGAGCAGCAGCTGAGAAATATGTCAGAACTGGGCCAAGGCTGCATTAATCTGTTGCAGACATGAAAAAAGGCTTTATCTTTCTACAAGCATTAAAGAACACAGCAGGATAGGGGACACGTAGTTTCACAGAATTGCTGCATCAGGAGCTGTTACTGCAGTTTCAATGACTGCTTTAAAGGCAAAGTCCATTTCATGGAAGTAGCCTATTGTTTCACACATATCATATATCCAAAGGTAGAACACCAATATATATTTAATTCTTTTACTGTGCCATAATATATTTAATTCTTTCAACTTTCCATACATCTGCACTTGAATTTCTTCAAAGGATATATCTTGGACGTGGATCTTTGGTGTTGGTAAAGAGCAAATACAGTTTCTGTTGTGAATTTTGCTACATTTTCAGTAAGCTGAATCTAGAATTTGAACTTGAATTTTAACTCAGCTTTTAAAGTAGTCCGAGTCATAATAAATTTCAGTTTATGCAAAAAATAAAGGCCTATTATTTAAGTGCAAAGATGCAGTACTGCAGTGTACCAGGAAGTAATTATATCAGTAAAGGAAGGTACCTATCCTCACGAGAGAACAATAGTGGAAACAGTCTGAGAACTCTCTGCCATGTTAATATGTCCAAGATTAGCTATGTTGATTTGCATAGCACTGTTTGCAGGATAGGCTACTATTTCATGCAAGCAAACATAATCTGGATTTTAATATTATTAAGTTATCCTAATAAAATTCTGTGTTTTCATCCTGATCCCACAGTACTTTTAAGTCCAAATCTTTGAAAAGCATAGTGAGAGGAGTACCATTGTCCTGATCTGAGACAGTGTCTCGGGACACATTATTCAGTTTTGTACAGCTTAGCTCCTTTGTTGCTGTTAACATTTCTGTTTCTTGAGTCTCTGGGAACTCCAAGGTATTTGCAGAATGTGAGAATGAATATGGCAACATCCAGTGCTCTGTGTTCTTCTCTCTAGGGAAGTCGTTACCAGTACTGACTGAGAAGAGGAGGGTTGCTGACAGAGATGACAGCGGTTCATCCTCTGGAACATAGTCTGTGTCAACTTTCACTGAAGACAGTAACAGTGGCAGTTCTGCTGTTTGTTGTCTATAGCATCCTCCCTGTTCCAGCAAAGAGAGTGACAGCTGGGATGCGTGCACTTCACTTTCCATCCCATCAGTCTGCAGCAGCAGTTGCTGTGTTTGCCCAAGGCTCCCCTGTAAGAGAACTGACTCTCTTTTGTCACTGCTCTTCCACAGTTCCAAGTTCGGCCTCTGTTCTTTGTAATTCCAGTGGCTGTAGCTCTTGCCCAGCATCTGAGTTATGAGCTTTCCACCAACAGAACTATCTGAAGAAACTTCCTTTAGCATTTTGTTTGGCTGCAAATTCTTCTTCTCAACATAGTCTGTGCCTTCGACACACACCCCGTAGGTTAGGGGCAGAATTTTGCTGGATGTGGCAGTAGGAATGCTTTGCTCAGCTGTTTGAGGAGCGTAACCGGTAGGAGCTGTGCTTGCCAAGCAGGGTGGCTGAGTGGGCAGCTGGAATGTCGGTACATCCATCTGTTGCTGATAGGCAGTTTCTGGTGGATGGAAAGACCATGGTGGCTCCAGTGCTCTGTCCAAATGTTGGCTGATCTGTGGTAACTGCACTTCAGGGATGAGAAGTGAAGGTTTGGATAAATTAATGGGCTTTATAATATGCTCCACTGTCAGTGTAAGAGGCTGGAATGATGAAATCCCTCTGAAGTCCTGTTGAAGTGGGTAGACAAACATGAGTTATTAACAAGAAGCTGTGACTTTGAAGGTTTATTTTAGATTCTTTAAAATTTTGTTTGGAGAAATGTCAGTAAAAGCCAGTAACAACCACCAGGGATATGCTCTGTTGACAAAAGAACTTGTTTTTTTTTCCTGGGGAGTGACCCTTCAGAGGAATACAGATATCTCTCATTATGCATCAGGGCAACTGTACAATCCTAAAATATGAGGAAGAAAAAAATCCTGCTTTAATATTTGCAAAATTTGGCCTAAGCCCTGGAGCATGGAAATAAATTGCCCTTAAGTTCATTTAGCAAGCAGAACCAGTGCTTGCTACAGGAGATGAAGGATAGGTAAGAAGGCCCAGGGTTTCAAGAGGAACTAGTGGTTTAGGATGCCTCAGGTTTTAGCCGCCTAAGCTGATACCTCCTTTAAAGGGGCCCAGTTCTGCGCACCCATCTTTAAACTACCAGTAGTCTACAGCAATTGCCGAGATTGCTCATCTGCTCCTTCATCCTTGTCAATTAGCAATTATATTTAAGTGCATGTACATTGTACCGAGCATTTTGAGGATTTGCTGCAATGGCTTAAGAACACTTACCAAAGACATAGGCTGTGCACTATGTTGCTTGACGTATTTATAGATCACGTAGCTAATTGCAGCAAACACCAGTCCGGCACAGAATGCGAGTGCCACGAAACAGTAGAGAAGCCATGTGTTGTCTGGTTAGTGGGGAAGAGAACAAGTGGAAAAAGTAGCTTCAGAGAGTTGGATTAGAAAAACTGCATGAGATTAGCTAAATGATGTTATAGGTCTAGTCTCACAGGACTAGATTTTTAAATTAGGAAAGTCAGTGTTGCTTCAAGAACTTTAACCAAGGCTATGTTATTTTATACCAGCTGAAAATCAGTCTCTTTTGTGTCTTTCCAATATCCCAGCTGGAGTTTTAAATTAGCAGAGTTAACAGCCTCACCTGCTAGTGTTTTAACCCAAAATACTTGAGATTTGCTGCTTCTCTGGAGGAGGTATATGTATACTGTTCCATTATATTCAGTGTCTGGGTCCAAGTTGGAAATTTCAAATTCTTTGTTGTGCTCATTCTTTATCCGCTATTTAAAATAAAAGCAAATTCTGTATTTTAGAAAGGTTAAATGCATACATTTTCCTCAAGTCAGATTGCAAAATTCAGCATAAAATTTTATTTACTAATGAGGTGTTATAAGACTACAATCATAGAATCATAGAATGGTTTGAGTTGGAAGGGACCTTGAAGATCATCGAGTTCCAACCCCCTTCCCTGGGCAGGGACACCTCCCACCAGACCAGATTGCTCCAAGCCCCGTCCAGCCTGGCCTTGAACACCTCCAGGGATGGGGCAGCCACAGCTTCTCTGGGCAACCTGGGCCCAGTGTCTCACCACCCTCAAAGTGAAAAATAATTCTCTATATATGGAATTCTAAATATATAATTTGCTTTCTACTGTTACTGTATTTAATTTTTGCATTTCAGTTCCTTAAGACTTGAATTAATTAAATTGTTGGGTTTTTAGTTACCAGTGGTTTTACTTTTTGCTACTTATACAGTACCCTGGGAAACTTCAGTTTCCTTTCCAGAATTTTAGAGGAATGCTTAAAGTTCCTCTTGTCTACTGAGAGTCAAAGACTCTTAAGACTTTCCCTTGTACATCAGAAATCTCATCCATCATGTATAAACTCTAACGTCCTTCTCCGTCTTATGCAAAATATGATTTACGGAAGTCACTGGGTCAGTGGCCTGAAGTTGTTCTTTACCTTTTGCTGTGTCCTTTGGTTGAATATTGTTAAGTGATAATCAACAGCACCAAATTTGCTATAAATGTCCTCTACGGTTAGCTGGCGGTCATCATCACCTCTCAGTGGAGTACAGGGGGGCCGTATAAGAAACTTTATGGACCGTGCATAAGGAATATACTCCACTTCTGGTGCTCCGATAGTAGCTAGAAAAGATAGAACAGGCAGTGTCAGCTGTTAAGATTAAAGCTGATACATTATCAGATCATCTTATATACATCTTATGCACACACCCCAGACACTGTAAATTATTACTTCTGTTTGTATACAAAAAGGTATTTGAGCTGTATTTCACCGAGCATACGAAAAATCAGGCAACTGGAGATACTGTCTTCCCTCAGAGTTCTGCCACCGTTAGCCGGTGTTTCTCCCTAGAAATTCTCACCCCAAGCTTTTCCTTAGTACCACTTTCTCACTGCTTCCATGTTGCTTCCCCATCCTGCACAGGGACATCTTCCTTCATGCACTGTGATGAGTGTGAAATCCCACCCCAGGGCACTCAGGTAGCTGCTACCTAATCTCCTATTCCCATCCTACATCAGATTTTGTCTTAAGAGTACTTCACCTTTTTTGTATCTACACTTATCTTCAGTGAAAGGCATATGCTACATTCAACATTTAAACAGAGGTTTAACCCAATCTGTAACAGCGTATTTAAAAGCAGCGTTCAGTATTCCTCCAAGGCCATGGTGCTTGAAAGCATCAATCTGAAAAGAATGGCTCTGGGGGATAGGGTCACCTCACCGCGGGTGCTAATGCCTATGCTGCAATGAAAAGTGAATGTTTAATGATCAAATCAACCTATGGCTCTTTCATAGCTTGTTTTGTGCAAAGATCTGAAGGCTTTTTTTTCATCATCATTGGCTGCTAATGCCACCTCAAATTATTCCTGACAAATATGCAGTGGGAAAATTGTAGTCACAGAGCCAAAAAGGCTCTCAAAGGCGATGTTGTATGTCTGTGGTAGAGCTCACTTAGGGGTTGGGAACATTAAGTATCCATTGATCTGGCTGCTTATCCTGATTTTCAGGAGTTCACGTGTCCTAGCTTTTGTGACTATTACTGGCTGTCCTCAGGTTGCCCATCATGTCTCTTACTAGTTTCCTTCTGCCTCTCATCAGCCTTAACAGCAGTTCTTCCTTCAAGGACATCTGGCTTTTCTTTTTCTCCTCTAATCCCACTTTGGTGTCGGACCTCAGGAAAGGCCCATTTGCTCATTTGCCTCCTTGCCCTCCTCAGGCCTTCCCCCCCTTCCTATCAAGCACAGAGTCTTGCAAGACTGAAATTAGAGGAAATGGTGTCCTAAACATCAGCAAGATTTGGAATCAATCCCTAGCAACCAGGATTTAATAGATTTCAGCAGCAGTACGTACTCTCTTTCCTGGGTTCAAATCTTTCTGAGCGCACCCAGTTGGCGGAGCAGTAGTTCTGGCCAGTGGCCCTCACCCTGGCGTAGTAATTCTCCGTGAAGTTTTCTGTTTCACGAGTGAGATTACAGAAAGTCTGTGTGATACTCTGGCACTCAGGCTTGTTAAGCCAGGATTTTTCTCCATACCTTAGGACAGAAAAAGCTTTTAGTCTGTTTGGTAGAACAGATGCAATACAACCCTTCTCCAGAATGATCCAAACAAGCTGTTTTGCCAGCTCTTAGTAGTTTTAAAATTCATTGTAGCAATTAGCAAGTGGTGGGGAATGGAATGGCAGAGAAACTTCCCCTGGACTACAGCCCTTAATCCGTTTCCCTTGATGGTTTCTGCGTGGATATTCCCTTGAGGAAGCACAGCTTATTTAAAGGCGCACAGAGAAGTGTCCTGGGAATTGGTGGCTCTGGGGTTCTTTGCCCAGCTCTGACACTGGATGATTGCATGCAAGTTTGCTGCAGAGTTTGCAGACTTACCCAACAGCAACAAAGCTATTGTGTAGCACTGGTCTGAATCTCTTAGCTCTAGTGACTGACCCAGAGGAAGACAATTGCTATTACCTGTATTTACAGGTGATGAAACTACAGTATAGAGAGGAGGAAGTTGCTGAAGGCAAAGAGTAGCTCAGTAATGGAGTAAAGCTGGCAACCCAAGATGTAAAAGTATTTGCTTAACTGAGCACCATCTACCAGTTTAAATAATGCTGTCCTTTATTGAGTTGTTGTCTAAGCCGAACCATTTCCGTAACAGTGAAACAAGCAGCAGAAACAGAGAAACAGCAAAATCTACTTTTCCTTCTTGGCCTTTCTTTCTCTGAGATCAGTGGCCCTAAGAACAACAGAACTCCCAAAAGAAGTAAACTTCACATACTGTTTATATTGGACATCAAATACAGTGCCAGGGGGAATATCTGCTTCAGTTTCCCATGTTAGGATGTTCTCAAAGTTTGTAGAAGAAAATGCTGCACGCTTCAGACATGATGACCTCTCTGCAGTCACAATGCCTAGGGGAGCAAAGAAACTAGTATTAAAATGCATATTCTGGCATCTCAGCCCTTAGATGAATATGGATCCAATGCTGCTCAGCCTCTTAGTGAGCAGAAATATCAGGCACGCCAATTCCAGTTTTCTAGAGATGAGCTGCAAAGCAGGAGCTTGAACAGAACAGAAATGCAAATGCTGCACACATCATGTATAAGTGATTGTTGACTCACCCCAAAGATATGTGAGGGATTTTTACAGAAAGACTTAAAAATCTCACAGTCAGAAAGACAATCTTTGAGTTCCTTATCGTTTCTTTTAAAGCAGTTAAATGGCTGGAAAACTAAGAACAACAACCTGTTTTCAAGGCTAGATTTATGTCTATGAATGTCTCTGCTTTCTGCCCAGACTCAGGGAAGTAATATGGTGAGATCAGCTTCACATCATTGAGGATGTGACTGTCATTAACCTCTCGTGCTCCATGTTTTGTTGAATGGAGACTGCCTGTACAGAGCGACATGCAAAGACCTGATGCCTGGACTCTGATCTGGGTGTGCCAGGGTGAAGGCAAACAACTCACTCAGCTCTGTGCTTTCTGAGCCCTTCCCCACAGAGGATGGCTTCTGGCTCTGATAAGCAGAAGTGACAAACATGCCCCTGGTCTGAGCTGCCTCTGTAGAGCAGAATACCACCATGGCCCGCCTGCAGCAAACTGGCTATTAGCAGGCGTTGCAGAAGAGTGTCCTGGAGACTTGGCAGTCTCCTGCCGTGAGAATACACGGTGCAAAATGTTCTCAAGGCTGATTCACAGGACCTTCTACTTGGAGTAACCTTGAGAATTTATAAGCTCTGTACACTTGATTTACAGACACATCCTCAAAGGCAGATAATTTATACATTACTCAACTCTTGGTTTGCAGTATTGAGAATCACCTTGAACTTGTGTGGGCTTCAGCCTGCACTTGCTGAAAATGAACAGTCCCATTCTGGGGCTTGTAAATGGACAGTCAACATCAGTGAGCCCTCCCCGCCCCGAAAAAAAATGGTGTGATACACAAGTAAAAGTTTTACAGATGGGAAAACTGAGGACCAGAATGGGGGTGACTTGGACAAGATCACAATGAGCAGTAGTGGTAGAGCAGAGACTAAACCACTTCAGTTCCTGGATCCTTGCTCCAAGCGTTCCCTCCAGCTGCCTCCATGGAGGAGAACTGAGTGTCAGCAGTTAAAACTAGCCTGCTGTATAGGAGGAGATTTAGGCATAAAGACATAGATCCAGTTCTCAGTCTTGCAGTGTATGGTGATTTGGCAGGGAAGCAATGCAGAAATGGATTGCTAGTCTAGTCCAGATTTTGTCCTGACCTCATCTGCAGTTCAACACTTGCCTCGGCTCATGCAAGGCTCAGCGCAATCTTCCTGGCAAGGCAGAAATGCAGCAGTCACTATAAGGTGGGTGGGTTTCCCTGTCTGGGCAGCATGAAAACTGAGTCACCAGTAGTCTGATAGTATCAGAAGTAGGAAATCTCTGTCTTCCCGCATTTATCCATACTGAAACACAGTTATGCAAAGCAGCATAACACAAACACAGTCAAGCGTGGGCAGGGAAAAACCAGGATATTTTGCAGTGTGAAAGTCCCTCTGTTTTAGACGTTTCTCAAGGTGCCTTTCCTACAGTATAAGATCACGGACACAAAAGCAGATGAATGATAAGGTTGCTTGCTGAAAAGCTGGCATTTGAAAACAGCAAGTTTATCCTTGATTCACCCAGGAGTGAGTTTGCCACATCTGGAGTAGGATTAAATGGCTTTTACGGATACATTATTTGTTTGTACCTCTTTTAAAACCAGGGCTGTTCTTGTATTCATGTCTGTGCTTAAGACACAGGGGGACTGATCAAAAGCCCCCTGAAGTCAAAGAATAGCCTTTACTCCTGTAGGATTTAGGTTGTAACACATCAGTGGCAAACACGTTGAAGTGAAGGAATCTTTTCTTCTCCTTACTAATCCTTAAAGCATTGAGCGCGCCAACAGTACTTTGAAAATATTAAAGGGAGAGAGCAACACGGAAGAGAGCTTTTGAACAACATCAGACAACAGCTTATACTTTAGGTCTTTTTTCAGTAAAAATGATTGATACTACAGGATCAAACAGAAACAACCACTATCAGTGATAGGAAAGGAGAAGTCAGGACTTACCAACCGCTGAAAATACAGCCAAGATGATCAGAAATTGCTTCATGAATAACTATGCAAGCTGGGCTGGGAGAGCAGGCAGCTGTTGATCTTGTGTGCAGGTGAATCACCTTTTACAAGAGCTAAAGTCTTCTTTGTGAGGCCAGGTTGGATTTGTTGCTCAGTAACAGGCTGCAGAGCTACTATCCCGCCTGCATTCAGATCTGAGATCACCAGCTAAAGATGTGTGCGCATGTGTAAGGGGGAACGTAAGAGTGACAACAGGAGCACCTCTCCCCTTCTGAGTATGCACACCTAACTGTACAAAGGTGCACAAGCCAGAGGCTTAGAAAATCCCCAGTTTTTGAAAGAGCGCCAAATACCGTTTTGCTGATAAAGAGCTTCCTGCCTGAAAGCCCTCACTGAGGTTTCTCAGTTTTGGGGCTTGCTTTTCTGGTCAGGTAACTTTGACTTATTACAACTCTAGAAATTAAAACTTAGTGCTGTGCACCTAGTTGGTTTTATAACTCCTGCAGGCAAGATACCTGTTTCTTTGAGAAATACCTTTGAATACTTTCTTAAAATGAAAGTCAGCCAGATTACTAGTTTTTAAGCTCTTCTCTTGTTCATACTGGCCTTGGATGGGAGCCAAATGACCAGCATGTAGCCCTGCTGCACACCGGGCAGAGCACGAGCTCCCCAAGTCTGCTGTGACTCTGCGCTACCAGGTGGCTGCAGAGGTTTTCTCACATGATGTAGAAAGGAGGTAGTTTTTCCATAGGAGGAGCATGTACTGTCCCATGGCTTTTGTCAGAGGCCGCCATAGACCTACAGTTTGTATTTGTGGATGCTTATAATATAAGGCTCTGTTCTGAGTATCATGAATGCCATATGGTAAGAACTGGGAGTCTGTATGAAACCTAAACAAGAAAGAGATATAGTTCCTTTTCCATAGCGTTCTTAGTTTTTTAGGGTGTTGTTAAGTTACGATTTCAGGCTTTTCTCAGCAGAGGGAGAGACATTTCCTTCTTTGGTCAAAAGTGAAAACTGACTGCCTGTCTCCAGGAGCTGTGGATTTAGAACCACCAGATGTGTATAACATCTGAAGAACTGGTAGAGCTATATGCTGCTTATTTTACCCAAGATGTCCGAAGCAGAGGAAGCTTCACACATACAAGCTGCATTTGAGGCTTAGGAAACTCCCTTAGCCACTGCTTTTGAATTTTTATACTATAGCTATTCCCTTGACACAGACTGGATAACCTCCCTGATTTATTTCTCTGGCTTACTTTATCTCATGGTCATAACTGTTCACAAAATGGGGAAGTCCTGTCCTCAGTCCTCATTTTTGCCTAGGACTAACTGGACCATTGCATAAAGCTGAGGTTCCATCAAAGCAAGACCAACTGGACTGTCCTGAGCACTGAGAACTGTTCAAATTGTGACTGCTCCCGCCCTAGTAAAGCTTTAACAGAAATATCTGCCCTAAACCACATAGGATAACTTTACATTAGACAAATTCCTTATGAGCAGTGCTTTTATATTGTCTAAAGCCTACTTAAATGCCAGGTTTTTTTCCTATTATTACAAATGAGTCCCATATGCAACATCACACCTGCTGTTTTTTTGCTGATGACACCAATCTAAGTGGTGCGGTTGACACGCTGGAGGGAAGGGATGCCATCCAGAGGGACCTGGACAGGCTGGAGAGGTAGGCCTGTGCAGCCCTCATGAAGGCTAAGTGCAAGGTCCTGCCTGGGGGTCAGGGCCACCCTAAGCACAAATACAGGTTGGGTGGAGGATGGGCTGAGAGCAGCCCTAAGGAGGACTTGGGGATGTTGGTTCATGAGAAGCTTAACGTGAGCTGGCGATATGTGGTTGCAGCCCAGAAAGCCAACCATATCCTGGCTTGCATCAAAAGAATTGTGGCCAGTAGGTCGAGGGAGGTGATTCTGCCCCTCTACTCCACTCTGGTGAGACTCCCCTGCAGTGCTGCCTTCAGCTCTGGGGCCCCCAACATAAGAAGGACGTGGACCTGTTGGAATAAGTCCAGAGAAGGGCCACGAAGATGATCAGTGGGCTGGAGCACCCCTCCTATGAAGATGGGCTGAGAGAGTTGAGGTTGTTCAGCCTGGAGAAGAGAGTACTCTGGGGAGACCTTAGAGCCCCTTCCAGTACCTAAAGGGGCTACAGGAAAGGAAACTCTTGATCAGGAAGGGGAGCAATAGGATGAGGGGGAATGGTTTTAGACTGGAAGAGGGGAGATTCAGATTAGATATTAGGAAGAAATTCTTTCCTGTGAGGGTGGTAAGACACTGGCCCAGGTTGCCCAGAGAAGCTGTGGCTGCCTCATCCCTGGAGGTGTTCAAGGCCAGGCTGGATGGGGCTTGGAGCAACCTGGTTTAGTGGGAGGTGTCCCTGCCCATGGCAGGGGGTGGGAACCAGATGATCTTTGATGTCCCTTCCAACCCAAACCATTCTATGATTGTACTTTCTGTTCTATCCTTATGGCCAAACATGTGATAGAAATTACTACCCCTTCTGCTTACCTCTTCATTTTATGGATTTTCTGTTCCTGAAGTTGTTTCTGTTCCCTGCCCTGCTTTGATATTAACAGGGCTGTATGCTTCAAACCATGCCACTGATGCATAGCTGTCATTTTGTCTGTCTCATCTCACTTGGACAAGTTCAGAAGCCTCACAGGTTTATTAAAGAAGACACACCTATCCACCAGTATGGCCTACATCTAATTAAGTACAACTCTTTGTTAGGGTGTTTCCTAAATAGCTTGCTAAAGTATTTCCTTTTTTCTCTTTCCCTCATGTCACTGCCTCATGCTTCTGCTGTGTGATGACCCGTGACAGGGCAGAGGTGAGAGAAATTGTAGTGCACCTGAGACTTTAGTTTTGAGAATATAACTTAAAACTTTGTTTCTGCCCTTATTTCTACAGAGATGTTACCTTTTGAATAGCCCAGGAAACACCTCTCAGAATCTTTAGGTACCTGGAGATCTCCAAATGTCTGGTTCCAAGTTTAAAATTAAACACTTGGCTTTCCAAATTCTAAACTGTAGAGCCTGAGCCTATGTCAGAAGTTAGTTCCTAAGAACAAAAACACTGAGAGGTTCATAACACAGATTTTCCATGGAACTCTGCTTATAACATGACACATCTGGGGAAAGGGGAGAAAAGTCTTGTGTGCCAGAGATTTGTGAAGATAGTAGATTAAGGCCAGAAAACCCAAGGTGGTTGTCTCCTCTGAGCTGCTGCAGGGCTCAGGCTGCAGAGCCCTACTTCATGAGGACTGCATGAAGCCTAGTAACTGCTGATCCAGGGATGTAGGAGATTTTATTCCAGCTCTTGCACTTATCCAGTAGATAGGGTTTTTTTGTTTGACTGGGTCATAACTCTTCCGATGAGAGGGGAGAGCTGTTTTTCTCATTACACAGCCACAACTGTTAAGGAAGGTGTAAGATACGGGCCAATTGCTCTGGAACAGGGAGCACTGTGCTCTGGCTGTCCCTGTGGAAAGCAGGTCTCAAGCCCTGGTGAAAGAAAATATGGAGAAGCGGGATGCTGCCTCCAGCAGTACAGCTCACCTGGCCTGCAGTCTTTCTGCCAGCTTCCATCCTGAGAAAACCTGGACAAGACAAAGAACTGATCCCAGGCCCTGTTTGCAGAGCTGGGACATGTCAAAATAATTTTGTAGAGGTTACACAACTTCAGAGCTTCCTGTAACTCGAAGCCTGGGGGATTTTCCTTGCTTGCACAAGAAAATGGGTGGTGATTATACTTGGATGAGCTATATCTTTCTAAATGAACTGGAGGGATTACAATGCAGGATTTACCTAAGGACACTTTGTGGAGGATAGGTAAGAAAAAAAGGGAAAATTCTAGTTGATTATTCTTTTCTCCCACTTCCCTTTTTCTTTAATTATTACTTCTTGCTTTCCTCTTTCAAAGCAGTTCCCAATCCCTCCTGTCACCCCCTACCTCTTTGTTCTCATGATTCTCTGAAGATGTCACTTTTAATACCCTCCATCAACACCCTTCTCTCCTCTGAGACAACTCTCTCTGAATGCAGAGAACAGCTGTTGTGTGTCTCCCTATTTCTTTTAACACTTTGCTTTTCTGCATGTCCCTCTACTGGAATACAATGGGAGAGTATGTTTCTGTGAGATGTGAAGGGCGCAAATTAAAAACACACTGAAAAGGTCAGTATTGCCCAGTCAAGGCAGGCCTTGTCTCTCCTCTGCCTTTTGCTGGTGGACTTCTCATTTGATTCTTTGCTCAGAGAGATGGTCATAGTCCTGGTCTTTCAGTGACCCAGAGTGACCTGGCTGGGAAGTCTTACAGGATTCCACTCAAACCAAAGCTTTAGGAAGCCCATGATGTGGTCCTGTTTTAAAATGTAATGTTTTTCAGGGTGAGCTGAAGTCACCCTTAGTAGTTCTGGGAAACACAAACACACGCACACATGGAGTTATATATCAAAATATTATTGCCTCTGCATAAAACAGCTCTCAGATGTTCTGCACAGCAGGGGTATTTTCAGCTTCAATTATATTTGTATATAAAAAATAATAAATAAACATGCTTCACATTTATCACTTTGACTTCAATTCAGTCAGTTGAAACACAGAAGGTGATCTCTGTAGGTTGGGGTGGAGATCTTTCTGTCCCACAAAAAGCAAAAGTTGTTAGATGTCTCAGTAAGGTACTTCCAGTCAAGCAGCAGTGCAGTTTTGCAGTTACAGAGAAGCAAATGTAACATTAGCCGTTTGTCCTGGCTCAAAATCAACACTCTGCGTGTTCAGAACCCAGCTGATGGCTTCACACAGGTCTGGGTTGCTGTCTCAGAGGTGGTTTTGCCTTTCATAAATCACATGTAGAAGTTACTTTGGTCTGAATTCTGAAGTGAACACAAGGCACTGCATGTTTGCTGTGAGGTATCACTGCATGCCTCGCCCCTGGCTGGCTCCTACCAGAGACTTAACACCTTATCACAGCTGTACTTGTACAGAGGGATGGTGAACATACATTAGTTGGTAGGCCAGACATCGGTAGAAAAAACTCTGTCTAGGTAAATAAATACAAAAAGCACCACTATCAGTTATCTGTCCTTGTTCTTGTTTAGGTATCCTTGCCTGGATATCTAGAGCTCTCTAGTATTTTCCAGGCATGCCACAGAACTGCTAGGGCAGTTCTAGCTCCTTCCCATGTAATGTGTGTGCTCGTAGCCTTTGAATTTAAACTTTTGAGCATATTTTTCCTCCATATTTGAAGTCTCAAATGCGTCGCTTAGCACCGTGGATGCAGGCGGTGTCCCTTCTGTAAAATTATCACTGTCACAATCACTTGCAATACCTTCATCTTCTGCCACTTGTAATGTCTGAAAGGAAACGAGCAGCTTGGTGCTGGGATCCTCACTGAGCTGTGATGTCTCACCGATCTGGACCTCCAGATCAACTATTCGTTTCTGGTAATACTTGGTGAAATGATGAGCCTTCCTATGCAGGTAGTGTTCATCGGCTGGAAGTTTGGCACAAATGCCCTCCAGTGTTTGAAGAGGGGTCATTTCCAGGCATTCATCCCTGTCTGTGTCATGCTCTCCATGTTCACTGGGACCTGGGAATCTCACATCAGTGAGGGATATTCTTCCAAAAGAGGAACTGTGAGAAAGGGATGCTTTATTTCCTTGGGATGCTGAGGTGTCCACCTCATTCTTTCTCATTGGAAAGAATGAGAAACCCAAGGTACTTAGGTCTGGCACAGATTCATTATCCACAGAGAGACCTCCAGATCCGGAGTCCAAGCTAGTTTCCCCCTGAGCTGTTCTGGATGGTTGACAGTTGAGATTTCTCTTTGGAAACTGAGGCATTTCAGTGTATGGGATGAAAGTACTGCTGTCTTCTTCCTCCTCATCATCTTCTGATGATGTTGATGATGATGAGAGGAAAGAATCCATCCATGGTAGGTTGTTTCTTGCTAAAGTTTTGTTTGTCCTCCTTTGTGACGTTGGTTTCTCTGTGCAGATAAGATAGTCCCTGAAGAATTCCTTTTCACTGGGCTCACAGTGAAATGCTGGTCCAGCAGCTTTTACATGAGATAAATCCTACCAGGGAAGAGAAACAAGACACACAGATTAGTGAGGTAGTGATGCTTTTTGAAGAAAAGTTTGGATATAGGACATGCCAGAACGAAAGCCTACTTATAATGGGACTTAGGAATGCAAAACTGAGATGCACAGAAGTCCCCCACTCCTCCCCAGTTACCCTCTGAATATCAGCAAGACTTTGAGTCAGGATGGGACCCCAGCATTTGGGCCATACCAAAGCAAGAGGCATCTTCTTTCGCTTAGCATCTTGTTTCAGCAAGCAGATGGTGAAGGCACTTGTCAGAAAGATAGGGAGGACAAACACAGGGATCGTGGCAGAAAATGGGAACTTCCATTCCACTGAAAAAGAAAAAGACAAAAATAATTCCTGATGGTGGTATATTTTATAGTAATAATTGGCTTTTCTACTCAGCTTTTCTTTCAGAAATCTCAGAAAATGTTAGGCTCGAGATCCTTATTTTACAAATGCAGAGAACAGATAACAGACTTGCCTGAGATCAGACTCACAGCCAGATTCACAGCCACAAATGAGTGTTGCTATCAGACAGTGCCTTACTTGGAGCAGGTAAAAAATGAGGTATTATTCACATATTTTTCAGGATAAATTTGAATATTTCCAAAATTTTATTGTAAGCATAACTCAAGTACAATATTTCAGGATTTTCAGAAAATATTTCATGGTTGGATTTTTTTAATGAAAGTGTTTCTACAGAAAGCAGGAACCTTTCAACAGAAAATCCAAACAGTCTATTTAACAGGAAGCCCTTTTTTTTTTCCATTGCAAAGCTAATTTTGGTGGAAATCTTTGACTTGCCCTAATCCCGTTTGATGTCTCATCACATCCTTTTCTCAGCAGGGCCATACCTTTGTGGTTTAATAGCACACATAGTGGTTGGGAGAACTTGCTGTACTTGAAGTCAATGCTTTGGAAGGAAGATCTGGCACTTAAACAGTAGTTGCCTCTCAATGCAGTGGTGTTGATTGTCACTGTATTCTTCCTAAAGTTACGTTCGTATTGCTTCTGTTTAGAAACAAAAAGAACAGAGGGTTGGAAAGATGATTCTTTCAATATTTGAGTGGTGTTTATCTTTTTGGCCCATGTTTCTCTTCATCATGTTGTGTGGCTCCAGTGGTTGGAAGGTGCATGGAGAGGCACTTCATGTCTTGCTTGCTGTTTGTAGCAAGCACCTCTCTTAGGGCTTATGGATTCTAGGGTGCGATTTCCAGGTGGTGCTGTCCTCTGTTCTGCCATTGCACACTGTTAGCAGTACCTGAACTACTTCTTTTAAACCTCAGATATTGTCCTGTTATGCTGACTGTAGTGTAGCCTCCCCATCACATTTTACTGATAAAAACAGGGAACTACCAATAAAATAAGGATATGCACACACACACATCTACGTTTTTTCTCTGGCTTTGGTTTAACTCTGGTTTGGTCATTTCATTTTCTCCAGGCCCTAGATCCAGTCCCTCCCTGCCCAGAAATTTGGGGCTATTTCAGTTAAAGCTGCGCATTGTTCCTCCGTTCCATCTAAGAAGTGCCACTTTTACTGACCTTCTCTTCAGATCCAGCTTCCCAAAGGTTCAAGTCATACATCCAAGATAAACTCTCCACACAGGTGGCCAAAGGGAAGGAGGCCTTCACATGGATTAAGTTGTTCGTGACATTCACATTTAGTACTGGGGGAGCCAGTTCCACTGTAATTGAGTGACCAAGACATAAGAATAGTACTTGCTGGTGTCTTAGCTTCACAAAAGTAATGCTTTTCTGTGACTGATCTACACTTCTTATCTTGTGACAGACATGAAGGAAGGAAGAAGGCAAGGGAATACCTCTTTTTTATCTAACATACCTCCACTGGTATATGGGAAGCTTGAAGCTGATTTGTTTACCCAGAGCATTGATGAACAAATTCTGACATTTGCTACAAAATATATTTTCAAATGCTCATGGCTCATTGTTGTTTGTGCTCACTCAAATATCTGTCATTCATAGAGCTGCTTGTTCCTGTCTCTCTTTCTGTGGTGTGTGGTCTACTCATTTGCTCATGCCAACCCTGTTCTTGGGATGTCCTTTCATCCAGGCTGTAACCTAACAGACACTCACCGTCCAAATGGTATTCCTTGAATTGTGATTCTGCCCATGGCGACTGGAATCCTCCAGAAACAGCTTTTACTCGAGCCCAGACTTTAACAAAGAAGTTTGGAAGCACACAAGTCAGATTGCAAGAGGTTCTGTGAATATTTTTGCAATGAGGAACCTTTATCCATTTGTCCATGCGTTCCTGGCTAAAAAAAGAAACAAGCATACCATAATATTAAACATGCTGTTTTGTTATAATTTATAGAGCAAAAGAGGAGACATTTTGGGGAATGGGTACTGAATCTTGCTGAGAGTCTGGAGCACTTTCCTGATGGATAAGGATTGATTTTGGTGAAAGGATGCAGCCAGCTCACTGATCATAATGACGTTGATGAATATACATACACAGGTGTTTGCCCTGTGCCATACTTTGTCAGACATCGTTTGTAAGCACTTACCTTTTATACCTCACAGTGTATGACACATCTGGTGGAGAGCCTTCTCCTGGAGTCCATGTCAAAATCATGTCAAAATCCTTTGACAGTAGTGTAACATTTTGAGGAGAGGGAAGTTGAACATGACCTGATTGAAAGGGAAAATTACATGAATGATTTAAAATATCTTTGGGCATAGGAAGTATCACCTAGTGTTGACCAAGATTATTTCAAAATCTGGGGCAGAGCAGCTCAGTTCATTTAAGACTGGAAATTAGCTCTGGAAGCAGGTATGTCTGAGATGTAGTCATGTTTTCCTCATCTCTTATAAAACATCTTCATCTCAACAGCTTTTAGTACTAGGACCTACATTTGTGTGAACCATCCTGTTCTATAATTTTGAGTGGCTTCCCGCATGGTCTCACTGGATTTCACTGTGACCTGGTTTACAACCCCACAAATGCCAACCTGACTCCCTTGTGCTCCCACCTCCTAGCGCCTGGGCAAGACAGACGCAGCTGGCTCACACCACTTATTCAATCCCAATTCTTCAAAGGCAGATCCTACCGTGAATGCAGCAAGATGCAGCACACAGGCTTGAACACTTGTGCTTTCCTGGTACTTACTGTTTCTGGTAGGTAAATATGTACATCACTAGCCTTTAGCGAGATACATTCTATAGACGGATTTTAAATTGCCATTTCTGTACAGTGGAATATTTCACTTTATGTGAATAATTCCCATTTAAACTGCTTAAAATTTACCTATGTATGTCTGTCCTCCTACAAGCAAAGCCACATAGCATAGCAAAAGGAAAAGTAGCAAAGACAGCTGTACTGTACCTCTAGTCTGCTGCAGAAAGCACAGTGCCATCATGACTCTGACTCTCCAGGTAGACATGCTGAAGCAGAACTTTTCCACTTGTAATGTATTTCTGTTCTTGCTACCTTTTCATCATGTTGTTTTCTTGTATTAAGTTGTATGGATTACGGAGGAGCATACAGTGAATGAACCGCACACATGCGCACAGCCTCACTTCCTGGTTCAGCCCAAATATAGCACTGCACGTTGAACTGGGAAAGGAGCAGATGTGAGAGTGCTTTTGATGAAAGAAAAATGTAAAGATTACAGTACTACGCCCTCCAGTGTAACATAACTGATCTCTGTCACAGGTTATGTGCAAAAGCAACACAGGAGAACAGTGCGAGCCTCACCTTGTGAGGCACCTCATTAAAAAATTGACCTTTGGAATTCACCTACGTGGCTGTGAAATATTAATAGAAATCAAATAAGGTTTTACTGCATGAGACATCTGATAATAACCTAGCAATAATAAAAAACAGTAATCAATTTGTGATATTATGATAGTCTTGTGTTTACAAGAGATCAAGGATTTTCTCTTCATTTATTTTGCCAGGTTAAGAATGTTTTTCAGAAGTTAGGGAAATACTTCGCTTTACAGATGGGAGAAGTAAAGTGCAGAAACAGGACAGGGATCCGCCCCATACACAATGTGGGCGAGTGAAAGGACATGGATCCTTCTGATAAATCCTGTGGTTTTGTTGAATGCCAGTGCTGCAATTTCCTTATACCTTAGTTACCACTTATCAGTTATTTGTCATCAACCCAAAAATATCAGTCAAGATCAGGACCAGTTGCCAGGACCGTGCCAACGCACAGATGGTTCTTGGCCCCTGCACTGCCTAATCGATGAGCACATTGGCTATTGGCCTTGGCATTTGCAGCTATGAAACTCTCGAGGTGTTTGTGTTTTCAGCACACGGTACCTTTAAACTCCAGAGCTCTCCGGGAGCAAAGCTCAGTTCCTAAGTTGCTGCTGTATGTTACAGCCTCACATGTCCTAAATCAAAGTCATGGAGACAGCAGTTTTGTTCTGTCTGTATCAGAAACATAGCAGGGAACATCCTGGTTCAGCCATGAGCTAGGCCACCAAGTACAGTGTGCCCAGGCACATGTGCTCGGAATAGCTGTGCCATTGCATCCTGTGCACAGAGAGAGAAGGGGAAAAAATAGCCCGATCAGTTGTGCTGTTTGGTTGATGCATCTACTGTCCTGCTCTTCCCATCACAATCACATCCAGGCCTGTGCCGTGGCGAAAGAAAATGGATCAATGAAGTAACCACACAGAAGGTAACAGCGACATAAAGAAGAGGGGCTTTTCTGGGCCTTCCCCAGAAGGAAAACTCTCCAAGCCCAGCAGGTAGCCTGGTGCTATCTATACCTGTGAATGTCAGGTTCTGGGTACTAAGTGGGAGAAGAGCCGATGGAGCTGGGGTTTTTCCTGGCAAAAGCTGGTCTGTTTCTCATGAAGGTACCAAATGTCTCGTTTCCTTGAACACGGTACAATTCAAGCTGTAGGAGGAGACACAGTTACAAGTTTCTTTAGTCACAACTTTCTCCAAAAATCTCCATTTCTTCTTACCATGAGCTTCTGTTACCAGTACTTTTCTTGTTCCTTGGCTGTTTTGCTACATCTGTTTAATTTCTAGGAAGTTTCCCTTTGTCATGCAAAAAGAACTATAATCCTTTATAAGGAAAAAACCAAAGCTGAGGGTCTGGAAGGTCCTAGGTCTATTCCCCTTTAGTAGCCAAACTGCAGAGCTAGTACCAACATACTCTTACGCATCCTGAACAAAATAGAAAGCAATTGTAGGGCCAGTCTCATTAAGGTCTTGCTAAAAGCCCTCAGGCAGCTTCTCTTAAAGATGACGTGTGACTTTTAGTAAGCGTTTGCAAAAGGTGAATCTTATCATCATTGTTCCCTGTGAAACATCTTCCCTGAAAACTGGGCTCCACTGGACTCTGTGGGAAAACTCCCCCTGATTTGAGCATGACTAGAGAACCTGTCCCAGGAAAAACAAATGTACTGTTGGCAGCAAACCAGGGAGGGGGGTGAGCCCTGTGCCACGAGGTGTCGCTGCCTATCAAACAAAATACATGTGTTCCTCCAAGCGACAGGCTCTCATCGAGACCTATTTAAAAACTTGGCAAACTTCACTAAAACTCCTTCCACCTTCTGCATTGCCTAGCACCCTCCTGTACAGTGGCCTACAGGAATATTTTCAACAACATCCTCTAATTGTGGGCACTGAGTTTGCACTGTACACAGCGAAGTTTTTCTCTTCTGTCTGACTAGCATTTGTCCCTGGCTTTGGGTGCCCAGGTGGGCAACGGATCAGGTGCCGGCAGGAGCAAGACTCATTACCCGTGTAACCGTTGCACCCATTGGCGTGCTGGGAGCCTGGTGTGGGGTCTCTGGCCTATGATGACTTGATGATTGCAGGCAGGGATGCCTGCTGCTGCAGAGGACTGCGCTTAACGCTCTCTATCCTTGGGCAAATCATGCCACTGTGCCTATGTTCTCCCATTCTTTTACACATATGGAGCATAAATGCTTTGGGATGGGGTTGTCATTCCTTAGTACAATGCCTCATCTTGTAGGTGGGTCTTTGCATACTATTGTAATACTGATGATACTTGGGGGGCTCTCTCAATTTGCCACCTCTTGCCTCTCTGCGTGCAACAGATGATTCAGACCATGAGGGCAAACTCTGCAACCTTTCTTGAGTCAGACTGACTGATACCTTCCTTGCTTGAGGAGGGGCACTGCAGGAAATACAGTCTTAATCTTGCAAGGAAGGCACAGTTTGGGCTGTGGTTTGATTTTGTGAAACCTTTGGAGGCAACAGGCAGCATAAAATACTGTCATCCCAGCTCCTTCCTTTTGCTCTACCCCACCCACGTAGCTGTGGTGGTGGAACGGTGTATGCTGCATTCTGTGAGCTTGGGAGGACCACTGAGCCCATTGAGAAAAACTCCACATATTAAAAAATTTAACAGGGCATTTCTGGTATGAATGACACCATGGGAAACCAAACCACTGATCCATAGCGCAGCATGTTTAACATTTTCAATGTGCTCTTAGATTTCAATCACCACCATGTTCTGTGAAGGGCTGGCTGAATGTTTTCAGTATTTCTTGAAATGTGAAATAGCCTTCTGAAATAGCCTCCATGTGGAGTCTTCCACACTTGATTTTTGTTTCTTTCTGAAATGTTAAGAGCTTTTTTCCCGGAATTAAGCAAGAAGAGGTATTTGGAGAAGGTTTCTACTGAAACACTGGAAAGTTTCAACACACTTTTGGGAAGAAAATTTTCAAATTTCTGCAGGACAAAAATCATTCTTCTTTAGCAGCTCTCATAGTGCTGTGCTAGGTGAGATTGCTCAGCCTAAGAGAGTGTTGCAGGCGGGGAGAGGAGGTGGCAGTTGTTGCAAACATTCTGGACATTAAAACTCTGGGGGAATGTGAGTGACATTTCCCAGTAGTTCTCGCTGAATGATTTGAGAAAATTCTTAAAGGAATGTGATCCAGATAAAAATTATTTTAAAAGGAGTTTTTGCCTGAGATCTTAGTAAATGAGTGACTAAGACTTTTAGTCATTCAGACTCAGCTCTTTAAATGGTCTTTTCCTTTCCTGCTATTTAATTAACTTCTCTGCTTTGCTAAGGGCCTGATGCTGCAGACAGTTCCGGCAGCACCTGCTATCTGCACTGCTCCTGCAGCTGAGCTTGCCGCCCCTGCGCCTGGTGCTGTACATGCACTCATGTCTTACGAGGCAGCCCACACCCCGCCTAACATTCCTCCTGGTTTCTCCAGAACGTAGCCCCATATCCCTCTCAACACGGATGTGTACATAGGTATTGTGCAGGTGGGGACTGAGGCACAAAAAAAACTAGTGACTTCCCCGGGGCAGTTCAGAGGCAGAAGCCCAAAGCTTGGCAGCTGGAAAGTAACGTCTTTGCCTTAGAAAGCTACCTGCAGAGCTTCCTAGCAGAGGCACAGTCTTCAACCAGTGCAAGATTGCTTTTCTTGGCTTAATGTCATCATTTCTGGAGGTGGTGGAGCTGATGTAACTGTGGTGGCAAAAGTGTGCAGTATGGGCCTGTCTTCAGAGCTGGGCAAAGTAAAACCCAGGGGCAGGAGAGGAATTTTTCCTTCAACATTTTTCACCACGTGTTTGGAAAAGTGAATGAGCATGGCAGTGTCTGAAGAGAAAATACTCATTAGCCCCAAACTAAAAAAAAAACATAATCTGTAATTGAAAGTGAGACTTCATCCAGTTCCAAAGATTTCCCTAGAAATTTTTGTGGAGAACATACTGTTCTTTAAGGAAAACTATGCTTAGGGGAGGGGCAGCAGATTTTCAAACAACTCAAAAGTCACCAATTTTGGAAACTTCCTCCCCTGTCCCTAGTTTCTCTCACCAAGAGGACAGGTTTGGACCTGAGGTGTTCTACCTCAGACAACGTTCTCCTCTTTGGCAGTTCTTCTGCCCAACTCTCCCTTCTTTCTCCCTGGCTTATGTAGGTCTGCAGGACGAGTTGTGTGGCAAAGACATTCATACCATCCAGGAACGTGGAGTGTGGAAAAAGCCACCACCCCTATGAGAGTGGCTGCAGCTGTGGCTTTGGCAGCAGGGTGCAAGGCACATACTCTGAGAGGAGGAGATATATCAAAGTGACAGCCTGAGACCATAAACACCAAGGAACTCTAGCAGCAAGCCTGATCCTGGCTTTAGTGAACTAGTGTGAACTTGAACCTTCTTGCCTATCCCTGGAAAAACTTTTTGTTGAAGGCTTAGCTCTGACTGGAACTGGGGGCGCTTGATCTTCAACACAGGAGGGGAAGTATTTTCCTCTTTGTGCTTAGAAACTAGCCTGATGACCGTGCTCTGGCGGGGGGGGGTTGGACTAGATGATCTCCAGAGGTCCCTTCCAACCCTGACGATTCTGTGATTCTGTGATTCTGATATACAGGCTGCTGAGTGTTTGGGTTTGATGGAAATTACTTTGGAAAGTTTAGGAAATCAAATATGGGGAAATGATGGGGAAAGCAAAGAACAAAATGTTGTTGAGAATTAAGAGGTTAAAAAATCTGCAGAGCTGTTTGTTTCCAGATGGTAAAATAAAATGCAGCAGTGTCCCCTTGACCCAGACAGGCATCTGGGCAACCTGTCACCAGGAGGAAGAGAAGAGAATGGGCTTGATTTGTTTTTAAAACTGAGTCTGAAAAGACTTAAAATGAAAAGCAAAAGCAAAAACAAAAAGATGAAATGTTCCCCATACAAGTGCTATGAATCATTTCATGTCCTTTATTTTTATTTCTGGGGCAGGGTTTTTAAAGGAACTCAGGGCTTTTCCTGTACACACCAACTGTAGCTAACACAGCTCCTGATACAAGGGGTCACGGTTTAAAGGAGAATACAATAATCTTGTAAAGATACCTGGACCCTCTGGGCCAGCCTTTGTGTTAAGGATTGTACCTGTGTCATAGTTTCATTAGACCATCGTACTCTGACAGGTATTAAGGGTGGTTAGACAAGGCCTTAGGAGCTGCCTAAGGACAACGTAGAGTTTCACTGCTGTTTCAGACCTGCACAAGCAGCATGTAATCACAGGTCAAAAAGGACTCTCCTCCTTCATAAGCCTCATTACCGTTAGTATTGCAGGCAAGCAGACTGGAGGCCACTGTGACGAGGATGGAGGAGGGCTGCACAGCTGCCTGGGTGCCCTGGCAGAGCTCAGACTGGATGGGCCAGTGCCAGTGGGGGGGAAAAGGGGGACTTCACAGGCATCTCCGTCCCTTCCAGATTTAGGTCCTCCTGTTGAGGGAGAGCTGGTAAGATGCATGCCTGACGGGACAACCTTTCCCTCTTCTCCTCTCCTGTATCAGTGATTCAGTCCATCCTTCCTGCTCTGTCCCTTGCTACTTTATCATTTAGCAAGTGCAAATCTGCAGAGACTCTTTTTTCCTTGGCAAAAGAGAAGCCCCTACTGAACAAGGCACAAGTCCTGTGCTCACAGAGTGAAATCATTCCCTCCACCAGGTTTCATTTCCCTCATGGCAAGTGAATGAGGAGAAGAATCTCTTATGTGCATGTTTACGGGATGCTGAGAGGGCCTTGTCCCCTTTTGTAACAGTGGTTACTCATGCTGCGGCTCCAAGCTGACTTCATTTTTACCTTCCCTGTGACCTGCTTTTTGTGTGCAACTTTGTGGTGTGCAAACACGGTGATGCTTTACTGAAATCCTCCTGTAGCAACCCTCCTCGGGCAGCTGGCTGCAGAACATTAAAGGCAGCAAATTGCCCCTTGAGTACAGGCAGCACTTCTGTCAGCTGGCAGTTCAGCTCGTTCCTCAGGTCCCACATGGACTGGTATGGGAAGGGGGCAAAGTATTGACCCTGATTTTACTTGGTTGAGTTGGGGCTGCCAGCAAGCAGAATCCTTTTCTACCACAAATAAATTAAATACAGCAGTTAACTAGATCTCAGTTAAAGTCCAAACTACAACAAAGTAGATTTAGTTTGGATCCCAGCCTGAGATCAGATAGACGTCTCCCTTCCCTCTATATCTCCCGAGCAGTGGGGCAGATGTGTGGGATGGTACTGATTAGTGGACTCAAGCTGATGGCCCGTTTTACGCTGCTTCTCTCGCATTTCCTGAAACCTGTCCCTTCCCCTTTACAGTGCCTTTTTTATTCACGCTGAAAGCAGTTAGGGAGCTTGCCTGGACATGCAGTAACGGCGAAACTCCAGTGCACACAGAGTAAAACATGTGCTAGCCCACAAGGTGCAGATATAACAACACGGGAACGTCCTGGGGGCACCGTGCCTCCCGAAACCCCTAGCTCTCACCGATCAGCGTGGGAAAAGTGGTGGGGACCCTGCATGTTCCAACAGAGAGACTTAATTCTAGCAACCTGTCTGTTGTACTCTCTGAGCCAAACTGTGCTCTTGGGGGTCATCCCACAAGCTTCAGAGCTTATCCCTCTTCGAGAGCATTTCCTTACAGTGTGATATGACGTAACCCTGCCTGATGTGAGGGGTTTCTCTCTGGGCTCAGGACGGTGGGATGCCAATACACTGGCCCTGACTGTGAAATTCTCCCCTGCATGGCAGGGGGATGCAGGGATCTCTACATACCCCTTTCAAGCAGGAAATAAATTTTATCTTGCGTGTATTTCACCCAATGGTGGAGTGAGTGCACAGGCTGGGAAGGAGGAGTACAACATGGGGAAGCCATGTATGTTCTGTATCTTTAATTTGAACATCATCAGAAAAAGGTGAGTTGTCTGCAGCAGTGGATGTGCAGGGAGTGCAGAGAGCACCGCGCAGCAAGAGGTGGATTTCCACACACCATGGCCAAGGCTGCGAGATGCTATTCCCCCATAACCACTAGTGGCAGCAGCTTCCTGGTGGGGTGGGTAGTCTTTGTTTGAATGTTTGCAATGTTTTGCATTGAAGTATTTGGATGCCAAAGCTTATACAGTGCCGTAAAAGTTAATTAGCCAGATAACTAATTAAAGACTTCTCCCTTTTATTGTTGCCAACTTGCAATTCAGAAAGGGGCTTGTGTCAAAGTAAATCCAGCCACACACCTCAGTGAAAGAAGTGATAAACCATTCAAGATCCAATTAACCATTCAGGGGACTGGTGCGGGAAAATCCCATCACTGTCTGGGGGGAAGAAACATCCCAGTCACATGCAGCACCAGCACAACTGAGCCAGGTTCGAGTGCCTCTCCAGAGGGGCTCTTGCTCCAAAGGGGAGGGTTACAGCCTGGAACTGAGTGTGGAAGACAGGATTTATAGGTGCCAACAGACATTATGTTAGAAGGTGTTGGAAGACTCCCCATGAGGGTGACATGTCCTTGGGGAGCTAGTTTGATCCCCCTGGCAAAGGTCCAAGATGTGGGTTTACGGGGCTCTGAGCTAAGAGAGGATGCACAGGAGCCTGTAAGGACATGAGCTCATGAAACTTGATGGTGGGCAATTGGTGGTGGCCATGCAGCTCTCCTGCTCTCAGAGAGGGTCCCCATCTGCTGAGGGTTCTCACTGGAATGGAGGAAGATCTCACTGGACAAGCAGACATCGATAATCTCCAACACTGTCACTTTTCCATGGGTCCCTGCACAGGAGATTCATAACACATTTTTGAAAAAATTATCAACATCATTCATAGGGGCCAACCTTTCCAGTGGGATGAGTGCACATCCAGTCGCTTCAGCAGTGTCCTGACCTGGCAATTGCCAGGGTCATTTTGGCCCTAGGGAATATGCAATTAGAGGGCGGAGGGTAGAAGAACTAAGATGAGGTTCAGACTGCTCTGATCTGGCCACCAGCCAGGAGACGTGCTGTAACTAAGTGGCACCGGGCCCAGAATTTCCAGGAGGGCTGAGCTCCCATCTGAGATCAGGAGAGGGGCCCAGATTTCCACCAGCACTTTGCACGTGCTGGGTGCACACAGGGTCTGGGCTCTTGTGAAATCCCAACCTGGCTGAGGGTGGCTGAGTGTTTGAAATTCCACCGAGCTGCCCGGCCCTCTCTCCCTGCTGAAAAAGAGGGGAATTGAGCAATTTCAGCAAGTGTTCCTAGTCTGTGGAGCTCACGTACTCTGCAGGGCAGACACACAGAGGATGATGCTGGTTTCACCCAGCAACCTGCTGCCTTGCAGAGAGAGGAGTGTTTTAAGGCTTGTAGTTTTGATGACATGACTGCTGAGATCAGTCCACTGACAAACATTTGCACCAGATGAGGATCTGGCCAGTGTCCCGATACTGGGAGAATATGCTTCCCACCCCCGCTACTATCAGGCCCAGCCCTCAGATGACAAGAATTTAATTTAAAGGCTCGATCTCTTGTCTGAACAGCTCCCTCCCTCCCCCACTCTGATGAGAGGAAAATCTTCGGAGAGGCATCCAGGCGAGTGGGAAAGCTTTGGAGAGAGCTGTCTCTTGCCCTTTAGCCATCCAGAGAGGAAGAGCTCATCTGAATGAAATGAGGATCAATCAGAGAGAGGCATGGGAAAAGTTGGGAAAAGGAGCCTCCAGTGATGTATATTCATGGGGGGGAAAACCTCCCCCAGACATGCAGAAGCTTTGATGAAAACCCTCCCAGCTGTGCTGTGCCTTTGAAGTGACACAGCAGAAGTGTATTCACGATTACCCAAGAGATAGAAGCAGATGAGTTCTCAATCAGCTGAATCCTTATATTTAGGATAGACTTTAAAGCTTACTTTTTATAACTCCTTCCAAAATTAATGAGAATCATCTGCACAGCACCCCATCGTTCTTCTTCCCTGTTTGTTCCCCCACCCTAGATAACCTACAAAGCCAGAATCACATTCCCAGAGGGCAGGGTGACCTTGGTGTTTCATACTGCAGAGGATAACTGGGAAGAGTCCTGAAACATTAGTAGGAAATAAAAGGATGATGGAAATGGGTTACTTTTTTTTTTACCAAAAAGGAAGTTTCTGAGATCTCCCAACATAGCTGATGTTGAAGTGTCATAGCATTTCATCAGCAGTGTGTCTCCTACTCCAGCATTTGTTTCTATCTGCCTCCCTAATCTGAGTCTTTAAAAGCTGAGTCTAAAGTCTATGCTCTGGTTCTTGATCCGAGCAGTGTTAGAGCTGTCTTCAACTGGGACGGCCTTTGTACGCAGGGAGACTTATGCAGGGGGTGGGAGGGATGAATCCCAACATAGCAGCATCCAGCCTGGAATTCTGGATCACCCGCATGCACTGGTACCACCTGCTGTCTAAGGAGTTGAACCACATCCGTTGAGTTTACATGAGCACCCAAAGCCCATGAGAACTGTTGAAGGTTTTTTACTGCTGGAAGGTTTCTCCATTCATAACCACAGCGGAAAGGTCAGTTCTTGCTGAAAGCTTATTCAGAAATGCACTTTCACCTGGCCTTTGCTTACCTGAGCTGGGTGACGTGCTAAACACAACGTGCTGCAAGTTCCTCCTATGAAGAACCTCAAGGAGTATTCAGTAACCCAAAACCCAGGTGACTTCTCCCTCGTGCTGCCCCTTCTCAGCAGGTGGCTCCCTTGCAAGTACGCTTAATAGAAACAGGCAGATGCAGTCAGCCAAGTCATATATGTTTAACACGCTTCAAGGTGCGTTGGCAGTTCCAGATGATCAAAGCCTCTCTTGTGATGCAGTGGCATTGCCAGGGTGTTTTCTTTTAACTCTATCAGATAAGTTTAAAGAAAGTCAGTAGTCAGTTTTGATGTTGTAAGAAACCAATTTGGGAATGGTCAGAGACGAAAACTTGCTCAAGAGTTCAGTTAACTGAGAGCAGGGGCATTGCCAAGGCTGAGAGGGGACTTGCACATATTTCTGGTTCTTTTGGTACTAATGTGGCCTGGTTTCACTTTCTTCAGTGATTTTACAAGTTCACAGCTGAACTGGAAACATCAAGTGTCAGTGATTTGAAATGGGAGGTCTTAGTCCCTGAGAATCACCCTAAAATCTCCTCTGATGACCTGGCACTATGATAAACCTCCACCCAAGAGGATGGGTCTTCCCAGGCTCTTGTTATTTCTCTTTAGTGCTAATGGCAGTTGGGCACATGCACCCAGCAATGAGGAAATGTCTTCATCAGGTGCCTTTGTGCTCTTAGGAATGTGTTTACATTAAAAATATACGTTTCTTAGACAGATTTTTCTCTGCAGGATGATGCAGGCTGTGTCTAGTGTTTAACTACCAGGTGAAGCAGCTGTGGTAACACATAATCTTTATAACCAGGCTTGAGGAAACCCAGTATAGGCATTAACTTCGGTCCAGTGAAGTCCTAGTATGGTTATGACAGTGCAGAGGAAGCGCACTGAGAGCGAAGAAATGAGGCTGTTTATCCCATGAATCCAAGAAAGAGGCAGTCCTGTCTGGCAGAAAGGGCATCAGTCTTGGTTTTGAGCTGAGTTCTGATCGTGGATCTCTTGTGTGACTTTGAACAAGAGGTATACCCTCTCTGAGCACGGGTTGCCTTCCCTCTTGCTTCTTGTTTCTTAAGATTTAAACCAGCTTGGGTGGGATGTGTACCAGAGGCAGTGTGGTAGAGCTCTCACGTTTGCTGGCATTGCTAATAAATGAGTGAAAGCGATGGTGGCAACAAGCATGTGGCATAGCACAGCAGCTCTGAGAGCTCAAACTGCTTCTCACCCACCTCCTTGAGAAGGTCTAAGCTCCCATCCTCTTTCCTGGATGCCACTGGTCCAGCATCGATCTGACTCACCCTAACTAGAGACCCTCCTTCCCAGCACACCTCCTCCATGGCAAGCTCTTTAAATCTGGAAGAAACAACTGTTAGTAGGTCTAATGCAATCATTTTGCTCTGATGTCTGCAAGCCCTTCGCTTTCACTTGTAAGTGTGTAGCTCCACTTGTGGCTTCTCTCATCTCTCACCCCCTTTGCCCAGCTCTGCTCCTGCTTTGGTCTGTGCTGTAGGCACTGCTGCGTGGCCAGGTCAGCAGGAGAGACCGCAACTCAGTGACAAGGCCTCTGTGGTGGCCCAGTGAGTCAGCCAGAGGACTCAGAGTAGGGCCTGGAGTTGGGATTTCCACTGGTGCTCTGGCACATGACGTGTGCGTTATGCCCTAGGCAGCGACATAATCTGGAGAGAGAAAGACACTATTAGATGACATGTCTGTAATTTAATATGCTAACTCAGAAAAAGCATGAGATTTTAAATATACGTACTTATTTTGCACTACTTTTCTATGTCCTCTTGTTTGAGAACATTTTGTATTATACTCCTATCGTGTTTTCAAGCTTTCTTTTGGCAGTGTCTTAGAAGTGTGACTTTGAAGTAAGCTACTTAAGCACCTTGAGATTCAATTAGAATTAGAGTGGTCCATACAGATTCAATTAGAATTAAAGGGGTCTTCTTTGGGTTTACTGTAATTTAACTGAAAGTGATTTCAGTTTAAATAACTCGGCTAAGGCTATCTGATTCTGAACTGCAGCATCTGTATGAGAGTTCAGTGCCATTTTACTGACCTATTTTAAGTTATTACCATTCATGAACTCAAATTGATTTCCCTGAATTTCCACCATGTAGCTGAGCTCTGTAGGAGTTTCAGTATCAATCTGAAATGACTCCACTAGACCTGCAGTGTTTTTCATAGCCTTCAGCTACTTTGGAGAGGAGTGAGGAAGCAATGAGCGGAGGACACTGTTGGCATGACCGTTAGGAAATACCTCAAAACAGCAAATCTTCCTTCACTGTCAAAGTAAAGAGACAGTTCCTCTGGCCTCTGTGCCCAATGGAAAGAGTGGAGCAATAGTTCAGCAGGAGTCTTGCTCAGCTTGTTTGAAGGCACGCAGGAGCTGCTGTTGCATCCTTCATGAATGGAAGTAATTCTTCCTGGTTCCTTAGGGCAGGCAGGGATTTCCTGGACCTGTCCTTTAGGAACAGCCTGTGTCCCAGCTGACTCAGGCACTGTCTGAAGTGGCATACCAGCACGCTGGTACCACTGCTGCCAGATGTATCTGTGCCTCACGCTGCCTGGTCCCCAGGCCATAGCAGCTTGCATTAAGCTACGTGTATTCCCTGGCACCACCCAGCTGTGGGTGAAGGTATGAAAAATGAGGAAAAGGAAAGGAGCCCAATCCGCTAACCAGTCTTCTCCTGGACATTCCTACCCAAAATCCTGAGCTGCTGGCACCCCAGCGGGCAGAGGCTGTTCCTGCAGGACAAGATACAGCTACCCATGCCCTACTCATGTTTTAGACATATCCCATGGGATCTTGTAGCAAACGGGCCAAAACCTCTGTCCTTACCACAGTAATTGCTCACTTTTCATAATGGGCACTGCTTAGGAAGCCTTGAATCCCCCTCATAGCACATCCCTCTTCAAAATATCTCTCTTGGGAAGGGCAAAGGCTTTGTCTGCTCTGTGGTGTGCTCATGCATGCGAAGATCTTTAGAAAGGCATCAGATACCTTCCCCTTACATGAGCCAACAAAAATGTCACGTCTTGAGAAAATGAAATGAAATCTAATGTGTCATCTGTCCTGCTGGGCAGGCAAATATAATCCAGGGGGAGTTTTTAAAGCCGCCTAAAATTTTCAGTGCATGGGTGAAGTTCTAACCTTTCTTGAAAGGAACTAAGGGGAAAAATCAGGACTTGGTGCTTTAATTATTTTTTCTGGCGGGTTTGTACACACAAAGAAAACATTGGATCTCTGCCCTGAGCTCTGCTTAGCTCAAATACAGAAATGTGGCAGTTTAAACCTGCTAATGTTTGTTCATACTCTCCAGGCTGAGTTACATGACAGGAGAGTGACTGCTAACATCCAGGTGGGTTGACCAGGGGGATAAGAGTTATTTCAACCTCAAGAGAGTAACTTTGTCCTTCGCCAAGCAGTTCTGCAGGGAAAGCTTTGGAAGACCCTTTTCTGTATGAGTTTATGACCCAGCCCAGAGCAGAATTGTACGGAAAGCATGGGAACAGCAAGGGCTGGCTTGCCGATGCCTTACGTGTTGAGGCATTGCCACTGCAAGGCAGCATGGATGCTGACCATTGCTTAAGGGCTAGTACCATTACACACTGTATGTTTATGGGTACAGAAGCTTGGACATGGCAAAGGGCAAAGAAAAGTCAGGCTCTGAGGTGTACTGTATTCTGCAGGGGTCAAGGACAAAAAGCAAAAACCATTGGATTTTTCTCCCTATTCTGTTTTGGGGCAAGTCACCACACTCTGAGTGGTGTTTCCCCCATTATATAAATGGTGTGTCAGTAAGAACATTTTAAGGGAAAATAACATTTTGTTTAAAAGAAGTAAGCGCCAAAGACAAATTCCCATTAAATTTTCCCCATTTTTGAACAAAAATAGAAATTTTTTTTTTCTTGTTTCACCATCCTATGTGCTATAGATTAGCTACCTTCTGGAGATGAATGGGACTGTTTTACCACTGATTATACATTTGCTATTGCTCAGTACTATCCAGCATCAGCCGTAATTTCTAAAGGGTCTGTACTGGTGCCTTGAACTTGGTAAAGCTAAGTGTCTTTTTTACCTGTTTTCCATAGTCACTGCAAAACAACGTGAGGGATTACAAAATGCCTTGCTGAATCAACAAACAGCAATAAAGTAGCGCTTGACAATGCCGTCCGTAGAAGCCCATTACCTCCTCTAATTAATCCTCACTTCATTAGGCAGAAAGAAGGCCACTCATGGGAGCGTGGGTGTGATGAGGATACGGCCATGGTAACTCCTCTCCCTGCTGCTGTTGGTTTCTGTGGCCCTGGAGAGACAAACAGACCCGCCCTGAGCGCCTGCGTGGGTTCGGCAATGAGCACATGCTGAGCAGAGTACTTTTACCACTGCGTTTTCTCAGCAGGGATTAAGCCCATCTCACCCATGGTTATTCTGGCTTTCTTTAGGCACGGAGAGTAACCCTCTCTCCCTCTGGGGCAGGGGGATGGCGGTGAACCTCTGCCTGGGTGGACGCTGCCACAGCCTGTGAGCTCTGATTTGGTCTGTGCCATTACACAAAGATGCTTCTTGCATCACACAAGATCCCATTCCCTATCTTCAGTCCACGCCCTCTTCATCCTATTTAATTCTGCCCTTACCCAGCAACAACCATTTAGACAGAAGACACCCTTCGTCGTACCTCCACTCCCCTATCAAACACTAGTTTGAAGAGAGACAGTATTTTGCCTGCATAAAAAGTAGAGGGTCGGCGCCTTCCACTGTCCCTTTCCTTGGATGATTTGACAACCCACACATATCTGTCATTAAATCTCTCCATGCAAAGCCTGTGGTAAACATCTTTGAGAAGAGAAACATAGCACCAATCTGCTGCAGCTTTCCTGTAGCCTGAGCCCAAAGGAGACCGCTCCGTGCCGGAAGACAGCTCAACCAGAGTGGCAGGATACGTAAAAGCAGCCATTGGTTGCAATGGGCTCTCTGTTGTGAAAGAGGATTTTTAGCAGACAAACCTGTAGTTATGAAATGAAGTCTGCCTCAAATATAACAGAGGAGGATCATAGAGGCAGTTACTATAATTACTACTAATGATACTTACACTTACCCATACGTTAGTTCCATATAAACCTTTTTTATTCCGTGTGCAAACAATGAATAGTTAGCAGCCTCTATCATTGCCTTTTTGAGAGTTACATCATGTTCCCTGGGACAAAGACCATCTCTTTGAACAGCACCTAGCACTGAGATTTCTAGGGCGTTGAGTGTCACTGTAATAAAAGCATGTCAAAATTGCAAGTGAATTCATTAAGATCAGGAGGGACGAGTTATCTGTAGGGCAAAACTGTTCCCAGTAGACCTTCTTATTAGCTTTTTATTGGTAGTGTAATTTTCTAGGGCGTTATTTCACATTATGGAGGAAATCTGTTTTAGTCTTGCTTCTTTTGCCACTGAAATTGTAAGCCATTTGTTTAGGGGCTCTGATGGAGGACAGTTTTGCTCTTTCAGGGGTTTGAAAGGTTTTGACATTCATCTGCAGTTGTTTCCCTATCACGTACCTTTCTCCTACCTCTGTTTTGGCAGTTGCTCAGCCTTATGTGAGTGAAATGTCTCTCTCTCAGCCTTGATTAGGCGTCAGGCATGCACTTGTGAAAACAGCACACAATTTTTCTTTCCAACATCATTTTTCCTCCAGACAAAATTGGATTTATTGCACAATAAATATGTTCACTATAGCTAAGGTGAGTTGGTGGTTAAAAACAACTGTGGTTTACATCCCTTTTCAGACCACCAAAGCCCAGCCCTCTGTTTTGTGCTGATGCATTACTGCTGACAGCAGTAATTTTTAGTGACAGATACAGAAATGTCCTTAGGGAAAATACAATAGTGATGGAAGTTTCCTGTGGGAAAAAAGCTTTTTTCTGCCTTTTTTTTTTTTTAAAGTGCTTTCCACCTTTTCTGGTTTTTGTCTTTAGGGACAGTTTCTTCACAGGCATTCAAAAGCTCTTGATCCCATTACTTGCACCATGATTTAAGGTCAGTCTGCATCTTACAAGGAATAATCAGCTGCTTTTAGGATGAAACCTGAAAAAATTGGCTGCGCTTTCCAACTGTGTTGGATCTAAATGACAAGCCAGCTGTGGTCTGTATTTGTTGCAATCACTGGCAAGACCACACCTCTGTATGAAACATTGTCTTTTGCATAGCAACTGATACTGTGAGTTAAGCTGGATTGCACAATTTAGACTCTAATCTTGACTGGAAAGATAGCATCAATTCTGAGTCAGAACCATATTTTCCTGTATCTCAGAGACAAGATATTTTTGCACAGCAAATGGCAAAAATTTACATGTATGTAAACGTAATCTTGATCCCACTGCTCCTAGTGAGTCCTGGGTCAGGTAAGTCTCCCACTGAATACAAATAGCTGTTTATGTATCGCAGTCTGAACAAAGGCTGGATAGGGCCCTGCTTGCAGGATCTCACAATCTAAGTGCAAAGGAAGAATTGCAGTAAACAAAGGGGAGGAGACTCACTGGGGAGGATGAAGGTTACAACACTGGGAGATCCTGAGATTCACCTGTTGTTCTAAACCATTTAGTTGGGTCATAGTCCAGAACCAAATATTTTCATTAAAAAAAACATTGCTAGGTGATAGCATTACACCTACTTATATGATTTGTAAATCACGATCTTGTCAGAGCACGGAAATGACTAAGTAAATAACTGCCCACAGCTCAGGCCATATTTACGTGGACCAGCACAAGCAATCATCAACCTCATCTGTCCATACCCTGAGCCAACAAAATATAAAGTTGTTTCAGCCTGGAAGTCCATTAGCCTTATTAACATCACATGAACTTGTGCTAACAAGTAAAACTTGGCACAAATATCAACCACTTTTTCTCTCTGTTTGTCTAATTGATTGGCATAATTTCGTTAAACTCAAAGACAATTTTCTTGGCCTGAACGTAGCTTGAAATTTGTTGCTTTTGAGTCAGACCTAGATGCGTGTTTGACCGCCCAAAAGTGTCTCTGTTTTTGCAGCTGTAGCAGCTGTTTTTTAAAAGATAACGCCTCTCACTACAAATCTTTGCCTTGCTTAAGTGCGCTGTGAAATCCTGGTTCCACTGCCATCAGCAGGAGCGGTAAAGGATAATGCCCCTTACTGCAAATCTTGCCTTGACTAAACACACTGGGAAATCATGATAGCGGTAGGAGTTTTCCACTCAGCTTCCCGAAGTCAGGATTTCTGCTATGTGGAGAAGTGTACTTTAACGTCACATCATGTCTTTAACTCTGACCTGAAGATTGCTGATCTTTTTAACTGGTTTGGCTCAATGCCATTCTCAGAATATGTTCTTTTAAGGAATATGGTGAAATGGTAGAAAACAATTAATTGATACATTTACTGACTTGACTTTGACTATTTTGCTACAGTAATGGTAACTATTACCTCTTGATAATAAGGTTCATCTATCTTAATGGGAAACTTAATTGCTGTTGTAGTAGTGTTTGCAATCCCAGGACCCCTGTGCCAACTCAGACCAGAAGGCAGTCCCTGTCCTAAAGAGAGTACAGCTATGATGGGATGTGTCGTCAGTATGTTCACAAAGTTTTCTTGCTTCTCTTTTGAAAGAGTAGTTAATGATAAAATTCTTGGATTTTGTTTTGATCAGGATAGTGACTAAGATATTCATGCTGCAATTAATACTTGTTTCTTTATATTTGATTATAGTGTGCTTGTGAGAAGGATAAGGTTAATGGCACATGTAGCAATCCATTGCTTTGTTTCTAATTGGTGAAGTTGTGCAGAGGAAATGACAAACACTCATGTTGCTGTCGCTCTGTGAGTCTGGATTAAGTTCTCAACTAGTGTAATTGTCTCCTGATATGACTTGTAAGTTGTACTGACTTAAAATACCTCATCACCTAGAACCTGACCTGGGTCTTTTTTCTGGAGACATTTTTAGCAGGATTCCCTAGGAAGTTTATTTCTCAGCAGACAGTTTGTTGTGGATCCTGTTATCTAAATATCTGAATCATCCCTGCATTTTTAAGAAGCTTACTTCCAAATAAATGACTGCAGTAGAGGACTGATGTTATCACTGGATGAGATGGAGGCAAAGAGAATTTTCCTCAAAGTCCTATAGCAAATCTGGGGCAGAGACCCAGAGTCTGGGGTAATGCTGCAATCACCGGCTTTCTCCCTGGCCGTAAGGTGCTTTGAACTCTGATCTGAGTGGGAGGAGATGGAAGAACTGAGCCCGCTGATCAGGGAATACTACAGTTACTTTAATTGTGACAACTAAGTGCCAGGATTTTGATGAGGCACAGTGTATTCATTAGAAATTGATGGTTATTACAATTAATAATACACTGAAATTAATTACTAGGAAGAAAAATTATGTCCATGTTGATCCATCCATGTGAATGACAGTAGAGATGCCTTCTGTGGCACTTTCTTCTCTTGACATTTGTACTGTTTTCCTGAAGCAACCAGGGTTTCCAGTTAATTCTCAGAGTGACAGTTTAATGTATTTATCTGATATAATTCATTCCCGCCTGCAGCTCCATCTCCAATCAACAAAGCAGGAGAAAATAACCGCTCAACCACCCCTTAATCCACTAAGAGTAAAGGCAGAGACACTCTGAACTAGCCTGACAGGAATGATGACCGACAGAGCAAACGGCTGGGGGCCCTGGAGGGAAACCTGCCAAGCTTTGGTCCTATAAACCACCTATTCCCTTTGTATCTGAGTGCCTTTGGAGCTGCTGAAAGTGTTAGAGGGCAGAAGATGCTGTTATGCCCATTTGCTAGACTCTGAGTCCTGATGTCTGGGTTTTTAAGCTACTTATTATGGGGGTGTGGGGAGTGATATTACAAAGTGGCTCTGAGCCAGCTTAGGTCTGAGAATAAGATTTCCTGGAAGCTCAGGTTTGTACCACTTCAGGACTGCATAGACCATCATTCTTCCACTGAGAAATGGATTCCTTGCAGGTATCCTCAGCAAGCAGACGTGCACGCACACGCACATGTGCGTGTGTGTGTAGCAATGCCTGACACCTGGTAAAAATGAAAGTCTATCTGGACGTGATAATTCACTTGAAGCAGGCACGAAAACTGAGGCAGGAGGACTTACCCTATAGGTAAGTGCTGAAAGCTGGACTGAAAGTACTGGGCAGGAGGTAGGTTACTAGAGGAGTTCTTCCAGACTAATTTTTGGGTTCAATCTTATCCATTTTTTATCAGAATAAACAAAAAAGTATGTACTGATGAAATCTGCTGACTCTCATCCAGACTTTATCATCAAAAGCAGGGGAAGGTCAGGGTGTTCTACAGAAAGAGCGGTGTGACCTTCAGGACCAGAGCAGTAGAAAAAAGATGACATTCAAAGTACAAAATGCAAATGTGTGCATTAAGGGATTAATAACTAATCAGCTATGAACAGGGAATGTTTAATTTGGAGATAACAAAAGAAGGCAAGGACCTGGGTGTGCTGAGTGATCACAGCAGATCTGTGAGCTATGGGAACTAGGCAGAAGTAAAAGAAAGCCAAATGTGACATTAGGATGCATGGGGGGAGGAGAGTATTACCAGGGGAGCTAGAGAAGAACAAGTGCCCTTGCACAAAGCCAGGGAAAGCTTCATCAGCTTCATCAGAAATAATGTCTATAGGTGCGGTCATCAGCAGTCAGTGGAAGGTGGATTGACAGTGGGACAGGTTCAAAGCGGGGGTCCCAGGCAACCAGCCTGCAAGAGCTGGCTCTGTGACCCAGCGAAGACCACGCCAAATGGGAATACGGTCACTCACTGTATATATCAAGGGTGAACATTGCAAAAATGAGAACTATTTCAGAGGAAGGACAATACTGACATAATAATCTGTGAATTTTAAGTGGCCCTGGGTTGATTTAGACTGACAATGAGGAGACAATTCTGCCCGCTAGAGAGAAGACATTTTGGAGACATCCAGCAAACTTCATACCTTCCCCATGTCAGTAGATTGGCAGCGTTCAGGAGGAAGAGGAGCCCAGACAGAACCACAGATCCAGCTGCCCAGTCTTTAGCCACCAAAGGTGGAAATTTTAAATCAGTTCCACAGATATATTATTTGGCTGGCCGGCATAACAGTATTGGGTAGTCTGCTCCAGCTCAGAGTCAAAACACAATGGTTTGGCCTGCATATTTCTTTTTCTTTGTGTCTGATGTGTTTATCTCTGGTCCTTGGAGACCATCCCTGTTGATATGTTAGGAGCCGAGGGCTAGACTCTCATCCCATGTCCCTTTTATTTCATGGCAGTATTGCTGCCTGACTTGACTTACCTCCTAGATGTCCTTACCAAATCAAGCCAGTGGCATGTCCAGGGCAGTATCTTTTTTTTAACATCAACGGTCGATGCCTGGTATTTCTATGGATGGCGAAACTCCTACAGAATGCACCCAGCTTCTTGAGCAATGCTGTGAATGGGAGGAAAAATTCCTCCGTTGTCCCTAGAGGCCACCAGCTCATGCCCCAAAGCAGGAGGTTTCATTACCCCTATTTTTTCCCCTTGGGTTATATGACTGCCAGTGTTATTTGCAGTCATAAAATTTTCCAACTCAAGTTTGAAATCCAGTCAACATTGTTTGTCTCAGTCGCCTTTCTGCGGCTGCAAATTCCTCTGCTCTGCAATGCACTGGACACAGCTATTTCCTTTTAGGAGCCCGCCATATGCTGCCCTTTAATTCCACTCGGAGTCCACTTTTTCCCACAGGTCTGGCTGAGGGTGCTCAGCACCTCGCAGGATGGAGCTCGCTGCTCAGGGATAGCCTTAATGTCAGTGGGACTTCAAGGAGAGACTCACCAGCACGGATGGGAGTCAGCTATGGGGCAGATAGCCCCCCCTTAGCAAGGCCAGGCTGGAGGAGCTGTTTGCTCTCTTCATCACCATGGTTCTGGTAGCAAAAAGTGCTGTTTTTGCAATGCTGTCCATAAGCAGGGCAGCCCTGTTGAAAGCTCTCTGAATCATCTTTCCATAGCACAGGCCAAGGAAATTCAACTGTATCCCCACCCATTTTTGTTGCTCTTTAAATGAACCTTATGCATTCAAAAGTCAGGAAGAGCACTGCAGAAATTGTGGGGTTCAATTAGTTTTATTTGTTCTTTGGTTCTAGATTTTTTGTTCCCCAATAAGTGAGGGTGAGAACTTNATTACTCAGATTCTTCCAAAATGAGAGGTTTGCCAGCTCTGGGACTATATGAAAGAATATGAAATTTTATTTCAAAGAAAGAATACTATTGAAAGCAAAATCACCTACAAAGATGCCCAAGAGTGGCTACTCTGGTAAAAAGAGAAAGCACAAGCTGCTTCCACACAACATGGTATGTCTAAGCCCGCATTGACACTCTTTGTAAGAGATGTGGCAGGGAAGGGCACAAGCTATCCTGTAGCAGAAATATTTCTGGAGTAACCTACATGAAAGGGTAGGCAACAGGATACCAAATAGAAGGAAGAGATCCAGAGATCTAGGAATCCAAAGATTTGCTTCCCATCTGTCTCCTGAGATTCTAGATTTAATAGAGGCAGGGACTGAAACTGCTGCGTAGCTCTCCTAGTGGCTCCAAGACAAAGCTGTGGACCTCAGTGAGAACCATTTAAATTCTCACATGGAGCGCTGCCTCTGCAGGGTAGCACCGGGGTGGGAAGAGGCTCCACACTTAATTAAAGGAAGGTGTTTGGTGCACTGGGGTGGAGGCCACAGCTGGCTCCCTGGGGATCCCTGCTGCAGAGCTACAGGTGGTGGTGGAGCCTCTGTGAGCTCCAGCTGATAACGGTAGGAAGGCAATTACACACCTGCTAGTACATCTGTTACAAATAGCTCCAGAGGCTGATTCATAGGTTGGTTTATTTGATGCTTGCTCCCNTTGCTTTACTGATGGGAAGGTGGACTGCTCGGTTAGTACATGAGCACGTACTCTTCAAAAACAAAATCTATCAACAATACAGACATAATGTCAGCCACACAGAGGGCACGGAAGCATGTGAAAAACGGTAGATTCAGCAGTCCTGGGCTACCATCATCCTGCAGCAAGAGAAGGTACTTAAAATTTCAGGGCAAGGAGGCAGTTCACAGAGCCCAACAGCTATAGCATCTGAGGGCTGCAGCTGCTTTCTTTCTGCTTGGATCTCCCTGGGAATGGCAGTGCAGACACAGAGTGGGGGGTGTTATGCCAAGTAGGCCTGGTGTCTGTGGAGAAAAAGTATTTCTGCTCCTCCAACACCCGAGGCTTTGCTTCTTATTGTTTCCCTCTTTGCTGTTGGCAGAGGAGAGCAGAGGGGTTGCTGTCCTTCCTCCTGGCTCCAAATAGGATTACAGTTACCTAGGCTGATCCTTGCTGCCAAGCACCAGGTTCACGTACACTCAGATTGCAGGTAGAGAAGTCATTTTCCCCGAGGCCCTCGCAGTAGGCATATGGGGAGGGCTTCACCATAACTTGGAGCAGCGGAGTAGGGCTAATCTGGCCTGACCGCTGCTCTCCCACCATCCCAGCCTTTGGCCATGGCAGGGAGATCCCTCTCAAAGATGTTACTGCTGCCATGCAGCTTTGTTAGGGGTGTCAGGATCAGCAGCCATGCTGGTCTGGCATCTGGGGAAGGTCTGAGGCCAAGATGAAGCAGAGCTGGCAAATCAGACTGAATCTGGCCCTGGTTCTTCCCCTGAAAAACATATTTCATTGTCAAGGACATGCCGTACTTTGTAAGAGCAGACTGTAACAAATGCTAGTGCTAAGGGGGTGTAAAACATGGAGAGAATCCGGCCTTTTTGTCTTCAGTGCCACGAGCACAAACAGAAATAGCTGGGTACAGTGTTTTTACTTTCATCAGAACTCTACAGATGTGAAGGGGCCCTTGTTCGATCCTTTGCAGAGATAACTCAGAACATGTAAATAAATCCATCCCTGTCTCTCCAGAGATCCCAACTCAGATGCTGCATGCTGTAAACTCTAGCATTTGTAGCTCTCATTTACATGATCAGATGGGGAAGGGAGTCAGGTTAGTAACAAAGGGCGCAGCTGCCTGCCCCACATACTGTCTCCAAGATCAACAGATTCCTTCACCCCCCGAGGTGCTGGAGTCTTTAATCTAAAGCTCCATGGAGATGCTCCATGCAATTAGCACCTATGCTTATTACTCCCTCTTGCTCCATTCTTACCCCAAAGCTGTCTAGATAAAAGGGAAGACTTTTAAAGCTCAAAGTTTTCTGTGGCAGTTTCTTACCCTGTGCAGTATTACCCCGCCTCTCCTCTCCCTACTCCTTTCTCCATGGCTCTGAGAATCTCCCAGGTTTGTTTGTGGTTTTTCTTTTTCACAGGAAGTTCAAACTCTCCTTTCCCTTATTAGGATTGTCTGTAATTCCATCTCCGACACATCCATCTTGCCATCTTTTAAACTTTTTTTATTCACACACCTTTCTGCGTCCGGGAGCTCAGGTAGTTATTATCTTTTTCCCCCACTGGGTGGCTGCTTATCTGTTTATTTGCAAAACTGGATGGAGGTCTTCTAAGAGGAGATATTTTAATTTGATTTCCAGCTGTCCTTGCTCCAAAGAGAGACAGAAACTTAGCAGAAGGAAGATTTGGGGAGGTTTTTTTCCTAGTCCCAACCAGAATCTGAAAACAGTGCAGCAGGAATCAGTAGTGCTTGTTGTTATCTTGGCTCTGCTGCTCTCTCATGCTGTGTTCTTGGGCAAGACACTTCATCTTTGAGTCTGTTTTCCCCAGTTATCAATAGACAGAATCAGATGGGTTGGTATATCTCTCAGGGATGCTGTAATCTTTAATTAGATGGTCCCTGTAGAGTACTTCCAATATGCAGCTTTCTGTGGTAGAGCTAACTGTTATTGTCCAGAGAAAAAATATGCTGGAGTAAGTCCTGGCTCTTCCCAAGAGACTGAGTAAAGGGTATGATATGTGCTGGAGAAGCAACAGAGGGATGGGGATCAATTCTTTTTAACCACAGACTCCTAGGGGATTTGCATGACTTCTAGTGGGTCTGCAGATGGTAACTGAGAAAAGGAAGTTTATTGTCAGTTGGTTTAAACTGATTATATACAGAAGAATGGAAAATTTATAGAGATTCTTGTCTGAAAAATGTTGGAAACTACTGATGGTTAGAAATGGGTCAACACTGGGGTGGAAGAAGTCAACAAAGACTTGCTCAAACTTTCATGTGAGTTCCTTTGTGACTGTACACCTGTGGGGTATTCTAGGGATGGGTCAGCTCCCAAGAATAATCCTGGAACTAGTGAATTTTAAGGAGCTCTGATTTTAATTCATATAGTTTAGTTTCTGTGGTTTACATCAAAAGACACCAAAATGCTGGGAAAACCTCTGGAGCAGCCACACCTCAGTTTTGAGAAGGGCAGTTCATTCACACCTACTTCAGTGCTCTTCCTTTTAAGCTGTATTAATTATTTTAATAAACAAAACAGTTTTCTTTCTAGAGCATTCTATTCTTTTAGCTGCTAGTCACTTAAGCAGTGTCCCCACGTGCTATGAAGTTGTCCTTTTTTTTTCTTTGTCTGACTCCGTTCATGGATTTTCATTGAGTTTGAAACGGGCAAGAAAGAATAGGTTTCTTGGAGTCCAAATAATTCTGTCACCGGCACATTCTCAGAGGAGATCACTGCTTTCAGCTCTCCAAATCCTACAGCTGTAGACCCAAATCGGGCAGGTAGCCATGAAAGTAGGGAATTAGGTGGCTAGTTACCTGATTTGCATGCACAAATTGACATTTTTATGTGCAAATGCAGCTTCTTAGAGATGTAACTGGTTAGGTGTATTTATTTCATTTCTCTTTAAAATATTCCATCAGTTTCTTCTGCCACTTTCACTTGCTGAAAATTAGGGTCAATCCAATTAAGTTGGTGCAGTTGCCTCAATGAAAACTAGTATGAGCAAGAAGCGAATTGGGTTTATTTTCTGTGAGATGGTTGTCACTAGAGAAAAAAATCAGTGTGCGCTGTGCTGGGATAGTTGACTTTGCTTCATATTTGAGATATTTCCCATTCTAAGTATAGGAAATACTTGAACAAAGTCAACAACAGTGCAGTCAGCACGCAGTTCTCTTTAGATGCCACCATTATAGCTGTGTGTTGTGCTGACGGAGTGAATTCCAGATGGAGCTTGGAGAAGTGATGATTAATTTCCAGCAGTTCCAAAGAGGAAATTATACTCGTTAAATCAATCTAGGCGAATTTCAGCTCTTGCATAAAAGGCACCCTAATTGCATTGGTGAATTCGGAATGAACTGCAGTACAGCGTGCAGGAAGTTCACACACCCCTTGTACTATCATTAATGATTGCAAAAGAGCTTGACATGTTTACTCACTCGGCCAATAACATGTTTGTGTTCCCTCTCTTTTTTTTTTTTTTGACCTTATTTAATTGCAATGGGAAGGGGGCAAGTATATGGCTAAATAACAGCCCTTGTGCTTCAGATCAGCCTCTGATGAAGTGAAATGATGCACTGAATAAACCCTCGGCTGGTGTTGCTGGGTCTCATTGCACCACAGCAGCGCGAGCTGAGCCTGTGCAAAATCTGCTCTTTGGCTCCAGTCGTGACACCAGATCGCTGTAGCTGAAGATCTGTGTCTCGCTCGGCGCTTGGGAACATCAGTCATGGTTTGTTGTTATTTTCAGCCTGCCCTACTTTGCACTGTCATTAATCATGGAGAGGTAGATGGGATGGGGACGAGACTGCAATTCATTTTGTGGCGATAGTCACACAGCCGTCGGTGTGCAGTCAGCCTGCGCTCCGCTTTCTTTCCACCGAACCTTTCCTTTCCCAGAAGCGGGGTCAATGAGACATTTAATTTATTAGCTGTGCAGGGTGATTTACTGGCATCAAATTAATACGAATTAAATTCACAAGGAGCCTGTGGAGAAGAAAAGCAGCTAAGGAATGAGGCAGCCAAGTCTTTTGTGGGTCTGTGACTCAGCAGGTTGCAATTAGGTCACGTAGGGGAACAGAAGGGATGGCCACTGTCTCTTCCCATTGCAGACTCTCAGAAGGGATGGCCACTGTCTTCCCATTGCAGAGTCTCATTGGAGGCAGCAGTGGAGCTGCTTCAGGTTGACTGTTGGGTGCTTTGTTCAGCCTGTCGTGCTTTGGGCACAGGTTGGGTGAAGATTTTTCAGCAGCCTCTCATATTTTTAATTCCCTTTCTCTCTCTCTCTTACAAAATGGCAATACTTATGAAAGGGCTGGGGTGGAGTTTTGTCTGTGTCCAGGCTGAGTGTAGTTAGGTTGTGTGTGGTCCCTGTCACTTTATGGGACTTGGGTAAACACCAATTGCTTTGTGATGTGCTGAATAGGAAAGTTAGCCCCAAATTAGCACTAATGTCAGGTCATTTAGCCCTTATGGGAGGTCTTTTGAAAAATCATAATAGAGCCATGCAGGAGTCAGGACAAACCAGTCACAGACCCCAGCGAGGTTTTGTGCAAGATTGACAAAGTGCACTATTATCATGCTGAGAAGGGGTCAAAAATGTAACTACTCAGAGACCAGTGGAGAGAAACTTTCCTCCTGCTGGGCTGATTATTCCTAAAACAGGTGCTGCTCCCAAATCCCTATGCGATGGCTACAAGCTCCCCATTTTATTCCTGCAGGGTTTCAGGCCGGGAGAATTAAAAGTGAATTGGAGTTGAGATGAGCGTCAGCATCTCTCAGTCCAGTGTATTCATTGACATAATGGTTGCTGGGTCAGGGCAGCTCTTCCTGCAATTTCATTGTCCAGCCCTTGAAACAAGAGCTAGTCTTTAATTGCCATTGAAAATAACTGTGTGTGGCTTGTCTGGGACATGTAGCAGCCTGTGAGTGATGGAAGCTCTTACAGGCATGATACAGACGCTGGTGTCCTCCTTTCTCAGGCAGCTAGGGATGGGCAAACATTTCCAGCCTGCCTTGCTCCTTGTCAGCAGGAGTGATAGTCCCTACTGGTCGAGATGTCTGAAGTGGGGTCTATATGTGTGTGGGAGTTTGCTTTCAAGCGAGGTCCATCCTGGGGGAAAGCTGCGATGACCTATGGGACTAAGCAAACAATGAGGGGGCCACAAACCTCCTGTAATTGGGGACCCTCATTTTCAAGGTTTATTAGAGCTGTTGGTCAAGCCACAAAGGTGGGGTTATGGAGAAAAGCCCAGGGTCAGTGGAGGCCATAGGTGCTCCTGGTGTGTGCTGGGTGATGCAATGGGTGCATACAGATCCCAGCCAAGGGAGGAGTATGGACCAGGCTGTTGTGGGGGGCACAACTGGAAGGTGGGCACAGATAGCCCTGATGTAGGGCTATCTGTATGTCACAGAGTGATGGAAGGAACACACTGAGCTGGAGGGAGGGACGTGACTGAAGGAGCCTTGCTGCATGCCATGGACTGGCAAAAGCAGCAAGGTGGGTGTCGCTCTTATCCCCACTGCCACACAATGGAGCATGTGAGGCCATGGCTCTGCAGGGTTTCCTTGTATGACACTGTGCTGGGCATTCCCGGTGTGCTGGCCCTGCATGAGCCTCTGTGGCTGGGAGAACGGGCTTAGGCTGGAAACAGGAGAGCCTCGTTCATATGACCCACTGTGCGTGGCTTTAGGCTGGCCAGCCCAGGGGTGCGGGCTGTACTGTGCAGAATCGAACAATTTGTGTCTCCATTTTCATGGGGACCTCTGCACTGTGCTGTGTTGAAAGGTAAAGGCATACCTCACAGCATAAAGAGAGGAGAGGTTTTCCCAGTTTCACTAGAGCACTGGGAAGATAAAACATTGGAGTGTGGAGCACCTGATGGGATCGGAGGCCACAACAGACAGGGAGCAATCCTGACCCCTGGAGCTGCCAGAGCCTTTTCATCTGTGCACTGGCAAAGAGAAAAACTGAAGGCTTTAACCAGCTAGCTTTTTACAGTATTAAGCACATTTAAAGTTCCCATATGGTTTATGACCACCTTAAGTCCAAAAGTCAGAAACCTTGGTTACTCGTTCCTGGTGAAAAGCTGGCCGTACTTCCCTGAGTACCAGTGAGTGCTGGCTCTCTAATTCCAGTCTTCCTGGGATGATTCCCTGGGTTGTTGTTGAGAAATACCTTTCTGAAAAGTAGTCAGCAGGACCGGAAGCTCCAGATACCTTCTCATCTGGAAAGGCAATCAGACAAAATGCCAAGCCCAGGGGGCAAAATTTCAGTCTTGGTGCCAGTCTTGCTTATTACATATCTGGGTTCTGCAGCCTGGTAGACTTTCATCATATAATTTATTTGCTTCTCAACATCCCTGCAGTTATTAAAAGCATCGTACTCAGAACTGCCACCCAGGGTTTCTCTAATTAGTACATCTGCCTTTCAGGGCAATTTTGGATTGTTCATTTTACAGCTTGACCTCAGGCAGCGAATGGCCAGAATTCAATCTGGGTTCCTGTTAGCCAGGGGAGCTGCCTGGGGTCTTTAGGACACAGGAGATCACAGGGAGAAAGGATCTGATACTGCAGGGATGGGCTCTGTAGAAATGTCAGCCAAATGTCATGCTCGGGTCAAGGGGGAGAGTCTCCAAATACCCTTGCTTGCATGCTGCCACACAATGCCAGCTTGCACTGCAAGGCTCTGCAAAGGGCAATTTTTCCTTGTGTGGAAGAAAAGAACAATCCACAATCCAAAATCTCCCTTGTGAAGGCTCACAGTGGCCCTGCACTGCCCCATTTCGCACTTGTCTATACTCAAGGTTCAACGCTGCCTCCAGACAGTTGGCTGAGCTCTCCAAATGTCATCTCATATAGTGGGGTTAAGTAGCTGGGTGCAAGGAGAACTCATTAGGTTGTGTTGTCTTCCCCATCTATTGTCCTCCCGCTCCTTCCAGTGCGTGGTTGATGCGAAGACGCGAAGAAGTAGTCTAACGCAATTAATCCCATCAGCTGGAATGCAAAAGCAGTGCAGACCTGCGACAAGGAGTAAGCCTATTGCTACCTGCCTGCTGTGCACCTTCAAGTGCAAGAACCCAAATGGAGAGGCAAGTAGGCCAGGTGGGAGCCTCATGCCTCATTTGTCCGACCCTTTATTCAAGAATGGATAAAATATGTTTAAATTCTTTTAACAAGGCTTTCTCTTACCATCTGGCATCCTTCAGCTGAACCCAGTCTTCAGCTTTGCCCCTCTCCACTGAGCTCTGAATCTGGTTGCTCCCAGGACTGACACAGATTGGATCTTTCTAGTTCATCCTAAAATGATTTAGTTCCCTGCAGAAAGTCTGATTAATCACTGCCTGATTTCACTGGCAGTGATTAATCCTAAGGCTACTGTAGGAGCTCACAGGAAAAAATCTCGCTGTCAAGGTTATAAATCCTTCAGGTTCAGATTAAATTGTAGCTTCCTTTTTGTGCCTTTTTAGGACTCATCTGTACTTGGGTTTTGGCCACAAGTACCAGTTCCGGCTCCAGTAGAGACACCGTTTATGCTGGTGCAGTATAATTTGTTTGATCTTGTTTCAAACTGGGGTAAAAATGCATTGCTATAAGTCACATCTCCACTAGTGGTTTGCGTGGGTGACTAGACACTCAGGGTAGGCAAATTTTTCTAAGACTTGCATAAAATTACTTACAGTATGGTCATGGCTGCAAATCCCATGAGAGCCCCAGGGGTGGCATCTGTCCAAGTGCTTAGTGCGGGACTGCCCAAACAGGCCTCTGACTGGAACAGGCACAAAGGTTGTGAGAGGCAAAGCTCAGGCACACTGATGTGCAGCGAGTAGCGCTTTGGTCTCCTGCTTTCCATTTCAGTGCCTTAGAGACAAGCTATGGCCATAGATCCTCCCTGAATATCAATGACGAGTGCCGTTGCTGCTCAGGCCCAGCATCAGAGGTTTGCAGGTAAATTTGGTTTGCCATTCTCAAGCCATCAGTGCCTGATATTTGGGTGCCATATAATATTTGTGGGCAAAATGTGAAAGCATCAGCTTAGAAGGGAGGCTGATTTTCAGATCTTGAAGTAAAAGAAGATTGATTTATTTATTTAACACAGCTAAAGCAACAGTTTGTTTTGTAATAGGTATGTGCTTCTTGCAGGAGGCATTTTCTATGAGGAAGGAAAATCCCCAAGCCCCTAAGGGCCAGCAGCCCTTATGTGCTAACTGCCACCCAAGACGTTCTTGGTGCATCTCTTTAAATGTTGCAAAACTACCCAATATTTTTCCACTCCGCAGGACAACTGGTACCTTGCAGTGAACTTTCTGTTAATCCCCCAACAACAACCTGCCCTGAGAAGGGAGTTCCACCCCTACAGAGGCTGACTAAAAGCAAACTTATCTCCTGGATTTGCTGTGCAGGCAGGCTCATGGATTTCTGCATTTGACCTAGATGCTGGGCAATCTAGAAAGGATCTAATAAGTTCGCACAAGGTTTGGTTAGATTTGTTATCTGAGAAGGTGATGCACTGATGTGATTGAATTTAGGTTTCATTCAAGATGGCAAGATTTTTCACCATAGATGTTGGATTATGGCCTGGCCAGGAAAAGTAAGCAATATGAGCAGGTAGATTGAGTCAGAATTAAGTGGGCCTTTATTTGGTATCAAATATGATCGACAGGTGCCAGCTAGGAAGCAAAGAGAGCTTGCCCACTACCAGAGGGTGGAGTAGATTGGTATCTGGTTTTTTTTCTCTCTCTTCTAGACTTCAGAGCCATGGGGAGGATGTTTGGGAGAGACAATGCCCATGGAGTTTCAGGGCTCCTCCAAGCTGCCATGTGCCTGCTCGTGTACTGTAGCTCTGGTAGGGAGAGATCAGAGCGGCGCCCAGGTTTCTGACAGCTTTTGGTCTCTGTCAGCAGGAGATGGGCTTGCGGTGTGTGGGCTCTGGCAGGTGAAGACCTGATACCTGGCTGTGATTACCTGCATCCTCACCAGATCACAGCTTCATCCAGGGGTGGATGCAGCTGCAGTGTGGACGGAGGGGGGCTGTGCAGCTGAGGAGGCGCTGGAGTGACTCGAAGGTCCCGTGACCCCATGATAAAGCTTCCCCTACTGTTACTCTGTGCTGGCAGAGTGCCGGTCACAGCAGTGAAGCGCAGCACCAAAGGGGAGCCAGAGAACCACTGACTCCCTCATGCCGTCAGACAAAGATGTCATCCTGCAGCAGCTCCCTTGTGCTGTGCTTGTACCAGAAGACTAAGTCCAAAAGTTCTAGTTTCCTCTTTCACCAGCCCAGAACTGTAATTTTTACAGGAGGCTTCAGCAGTGTCAGCTTTGCTTGGGGTTTGCTGCAACATCCGACACACTGTGGGCTCTGCATATTTGACGAAGGGGGCTCTCCTTTTTCCTTTGATGGCTGCACGTTAGCATGACAAAGCTGGAGCCCTTGGGGAGAGAGCAGGGCCAACACTGGGCCTGTTTGCAGGAGATTTTCAAAGGGAGATCCCTCCCTGCCTGTAAAGAGCTGAGAACTAGAGCTCCAAGTACTGGGTGCTTCTCCCACATGAGGTTGTTCAGAAGTTTGTGCTTCGTTCCCTGTGCAGTACGTATCAGCCAGTGAGACGATAGCTCGGTGACTCACGCAGGGCCTTTGGCAGGGGTTTCCAGTTTTCTCAGTGGAAATGAGATTCAGTTCCCACAGTTGATGTACCAAGCCCCTGCCCAGCCTCGTCGCTTCTCCCCTCCCTCTGCGTTTGCCTTTTCATTTGAATGCTTCAGGAGCAGAAGGTGTCTCCAAACCAGGCCTAGGATCTAAGCACGGAATCCCAACTCCAGGGACAATTTTAGAGTCAAATCAAGATTGTGGAGCCAACTTCTTCCTCTTCTCTATAAATAATCAGGCCCAACAGCTGTCTCCTCAAGGCATTGTGGGAAAGTCAGCTCCTGCCAAAGTGCTGAGACAGAGAAAGGCAGGACGACTGCTGCCGTGTGCCAATTCTAGCCATCCCCAAACATCCCCTGTACCAGTATCCCATGACTGGTTCAGAGGAGTAATGACAGGTGTAGAACAGAAGTGAGAAATAATTAAAATTTGCAGAGTGCTTTGATGATTCCAATACTGACCAGCCTTAGTACTAGTATGTCATGAGCCGTGGTCCTGCCAAACACAGGGCTGGCTTTGAAACCACAAGTCAGGTCCCTGATGGATGTAGGACTGGCTTTAAAATTGCTTAACTTTGTGGGGTGTGTGAGGGAGTTATTTTCATTTCTGTCTCTTCATTCCTGAGCCTATAGGGATTGTGTTTTGAGGCGTTTTGCAACAATTGTGAAGGACAGATTTTTATGTTGAGAAAACTTTCACATGATCATGTGATTACAGGAAGTCAGGCTTTAAGAAGACAACTAAATAAACTAATAACAACAGCAAGTATCAGCAGATTTGTGATGAAACCATGAAAGCTGGCAAACCAGAGACGTTATGAGTTCCAGATGTTGCACACAGATAAGTATCTCTGGCCTGAGCTTTTCTAATTAGCTACAGAAACTAAGTTGTCACGTAAAGATGCCTTCCAAGGCTTCCTGAGCAGAGTCATTATAGTCCACCAGGATGGACTGATACTCATTCATAATATTTCCTTTTTTATTTGCTACTTTGGATTTACTGAATGAAATCCCATTTCTGTTCTGTGGTTAGATTCAAATCGGAACTGGCATCTCTGCAACTGCATGAACTGAGCAGACACCAGGATCCAAACACTCTTCCTGCTTCAGCTGGAGTCTGAACCTGAGCCCAGTCTCTGCTGCTGGGATCTAACCCGCTGGCTGATAAAGGTAATTTATTCTGAGCAGCCTGGGACACCTCTGCCAGTGACATTTCCATATCTCTGCTCATGAAGGGCTGATTAATGGTGAATGGAGTCAACTGAGGTATCTGAGACCAAACTCATCTCTGCTATAGCGTCACTGGCTGACATCAGATAACTTCCTGAAGGGAGGCAGCTTTGATCAGGCTGCAGCAGTGGGGGAAATGGTTGGGAGCAATACCTGATGTTTTGCATCTGGTCCATTTTAAAAACTCTTTTCATGTTTAAAAATAAATTTCTCACAGTGAGGAATCTCAGCACTGTGGTAACTGTGGGCCCAGCCCTCAGCCCCTCCTTGCACTGCTGGCATCATTGACAGCACCTTCTGCTACTGGTGTGGTAATCACTGGGGAGGAATTCAGCTCCTTGTGTTTTTTTTCAAGAGGAAATGTGCTTTTGTGTTTCGAGTTGTATGTGTGAGACAGTTGATGGGAGGGAAGTTCCATGAGTTAGGTATGGCTGAGGAGCTGTAGCATATGCTCACTGTTGAGTGCTGGGGTTAGAAGACAAAGTCTACTTGGAGCCAATCTGCAATTCCTTTTAAAAAGCACCCAGTTTTCCTCTGTGAAACCGTCCCCTGACTCCTTCCCTGTACATATTTGTTGCTGAGTATCACAGGAAGCCTGAGCAGCAAATTTGTCTGAAATGAAGAACACCCTTGCTACATCTCCAACCACCTCCCTCCCTTTATAGTCTTAACTGGCACGTCCATTCCTTGCTGTGGGTTTCTTCTAGCTGGGTTTGGATTGACAGGTGTCAGCTAAAGTCAGCTCCAGAGTGAAAGCACAAGCTCAGGTCAGAGCACGCAGAGAGAACAAGTGTGTGTTCCTGGTATGGAGGTACAGGGGACTTTGCTGCAGCTCTCAGACCCTGTAGGACTTCAGTCCCAGCATGTCCAGTCCTACAGTCCCAGCATGGCCTTTTCCAAGCACTTGGATCCTTCTGTAGGTGAGATAAAGTGAAGCTTCTTCCACAAAGAGAAGCTGGCTGAGACCGTGGGTCATGTTTGTTTATTTAAACTGAAGGTGGCTGCCCTGAAGACTGTTAGTTGGGTCAGTTGTTTGCAACCCAAACGTGTTACTGTGTAAAAACTGGTAGAACTAGATAAAGACAACAGGAATTTTCCTATAGCCCCCTGGGCTACAACAGATAATAACAAACTGCCCTGACTCTATTAAAAAGACATTTAAGCATCAGTCTGTGTTGTTTAGTGGTACTAGGATCCAGCAGAGCCAGACGACTTCCCAGATACCCTGCAGATGTTCACCTAACTGGAAAATGACTGCTGGGAAGGGGTCAGTGAGGGGTTTGTCACTCTCACTTGCTTCAGAAGGCCAAATTCTTTTTTTCCTTTTCCTCATTATTACTATGACAATAGGGCTATAGAGTGACTTCTGTAGCCTCTGTTGTGCTATGTGTTGTACAAACAGAGCGAAAGGGCAGTCCTGCCAGACGAAGACTTGCAGCCCAGGGAAGTTCCAGTTCAGGTTTTTGTTCTGCCTTCCCAAGGAAGAGCCTTTGGGAGGCAGAGAGAGTCTCACTGGGAAAGAGTGTCTGGTCTGGATATCAAAGGTTTCTACAAACTTCTATGGCACAAGCTGTATTTTTTACTGGAAAAGCACCTGAAGCAGCCACATCTCCCTTTGGAGAACAGCTCACTTTAACCTGCTCCAGGCTGCTTCCTCTTACTGCATATTAATTGTTGAAGTGTTTTAATAACCTTTGGTCAAAGACAGCTGAAATTCCTGGCACATCACAGGACAACTGGAAAGGATGTTTGACAGCTGTCAGTGGGAAAAGCTGTGTATCCTAAAGGGATAAAAGCCCTTGCTTTGAAGTTTCTTACAAGTTATACAGAAAAGAAGCCAGACTGGGAACAGGGAGTGTGAAATGACTTATCCGAGGTCACACCGCAAATCGGTGGTAGAGGGAGAAATAGGAACATCAGGGTGGCACAGTCACAGGGCTGTGTTGTACCTTGGGCAGCTCCTTCAGATGCAGACCCAGGCGGCTCCTGACACGGCAGCGGCATCTGAGGGCTGGAGACCTGATGAGTGATGTTGTCCTCAATCATAGAGCTGCTGATCTCTCGCTAACAAAATGCAGCTAATCACAGTCTGCCCCTGGATGTTTAAAGAGGGTTTAACAATCCAAACACAAGTGCAACCCTGTTGCCTTAGAGAGGGTGTAGCTGTGAGCAAAATTTGGCCCTCTCTTTTAAACTTTGCAGTTTGTCTTGACTGCTGTGTGCTTTATTTTTAGAGCATCATAAAGGGCTTTTGTTCCAAGGTATATTTAACAGGGGAGTGGAAGGGAAGTGGGAGGGTTTTGTGCATGGAGAATGTATCTCTTGGTCTCTTTCTTCTAACCCACCCCCTCACCAGATACTCTTGGAGGGTGGAGTATAAATGAAAAAAAAAAAAAGAGAAAATAATAATTAAAAATACTGAAATCATAGTCAAAGGGATTGTCTAGGCGTCCAGGCCTGGAGGCCTCTCAGGCGCCATAAAACATACATTATCACAAAAAAGACCAGGTGCCCAAGAGAATGGAAGAGGCAGGGCAAGGGTGGTCCCGTCTGGCAGGAGCTGGCAGGCATTGGAGGCAGTGCGGTGCCCAGGCAGTGCCGGCTGCCCCTGCTTCCCACCAGGACACCTCATACCTAGACTGGTGTGTGCATGCTGGGGTGGTCCTGATCCTCCTTCACTGGCAATAGCGTAAACCTAACTCAGAGGAGTCTGCGAGGGTCCTGTCTGGGAAGATTGGTGGTAGGGAGTTGGTAATGTTTTCATCTGGCCTTGGAAAGGTGTCTGAGAGAGCAAACTCAAGCTCATAAAAAAGACAGACATGTGTACGGGCCCCACAGTGCTGACACAAAGGGGCTGTTTCTGCTGTGAGTGATTTTACCGAGGCGCCATAATTCCTGGAGCCTGGGAGAGTGCCTCGGTGCTGCGGGTAGGTGCATAGCTAATTGCATAAGAAATAAGACTGTATGCGAGAACGAGCACGCATCTTCCTAGTTGGCAAAGTATCTCATTCCGCCATTGCAAAAAGATCCTAGCAGGAAAAAGACGAGGTCCTGGATCAGTGGCAGCAAAGCTAAGAAGAAACTTAATGCTTAAAAAAAGAATTAGTAAAACTAAGAGAGACAGTCACAGCTATTGTTTTGGAGTCCCAGTGAATTTGTTCAAAGGAGAATCTGTGTTTCTACCCTTTCTGCCAGTCCTTCCCAGCTTCCGAAAGGGACCTCGTGGCTTCTCAGGCAGACTCCAGACAAACCAAAGCAGGACAGGGCATGTAGCCTTGCCGGTGACTAGCAGGCAGGACCAAGACTCTGGTAAGCCCAGACTGGCCCTGGCTGTCCCCACTTCCACTCAAGCTGTGGTGCAAGAGCTGCAAGTGCAGCAGGGGTGGGTTTAAACCCCCAAAGGTAGGAACAAGGCTTTGTCAGCAGCACGCTGGTTACAGAGCTTGGCTCCAGGCAGGCAGAAGGGTCCGGTGGCTTAAATTTTTCTCCTGTCCCCTATCATAGAGCAGCAGACAGCGTCATCCCTGCTGTTCTGCAAAAGGCCAAGTCTGAAAACCTGAACATTTTCATGCAGAGGTGGATTTGGCCTGCCCGTGGTGGCACTGAGGCCTGTGGGGCGCCTACGCAAAGCTGCTCAGCTTTGCCAGACATATTTCTTGTCTTTTCTTTGACATAGGCTTTTTCCTGCAGAGGTCAGAACCCCATACCCTGCCATTCCCCTGCATGGTCTGGCTCAGCTAGTGTTTTCTCCATCTTCACTTTTCTTGCTGGAATCTGGTAAGTCTCACTGAAAGGTTAGAAGAAACATGGAAATCCCCTAAGGGGATGTTGCTGCTCTTTGTACTACCCAGGGTCAGGGAAATACTCTCTGCCTGGATCCAGGTGAAGGACAAGTAGCCAGGACTACAACTCTGGCCATCATGAATTGGGCAATGTTTTCTTAATTTAAAGATATAATCAGAATATTGATCAACCAATGCCACCACTGCATAAGATTTGTGCTTTCCTTGGCTGGATAGGACAAACATGTTATTTCCTCTTCTTTTTTTTGTACTTTCACCACTGCATGCTCTCTGCTGTGGCATTGATTCTGATCATCAGCCCTCATTCAGCTGACTTTTGGGTATTGTTGTCCCCTGCTGTACAAGGTCTTGGCAGCTGGCACTCTCCAGTGATCCTCAGTGGAGCTTGAGTTGCTCCAGACCTTTGGTTTTCATTCGCAGAGAGCAGACTTTGTCTAGTCCCTAGACCCCTGGCAGGCAGGAGTTTGCACAGCAGAGTGGAGGGCGATAGTTGCTGGCTGGGTCAGGCAAAGCTCAGCCCAGTGCGTCCTTATCAGCCAGTGCAGATTCACCGCCGTCATTCTTGGTCCTGCTCCCTGAGCTGGCCATGCTCTGAGCCAGAAGCCATAGAGATGTGTTGGAAGGGTGTTGTACCCAAATTAATGTGCTCTGTCTTCAGATCTGCCTGTGTAGACATGCCTTGTTCCTGCCAGAGTGGGCTGGTAAGGCCATTTGTCACCAAGTTGGGAGAGCTGCGCTTACTGTTATGTGAAGGGAGACTTACAAGCTTTCTGGTATTCACCTGCTGGTGCAGGGCACTGAGTGGGACAGATTCAGTGAGTGAGACAGTGATGGGGGGTGAGAACGAGTGGTGGAAGCCTTTCTTTTCCCTTTGTTTTAAGGCTTGTACCAACTTGTCTCATAAAATCCTCTTCTGCCTTCCAAATCCAGTCAACGTGAGTCACCTGCTGAGCCCATCCTTTGCCTCCTCATTGCAACACGGATGACAGAAACCATCCAACAGGAGTGCTTGAATCCATGATGAGTTTTGTTCTATTGCATAAATCTTTTCCCCATTTACAGATGAGTTGCTACAGAGCTATTGACTGGGTGGTATTCCTGCAGCTGGTTCCCAAACAGCGTGTGTCTGGGCTTCCCGCTGCCGCCCCGTGCGTGCTGGAGTAACGCTCTTGTCTGTGCTACGGAAGGCAGGACAGCCTGCATGAACAGTACGGAAAAAGGTTATCCCGCAAACCTGTTTTCCTTACATATACAGTGTAATGCAGAGATCCCCTGAGCCAGTATATTTGCTGCATGTCTTGGCATCTGAAGTTAGGGGGTTTAAAGTTACTTTTTTAAGAGAAAAATACCAACACCTGCAGAGACTTTCTGGGGTGAGTAGCTAAGAGAAGGTGAGAAAAGGAAAGAAAGGGGTTAGCCCGTCAGTACAATTACCATTTAGGCATGAGAGGAAACTAAGAGGCTTTTCTTCTTTCCTAATTTATTCCTTTATATGTATGTATGTATTTTTGTCTGTATATTTATATATAAAGAAACAGCAAAGGACGAATCAACCCCCAGATTCATAAAAATGACAGCTATTTGGCATCGCAGTACATGGAACACAGCCACCAAACTGAAACTAATTATCACAGAGATGAATAACTGATTCCACTCCTTTATCCTATCTTTTTTCACCCCGAGGGGTTTCCCCTCCTTCCCCACCCACCTCCCTCCCTCCGTCATCCTCGGGGCCGGCAGGCAGAGGGTTACGGCTGCACCTGCCTGGGTGTACCTGTCCCAGGGCACCTGTGCCGGCAGCCAATCCCCCGCCTGCCAGCCGACCTGTCAGCAAAATACCTGTACGGGAAACCTCAACATAAATCAAACACTTCACAGGCAATGTCTGTCTTTAGCAGGTACTAGAAGAGAGAAGTCATCGGAATTTACTGTCTGCGAAGATTTGGAAACGTGGGGAAATATGTCTAATGAACTTGAGTAAGTAAAGGGTTTTTTTTCCTCTTTACTCACTCCTCTCTCTAAAGGGTGAGTGTTTCTTCTGAGGCTCGTTTAAGTGCTTTGGGTCAGAATGAACTGGAGTCCTTGGTTTAATCGGGCTGTCCAGCTGTTCGCAAGTGGAAGTAAAAGAATGGGATGAGAGCGTTTTTCAGACTTTCTGTTCCTCACTAACTTGTTGCTGCTCTTAGGAGGAATCATTTCTTAGTGTTATTATTTAAGAGTTGTTTAAAATCAGGATCCTTTTTTTTCTTTTTTTTTTTCCCCCCCAGACTAAAATTTGACACGTAGGGTTTCTGTCTAGAGGCAAGTCTGTTCTGCCTCCACCAAACAAAATCTAACATAGGCTACAGTGAATCTGTGGTTTGGCTGTTTGGTTTTGTTTTTTTTTTTTCGAAAATACCTTCCAAAATATTTACCAATTTTGGATGAGTTTCTAGTTTTTTGGGGGTGGGGGTTGTTGTGTGGTGTTCCTTTTTTTGGTTTTGTTTTTTTTTGTTTGTTTGTTTTGTTGTTTTTTTTTAAGTAAATGTATTCACATTATGATTCTACCAAGTAATTATGATTTATTATATTCTTAAAAAAAAAACCAAACAAACAAGGAAAAGCACTTAACATCTCATTGATCCTGTATAACTCTTGCTCCTAATCTTGAGTCCTCCAAAAACTTTTGGACTTTGGATACTGATGGTATGCATTTGCACGGCATACCATGCCTCGCACCTCTGGAATAAAAGCAAACAAATCTTGTATTGGTATGACATGGTGTAGTAAAGGCTGGAGGAATATTGAACAATGGTAGTGATGCTGCTGTCAATCCAGTCTTAAAAAGCTATCTAGGTATATAGCCCTATATGAAATAAATGTGTATAATAAAATATATAAAGCGCTATATTGTTCAAGGCCAGGTTGGACGGGGCTTTGAGCAACCTGGTCTAGTGGAAGATGTCCCTGCCCAGGGCAGGGGGGTTGGAACTGGATGGTCTTTAAGGTCCATTCCAACCCAAACCATTCTGTGGTTCTATGATATGTCCATCTCGTTGAGAAATGGTGCTTCAGAAGGTGTATTTTGAAAGAAAACCACATACCCATATGTGTTCACAAGCCTGACAGAGGCGTTGTGACAGCTAATCTCTTAATAATTAAGAACCCTGAAAAGGTGCAGCACTAATTATTATTTTATGTAAATACTGGGATCTGTATGCTTGGATCGATTAAGAATCAGTGACTTAAATTTTCCCTTTCTGAAATCTTTTGGTAACTTATAATTGATGCTTTTTAAACTTAAGACTCAGGCCATGTGGTTTACTCTGAAAATGCTACGGAGTGTTTGTGTGTGTGTACACCACGCGTTGCAGAATTAGATTGATGTATTACTAATTATGGACTGGGGCATTATGTTACCTGATGAATTACATGGTTGCTTGACTCTTCTCTTACTAACGGATTGTTAACCCCTGTGCCTTTCTCATGAGAAAGGGGGAATTGATGGGAGCGGCATCCCTTTTGTGATTCAGATCTCAACTCCAAAGACTGATCAGAACGCAGAGGTTGCTGTCCGCTGTCAGGCTTTGGGACAGATCTCCGTGTGGGGCTCTCTTTGGTTACCTCCAGCGGTAAAGGGCTCTGTGCAACGTTTTCCTGTAGACTGAACCTGAGGACACTGATCTCTGTGAATATTTCACTAGTTCACTAGCCCACAGCTGGGGGAAAAAAACCCTTGGGAGTGTAATAACTCCTCCGGCCCACTGATGCCTTGTCAGAGGGGCAGGCACTGCCAGCTCCTGGGGAAACCGTTGAGGAGCAGAATGGGCCTGGAGTACCTTGCTCGTAAGCTCCCCAGGGGCTGACTGGGAGTGGTGGTAGGAGATCAGGGAGCTGGGAACTTCGTGATACCAAAGACATAGCTGAAACGTTCAGCTTTTGGGTTTACTGCAAGGGGAAAAGGTGTCACCAGGGAGGAGAAACCTTGTGAAGAGCTGCTAAAGCCCAACATCTGAGCAATGGGGCTGCTGCAGTAGCTGTTAACCTCTGGTTAATCACCCAGGCCAAAGTCATCCAGGGTGTAGCTCTGTAGACATCAGTGGAAGGGCTCTCTCAGGAGCAGTACTTAGAGGATCTGATAAAGGCAGCTGTGGTGTCTGTGTGTCACACAGCCATTGTTCTTCCTACAGCCCCCATGACACACTGAGCACAGGGAGGATGGATCAGAGCTGTGAACATGTGCCCAGATGTAGCTGATTTTAAGGCAGCTGTGATATCCCTGTGGACTGATGCTGTCACCCAAAATGACAGGGAGAATAAGCTCATCTATCCCTTTGCCACTGTAATTTCACAGAAAGGACTGGGAAGAGACTAGCATGGCATGAGAGAATGAGATGTTTTGCCTATTCTAAAATATTCTAACTGATAATTTCCATAGTCTTCTAAATTGAACTTATGTCTAACTCTGCAATGCGTGGGCTTGAAAGAGTTAACCAGGAGTTACTCCCAGTTGTGGTTTTGTGGTCGAAACCATGATCGCCAGAAGCAAATTTTTGTCATGCATAAGGTGTGTTATTAAAACTTGAGTTATGCTCCTGGTGAATGAAAAGTTAAAGCCCTTTTATAAAATCCTGGCAGTAAAGCACACAAGGGATAACCATGCTAGAGCAAGGTACGCTTTCAAGGGAGACGTGGGTTTTATTTTTTTTTAAGTTATGTAAAGAGAAAGAGAGATTTGTAAATTAAAGAAACAACAATCAAATAACTGCTATGCAATTCACAACAAAGGAGTAAAAGCCCTCTGAATAAACTCTAGACTCAAAGCAGAGATAAATCAACATTTACATAGTATCTCTGCTTTGATGCTTTTGGTCACATTTTCAACTGATTGTTACATCAGTATAATTCCAGAGAAATATGTAGAATAAAGACAGTTACACTCATGGGGATCTACTCCTGCTTTGTTCAGTCTGCTGTTTAAATTGTTGATCATTGTAAAGTATTCATCCGAAAATGCACTTGCGCTTACGTTGCACCTGCAAGCGCTTCAGTTCAGCTGGTTGGCAGGGAGACCGCTCCTGATCAGTGCCTCGGATCCTCAAATAGTGTGTGCTCAAGGATGATAAAGGCAACAGCTGAAAAATGCGTTGATCGGTGGAATTGATTATATAGCATATGATTATATTCTGGCTGGGGCTCCGTTGCTAATACCCGAGGTTCAAAGGCTTGGAAGATGAGAAAATGTGATGGCTTGTTTTTTTGTTATTCCTTTAGGTGTTATGTTGTTCTGGCTGGCAGCCGGGATTCTGGTATGGGTGAGGGTAGCTCTGATCCAAAAATAGTCCTTGTCCCCAAAGCGTTCATAACCACAAGTGTTCAGAGGAAAAGAGCAGGCGTCATTTACCAAGGTGCTTGGTTCCAACTGCTGTGTCAAGTTTTTGTTTCTTTTCGTCATTCTGTCTTTGCTCTCTGAGCTGTGATGTTTCTCTCCAGAAATGTGTTATTTAATATGGCTATACCTAGAATGGGATGAATTGTATTTGTTTGCCAAAAACATTGTTTTGAACTTTTTATTAAGCAGCAAAGCAAAAGGCTTGCCTGACCATGGGCGACAGTGTTCGCAGCATACTCCGAATCAGAATAAATTAGAGTGTACATGCAGAGTACGTCAGCCAAGCACAGTATAGGAGATCTGGGCAGCTGAGAGCTGGCCAGCCTGAAAAGTCCCTCCAGGATGGGAAGAAAGAGGAAAACAGAAGGGGAGAGCCAACCCTGGCTGCGCCTCACCAGGTCTGCAGATAGTCCTCAGTGCAGGTGAAGAAGGTACAGCTGCTGCCAGACATGGGGCAAGGATAGTCTGATAGGGCAGGAGAGCAAGCTGCATCGCGTGAGGCTTGTGTCAGGTGTCCTGCCCTGACACACGCTTCGTGTATCCTCTTGGGCAACTCACTGGAGGACTCACCTCACCCACCTTCAGCCAGCTTAAACCCAGGTGCCAAGTTTGTTAGCTGACTGAATTTGCAGGCAATAGGAAGAGATTAGCACATCCCAGCTTAAAACGGGAAGACGGAACTGTCCTGTTGGCTCTCAGAGCACGTAGGAAGCCTGAGACTCGGTGCTTAACTCTGAAGTGGCAAACCTCCTGTGAGGTTAATATTAATCTCTGCTCTTACTGCTTTCTTAAGTGAGTGCTGAGGTTCACACAGAAATATGTAACATCATTTAGTGTGTTACTGCAGGATCCTCTGATCGGATGTGATGAGTGGAGTACAGAAACTTGAGTAAAACTGGGCTCTGTTCTCAGTCATGGCCCCTGGGCCTTGCTGCAGTACGAATAACCCATAATAATTGCTTAATAGATTAAAACCAGATTACCTGAAGAGCAGTGAAAAAGAAACACACTTTGTCGCAAAAGATTGCGTATCCCTTTATTGCCACTATTGGGTTTTTAATCCCAGCCTTGTAAAACTGTGAATTTTTTATTTTTTTATTTAATAGCCACAGCTTTTGGAGTCAGTGAATATACAAGAATTAAAAAATAAAATAGCAAGTAGCTAGGTTTATGGATGTGGAAGCTGGGGGCGAAATCTATAAGCACTGAAACCGAAAAGAGATAACCGAAAGCACCTAAGCTCTTGGAGCTATGAAGCTCTTCTCATCATGTGTAATCTTTCTTGTGTTTGAAGGACTGGGAGCTTCAATGCAGCGTGCGTGTGCGTGTGTGTGTTATGTGTTGGTGGAGATGAAGGATTGTGTTCATGAATACATATAAACATAAGGTGTCCTTATCTGTCCACAATGAAAATAAGAAAGAGAGTGAAGTTTAGACCGATATTTCAGGAGTGCCAGGTGGTAGCAGAGGCACTGTTCAGGGCCTGTTTTTTGTGTCCTCCCTTTGGAGGCAGATCACCCTGAAACTCAGGACACCTCAGAACTGAAACATCCAACATCATAAACTGCTTCGGGTAAAAATCAGCCATAATTCCTGAACTGCAAACTAATTCTGTGCTGTAATTTGTTTTGTTAGGCAGGGAAGGAACTAAAGCACGAATCATTTGTGAAATGTGATTGTGTGGGTGGATACCTCAAGGATGATGTTATCAGGTAAAACACAATACCAGCTGGTGTCCCCCAAACATCACTCAACACTGAATCGTCTGGTGGAGCCCTTCAGGCTAGAAAGGCAGGAACCAGTCCAGTGCTGGTGAGGTTTATAGCAGACGTTCAGGTCTGGTTCTGTTCTCTCATCTTCACTGTGCAGCCTTGGATATGTCATTCTAATCTCCATGCCTCAGTTTCTCCTCCTGTGATAATAAATAGCTTCAAAAGCGAGGGAATAGGCTGGTGTAAAAATGGAAAAATACTGAACTCAGATCTTGTGTTTGTTTGTTCTAAAGAGCTCTAAGTAACCCAAGAGGGCCAAGAGACCACCGAGTTCCCTTCATATTACCCAGGTAGCGCCAGCCCCTGGAGTCTGTCTGGCTCAACGACATTTTGGGTTCAGCCTGCAAACCATTTCAACTGGTTTCAGCTCCACAGAAGAGCTGGGGTAGGGGATTCAGTTAAAGAGCTTGGTAGGGTTCTGTCTCCCCGAGCGTCAGCACAATGCGCATCGTCCAGGTCCCCACCCTCCTCCATCCCACCTGCAGGGATACAGCACACCTTCCACGCCGTACGGCCGGAGCCAACTGCATGGCTAACCCATCTTCCCAAGTGGTGCTAAGCACCACCGCCTTGTATCCACGCTGAGGACTCTCAGTGCCCTTTGGGGAAACAGGAGCCATTTCTCAAAGATGCTCATGATGGCCCCTCTTCTTTTCATCCGAGCCAGTGCACACTTCTGCTCTGCGCTTATTAAATGCAGGTAGATGCCCTGTTGTGTGCATCTGTGCAGGGTCTCTGGTTGAGTGCGGTGGGGTTAGCCTGTCTCATGCATGTGCCACACAGGCCACGTGCTTCCAGGAAAAGAGAGACTCATGCGCTGTCTTTGTGGGTGAAACAGAGCCAAGGGATGGCTAGGAAATATCTAGCTGTTGTGCTAAGTTAACATCCTGCACTACCCTGGGGCTGATCATGCTGCTGAAATGCCCCTGAAGAAAACCAGTGACAGAGGCCACATTATTAGCCGTCTGCCAGAGAAAATATTTTAATCCTGTAGGCAGTGCAGGTCAGGGGCCATGAGATTAGTGGTCTCCTAGGCCTTTGACGCCTATGGATAGACACTGTATTGTACTTGGCATCTAGGCAATGTTTTTCATCATTAGTCCATGTGTTTGTTATGTTTCTTTTTGTGTTTTTTTTTTTTTTTTTTCCTGGTTCTGCCTCTGTCTGGATTTTCGCCTGTGTGAATGGGCCTGTGACAGTATGCTTACTGGTGGCTGTACTGTCACATTGTCTTCAGATGTGCTTTTTTATTGAACTTGCAAAGATAGGGAAAAATCAAAATTTAGCTGAGAAGTTTGGATTTAGTAACAAGGCCACTTTGTGGGATGCTGTTCTTCCTTGGCAAGGGGGCCTGGCTTACAGGCTAAAATCTCTACCCCAGAAAGCAGTCATGGTAAATGCTGCTCTTCACTGGTCCTGCTCTCTCAAGTGTAGTGTTGATCCTTCCCCATATTACTGATAAGAGGCTCTTGGGGAACATCAGGGTTATTTTAATGGGGAGGTGAATGCAATGCACAAAGCCAGAGCTAATGAAAGCCCTCGTGTGAACTGCCTAGGGTATTTCTGAAGTCCTGCAGGCTGGGGTCTTTATTCTGTGGCTTTGAATTCCTGCTGCTGGTTGCCATGGATTCTCAGCTCCTTTGACAATGTGATGTTTCTCTGTAGCCATCAGCATCTGGCACGGCTAATATTTAGGTTGGAGGCCTAATCAGTTATAGGGGAGAGAACAAAGACAAGCAACACAAAGCTTAAAGGCCGGCAAAACCACCCACTGAAACCCAACAAAAGGCAAAAGGAATACAAGTGTTGCTTTCCTGCTTGGCTGATCTCCCCACCTAGGCCCTTTGGGCATATTCTCCTGTTTCAGCATAGCCCGGAGTGTTTATTCATAATCAGGAGGCCACTGTTATGGTAGACTTGGCAGATAAATAGGGGAAACAGAGATTGGGTGGGATGGAGCGCGGAAAGGGGGCTGGTATCACCTTGTGTCAAATTCTAAACTGTTTGGAAACAAATAGACTGCTCCCTTCCAAAATCACGCACTGCTTTGCACATGACCCCGAGGCTCCAGCGAGGTGAGTCTGTGCACACAAGAAGGGAGGCTGCTGGTCCCACATGTTTGTGTTTCACTAACCCATCCTTGCTTTGTCTGAGCCACTGCACCAAGGCGACTACCTGTAAAAGGAAAGTTTGTTTTGCCAAACAGAGAGCAGACAGTTTGCAGTGGACAAACATGGCATAGCCACATGGAAGGGGCACCGCAGGGAGTGATGAAAGTAAAGTTCACATGTGTTTGGATCTGGATTTGGATGTCTCTTCCCAGCATCTCTGCTTCACAGAGATTGCTAATGCTGAGTTGGAAGTAGGCTGTAGAAGCAAACTGACGTTATGCTGTAGCTGCATGAACTGAAATACATCTGATGTCAAAAAGGTGCCTCTAAACATGTCATCGTATCTGCTTATCTCCTCAAATCTCCCTCTTTCTTCAGATATCGGTTAGCCCTGTTGATCTTCTGGAACAGGGTCAGAGCAGACCTCTCTGGAAGAGTAAGATGGGATGAAGTCTGCATTACATTACATCTCATCTGCAGAGCTGTCCTAGCTGCAAATTTTTTATCTGAGGCGATTCACCTGTCTCCACTCTAATATATTTCAGTGACTATTAGGGATCATATAAACTCTGGAAAAGAAACAAGATGGAATAAATGTGTGATCCCCGTCATGGGACTTTTGTCCAAGTCCTCAGCTTGAGTGAATCAATGTGAGCTCACTGGGACCAATGCAAATTTGTATTCTTCATAAACTGGACACAGCTGCAAGTGGTTGAGATCTCAAGCCCTCCACCTCCCCCAACTTCCCTCTGCCTACAGATTGCAGACCAGGTGGTAAAATGCTAAAACATCACCCAGTTGTGCATACAGTGGTTGTGCCATGCCAAAGTGACAAGGCAGGGAGGCAGAACAGAGTCATACAACATGGAGTGCTTCAGTTGAGGGCTCGGGTGAGGGAAAAGAAAGCTTTTTTTTCCTTGTAATATCTGTGCTTTTTTAAGTTCCTCAGTGCTTTATTGCTACATCTTACCATGGTGTGTTTATCTATGTTGATTACAAGTGATAGGAGCTGAGTCTCACCCTGAGAGCAAGCTCTGTTGCTGCCTATTCTTCCTTGAGAAGATTGGATTGAGAACGGGTGAGGATTCCTGTCCAGACAGGACTGAACAGCCCATCGCCAAGTCGACAGCAGTGAAATCTGAGTCATGCCGATTGCTCGCCTTGGAGACAGCAGCGGCACTGAAGGGGAGGGAGGGCTGCGTGAGAAACACTAAAGACAACGAAACTCACAAAACACCTGGTGAAGTTTCATGCACGGGGTGAAACTGGTGTTAGTGCATCATCCCGACGTGCGAGGGAGAAGAGGAGCAAGCTCAGCATCTCTGTTATACCAGCACATGATGGGAGCTGGCGGCAGCCAGAACCGTAATGTGGAAGCAGCCGCTCTCTGTACCAACCAGAGCTCAGGTGCCTGCTGCCACGTGAGTGTAGAAACCAGTGGGAACTGGGTGCCTCAGGCCACTAGCAGAGCTGTTACCAGCTTCTTTGCGGTGCAGCTCAGATGTGGAGGAACTGTCTGTGGAAGCAACATATTCTTTAATAAAAAGGTGACAAGGACAGCAGAGGCAGCCCTTGACGGCCCTTGTGCTGCTCTGGGAGAGACTGTGTACCATGATAGGGCTGCCACTCTGCTCATCCAAGGAGAGCTCTTGAGTTAGATCTGGGAGCATCACCAAAGCTATCCATGCACAGTTTATATGCGTATTCCCTGCTGGAGACATGGCAGTGTGAGAGATCGGTGCACATGCAGGACTGAAGCCGTCTTAGTTGAGCTGCCAGGGAGGATGGACCAGCATCTTTTACCCCATCCAAGGTACACCTCCACAGCCTTCCAGTTTCCAGCATAGGAGCATCCGCTGAGCACCTCATTTTTCACCCTGTCAGCGTGGGCAGCTCACACCAAATGGGCTGGCAGTATCTGTCGTGGTTAGCAATAATTGGGAGTTTCAGAGATGCCAGACTCCTTTCAAGAGGAATTATTGTTCTCTGAATGATTCACTTGAAAGTCTAGCCCAGGACTTCTTATAAACATATGGAGAGTAGCTTAATGGAAACAGCGTATTCCGTATAAAAATGCCATTAAAATGTAGCATTCATTACCTAAATTCCCCTAGATTTTCTTTGCCATTCCATAAAAAAAAAAAATCAGCAATTGAAAATATTCTGCTCTTGGCAACTTTGGAGATTTAAAGAAATCTTTCTTCTTATAGTTTTGGGATTTTTTTAATAAAACCCAGTCTGCCTTTCCTGACATTTCCATTTTGATGAAAAAGTAATTTTTGTCCAGCAAGCTTTTTTTTGATGATGAATAGTACGAGCTGTTGTGGTGACACCATATACGCGTGGCTGGAGGACGTGACAGGAGTACGGTCGCTGATTCATCCTCTCCTCTGAGTGGGATGAGCCAGCAGCACAGAGCACCCAGGGAATGCGTGGAGGCGCTTCTGTGCTGGCTGCTAGTAGGATTTGCTGGAGGAAAAGGAAAGATGACCAATGTTTGGGTAATTAAGTGTCTGACAGTTTATTAGCATAAGATGGAGAGACCTGGAGAAAGTGCCAGAAGAGAGGACAGGCAGGGCATTATTTTGGTATGTTGCTTCTCAGCTCACGTAGTCCCATGAGCCTCACCTTTGTCAGGAATTTTTTAGTAGAGGGGAGGGTGTTGTGATCTACCTGTCTACTTCCCTCTAAGTAAAATCATATACAAATGATTGAAAAAAACTAAGTTAGATTGGAACTAAAGTTAAAAACCATGAACTACAGCAAAGAAAAATGATGGGGTTTGGTCTCATTTGGGTAAGTCAAGTTCTCGGAACAGTGAGTGACCACTTACATTTGTGGGCTGCACCGGCCTTTAGCTCTAAATTCAAGGAAAAATCTTGCAGTCTTGTGATTATGTTACACTCAAGTTACTGACCAACATTCCACCTTTACGGTGCATGACCTGACTGGCTGGTAGCGTATGCTTGCTGAGGAAGGAGCAGTTGCAGACGATGTCGTGGTGTTCTGCATCCCTGAGGCAGGAGGAGGGAAGCAGAGGTACATCTGCCTCTCAGCATGGCCCCACCAGAGGGGCTCTGGCCTCATTTTGTACATAGCTACAGGCAGAACTGGGAGTTAAGGACCAGGAACACATCCCTTCTCCATTCCAGCAGTGCCTTTGGGAAGCCCTTCATGTGTTCAGCTGGGTGGCATGGAAATTGCTGTGGAAAATTAGTATCCTTAATTCCGTTTCCTCTGTCTGGCTCAGTTTTAGATCTGTGCGTCTGATGAAGAATGACAGCATGAACTTTCAGAAATTTCCCTATACCAATGAAGATGAAGCCTGGAAAACCTACCTAGAGAACCCCTTGACTGCAGCCACCAAAGCTATGATGAGGGTGAACGGAGATGATGACAGCGTGGCTGCCCTGAGCCTCCTCTATGACTACTACATGGTACGTCCTCATTGCGGCTGGGTGTCTTGGGGGAGTTTGTCCCAGAGGAGAAGCGTAAAGGTAAAATACATGCTCAGCCACCTTAGGAGGGTACCCATCTCCTGAGATCTCCATGTTGTTTGCAATGAACGTCATAACACCCCCAGGCACAGAGTGTCACTGTTATTCCCAGTGCACAGATGGTAAACTGAGGCACAAACTGTGAGACTTCACTTGCTACACAGACAAGGCTAATTTTACCTCTGTTTTCCATTAATAAAATCTAACAATAAACAAACTCTTTGTTCTGCCTTGTTCTAGGTCCCAAAGGAGAAGAGGATTCTTCCATCTGGTATGATGGGACGCAATGAACTAGGAAAGAGGTTAGCTTCATTTTTTGCTCTCTATAGCTGTCTAATTCTCCTGCAGCTGCTTGCATGCATGATGGGTCTCTTAGCTTGCATAAAATAGACATCAAAGCACAGTGTTATTACCAACAACAGTGGAGGTTATTAACCCTGAGACATATATTAAAATTCTTTAGGCCAGATCCCAAGCAGGTATAAATTGAGCTACACCCATTTACACAACTGAGGATCTGTCTAGCTGTGTTCAGAGGAGTTGCACTGATTTGCAGCAACTGAAGAATTTGTCCTTATTTCCTACTTTGTGACAATTGGAAAGGGGAAAGGGAATAAGCATTGGCACCAAGAAAGGAATGACCAAGTCCTCTTCCATTCACTAGGCTGATAAAGATTTCTGTTCCACTTGCTTCCAGTCTGCCAGGATTCTCTTCCAGTGACTCCCATTTGTCCTTTGAGGTTTTCAGATAATTAACTATTAAATTAATGGCTCATTTGCCACTATGAGTTCAGTTCCCCTTCCTGGATGCTGTGTACTTTGGCAACCTTTTATGGTTGTCTGTTTTTAAGTAGTTGACAGAATAAACCTCTTGAACGATACTTCATTCCTTCTCCATAAGTAAGCTGAGTTAAGCTGTTTTCTCCTCTCTGAAAGGCCACGGCATTCTGGATAGTGGTATGTTTTTTCATTAACTACAGAAATTTGATTATGTACCTGAAGGTGAAGCTCTTGAAGCAGAGTGGGTGGGAGCTACTCATTCAGCTTTACTTCCCTTGGGGGTAGCTCATGCTGCCAAGAGGTGTGTGGGTTGCCGATGTGGGAGTTGGTTTGTTTTCTGGGCACAGTAACAGGGGCAATAAGCCACCTTTTCCCAGCTCAGCTGGGGCTGCAGAGTCAGCAGGGTCACAGAGTGCTGCTGCAGAAGGGACCACTTCTTGGAATCCTGCAGAAAGGGGTGGTTTCCATGTGCGAGAGGAGTGCGTTTTTCTATCTGTTTTTATCACTTGATAGCTCCTATAGTTAGTCTTTTCTGCTCTGAAGTCTGGGCCATACACCTCACTTCCAATACTGCAGCCCTGTCAGTTTTTCACTGATCTCATGTTCTCTGCGAGTTTTGCTTCCTAAGCTCCTTGAGTTGGTGAATTTGTACAAGAATCAGCTTTCCTTAAGAAAAAAACAAAGAAACACAAACCACAAAACAAAACCAAAAAACCCCAAAACAAACAAAAAAACCCAACAAAAAACAGTCTTAAAAAGATCAACTTTCAGTGTCAATGAGCCCTAAAAAGACTAAGATGGAAAGACCACATAGCAGTTATCTTTCTTATCATCCCTGCTGCTGTGAGTGTTTAATAGCCTAAACAGAGAAATAATGGATGTAGGCCCTGGATCTGCAGCCCCAAACCACGTCTAAACTGTATTCTCTGATTCCATGTGGTCATCCCTTATCTGTTGAGCACCTCTGGCTCTTGCTGATTGCACTGAGAGGTGCGTGTGTGGGTGGAGATCACTCACGGGCCTGTCAGATCTCCCATATCAAGCAGGAGATGTACACAGCTGACTCAAGGTCACCTGGCAGCTAGACTGTGCAGTTTTCTTCCCAGCAGCACATCAAGGCACTTGCTTCTTGCTGTGACCACTTGCTGGGGTTGTCCACCCTCTGCCCTGGTTTGAGACAGGACCCTTTCTCCACCAGGCACTGCCACGGAATGGAGTACGACCCAGAGATCACATCCTTTGATGGCTCAGCCCATCTCATGAAGCTCTTTTCTGAAAATGTTTCCATGACCCAAGAATATTGTGAGCCACAGAAGAAGAACGGCTTAAGTCTTGAAGGCGTCCCTACTCCTCACAAGCCAGCCATGCTTCCACCAGGCACTAGCAAGCTGGATGCCACCCCAGACAACTACATGGTCCCTCCAGGGGATGTATACGACAACAGCTCATTGAACTCCCTCTTCGAGACCATCCCTGTAGCCACACCACAGCAGAGGTGGCAGCCAGACAGCACTTTCAAAGAGGATCCCCAGGAGGTCAGAGCTGTTAGTGGGGTGCATGCTGGCAGTGCAGCCCAGGGGGTACTGCATGAGGCTGGCTCTCGTTTGGGGTTTGCTGATGCTGGAGTCAGTGGGAGCTTTGCTTTTGCATTAGAAGCTTGATGCCATTCCCACTGAATTGCTGGGGATTTTACATTGTTTTTGGCAGTAGTATAAGGCTTTGAAATGAGGGTCCATGATTTATCTGTGGTCTCTGTTGTAATGTCTGGGAGAAGGTGGATGGACAAAGCAATGAAAGATTCTACTTTTGACTCTTTTGTTTCCACTCATCTACAGTCGCTGCTCTTCAGTGATATCCTCAAACCCCAGCCAGAGCCACCTTGCCCCGAGAGTTATGCTACAGATGGTGTTAAGAGGTAACTGCCAATCCATGGTCTCTGGGTTTCCAGTGCACATGGCTGTGTCCCTTTCCTGGGAAAAGACTGCATCCCTTTCCTCACCCCAATGCCAGTCTTGCCAATGACCATTGCAAACTTTTAGATCTCATGCTTTTGCAGAGATAAGTTGTGTCCCCCTGGAGCCTTAGGAGCAAGTTGCTGTCCCATGACCTTTTAGACACAAAGCAGTGATGAATTTTAGTGTTTGTAGTAGGAAGCAGGGATTAGGGTTTGAAATGTTTTGCCGAAAAGGAGTCAAACCCAATCTTAAATTCAAGTTACTGGATGGAGTTATACCAGTCCATGTTTTTAGCTTGAGAGGTGCATGGTTCAGGCTGTATTCTGTTGGCCGAACTGGTGTAAATCCAGTGCTGACTGCTTCCACTGCTGTGGCCACATCTCATCAGCACCTTGACCTGCATGATGTGGCACCAAGGTCTCCCATGGGAGGGTTTGCTGTGCATTACAGCCCCTTCCCAGGGAGCACTGCTTGATTCCCGTGCTACAGATAGATACAAGTGGCTGTACCATCTTTCCACAATCTACTTGAAATGGGGTAAATGACAGACAAAATGAGAGTGACAGTTGAGGAGGGTGATAAGCAGCCTCCTCCTAATCTAAGGTTTAGGTTCTCACTTTGGGTTTAGCCCTGTTAGTCAACCTTGATTTTAGAAGGTGCCACTGCCTCTCATTCGTAAAACGAGATTTCTTCCTCCTTTCCACCTCTCTCTCAGGCAGAGCTTTCCTGCTCTAGATACCGCATCAAACCTCGGAGTAGGTAACATTATTCCACCTCCCACTTTTTATTTTCCTCCTGAGTCACCTGACTCCGTGACTCAGCTGTCAGACGTGGGGATTTTCACACAGACAGCAGCTCGTGTTTGTGAGCGAGAGGCTTTCTGTTTGCTGTTTATTTGTGCACTAAAGTTCTCTGGCTCTCCTGGCTCTAGATAAGAGGAGCTGCCAAGCCTATCTTCAAAGATGGCATCACAGGGGAGGTGGAGCAGGAAGAAAAGATGGGTTGGTGACTAAACAGGAACATGATGATCTTCAACTCCAGGGCACTTGAAGGGTCTGTGTGCAGGCTTGTGTACAGGTGGTCATTTGCCCAGATTCCTCACATGAGAAAATAGCTTGAGCTATAGCCTCATGGTTTGAATGCTCATGCTGGTGAGTGCCCAAGAGCAGGGCTTCTTGAAAATCAAGCTCTTCTTTTAAATTTGCTTGTCGACAGCAACACCTTCCTCTGTGTAACACTACAAATCTTTTCAGTAAAGACTAAAGTTGCTGCCCACAGCATTGAGAGTGCAACAAGCTGGGCTTCTAAATCCATTTTTAATCACCTGGATAAACAAGCAGATGTCAGTGTCCTGCAGGTCCTCCTGTTTCTACAGGACCCATTAGGACACAGTTTTCCTGGGTCAGCCATTTATGGGTGTGAATTTGGAAACAGGAATCTGAGTTTAAGATGTTTTAAAAGTCTCATCACAGGTACCTATTTTTGTTTGTTTTGGTTTAGGCTTCTGATTGTGCAATGGTTCTGTAGCCATCCACAGGAAAATACTGGTTACAATAATGTATAGCTTTTTTAAAGCCAAATCCGAAGGGTAAAATGAGGATATCTGAGAATTGCTGCTCCCCAGGGTGTTGGGGAGGATCAGTATGTGCTGTGCTGGGAGGTGCTCGATCACAGCTGTAGGGGTGTGTGAGATGGGGAATAGGGCAGAGACTCCTGTGTGTACAGTGTCTGTAACCTGTAACCTGTAAGGATGGAGACTTGCATGTCTCCTTGTTTTGCTTTTGGAGTGAAACAGCAGCGTGTGCTTATTCATCATTCTCTCTTTGTTCCATACAAGTGACTTTGAATACACTCTGGGGTCACCCAAAGCCATTCACATCAAATCTGGGGACTCTCCCATGGCCTACCTCAACAAAGGACAGTTCTACCCCATCACGCTGCGGACAGCTGGAGACAGCAAATGTTTACATTTGTCCTCAAATAAAGTGAAGGTAAGAGACAAGCTGACAATTTTGCTGACACATGCTGTAATCAGACATCCAGCAATTGTACTGGCCTGGGAACAGAGCTGAACATGAAGAGTAATGGCTTTATGGCTCATGTTGGCTTAAAGCTATGAATGGGATGGATTCACTCATAGCAAGCTAATCCTCTGATGCACAGCAACAGCCTTCATGTTACCTGGCAGTTGAAACCTTTCACAGTAAGGTTGGGGATGCACAAAAGGCCTCCCTAGCTGATGACTGGCTGGGGGCCCTAGTGGGAAGACTTCGGAGCTGGAGAGAGGTTCCCCGTCTTGCCCCTGGGATTTGTGGCCAGGCCTCAGAACCACCCCCGAGACTAAGCTGAGCTTAGTCTCAGCAGACAAAACCTGGTCCTTCAGTCCTGAGCAGTATTTAAGGGCTAGACTTTGGACATCTCAAGACTTGCAGGATTCCTGAAACCAAGAATGTCTAGAAAAAGACCATTGAGGCTGTCTCAGCCTAATACTTACTGCAACACTAACATTCCCCCAGCACGGGATCCTTGTATGCCTTGGAGTCAGTGGAAACTCATGGGCAGTGCAATGAGGGGGCATACAGGGCATCTCAGTTTTGCTCGTAGCTCTGTTGCTGCCTGCCTGCATGACTGTGTTCAAGTCCTTTGCCTTGCCTGCCACAGTTTCCCCAGCAATAAAACATCAACAGGGACACTAAGCTGTATTTGGCCATTGCATGGATGCACTGAATGGACAGGGCAATGAGGGCACCAAGCATTAGCCTGCTGTGTATAATGATATGGGATATCCTCCCTGTGTTGCAGAGTGTTGTGATGATTGTTTTTGACAACGAAAAGATCCCGACAGAGCAGCTGAAGTTCTGGAAGCACTGGCATTCCCGCCAGCCGACGGCCAAGCAGAGAGTCATTGACGTTGGTATGAGCAGAACTGTCTGATTGCGATGGCTGGGTGGGGTTGATAACTTCTAGCACCATTTTACTGCATTTCCAATACACAGTAACACAGTTAAAGCTCCAGAATCTGGCCTGGGGGAAAGTGGGGAGGAGCAGGCTGATCTGCTGGCTTCAGATCCTTTCTGGCTGAGGAGCTCTCATAGGTTTAAGATGGTGTTTGCCAAGTGTAAGGACATGCGCTAGGAGCCCAAGTTGCATCAAAGAAGAGCCTCAGTCAGAGAGACAGAAACTGCTAAACTATTTTGGCTCTTACAGGTGTGAACTATGGCCTCTTGGAGTCTAGGAATCTGAGCTAGAAAAGGGTTTGGTACTGCTCATTCTTCTCCACTGCCACCACACAGGCTTTATAGGGTGTTATGCTGGGCTGGACAGAGGTTTCTTCCATCCAGCTGAGCACCTCACTGAGCACCTTGCAGCTTAGAGCGAGACACACAGTTGTTTGAGTTTAGAAGCTATCAACATTGACTTTGCATAACATCACTACTCAAATAGCAGTCACCATCCTTGAGTCATTTCTGGCCTATCCCTTACATATGCACACGAAGGTTTATCCAGTGGTATCAAAGATGGCCTCTATTATAGTACAAGGCTTCTTTTAGCCTTGGAGTCAGTGAGAGGCAGACTTTTGCGGAGTGGAAAGCCTAGGGAATGTAACCAGTTTTGCAGCCAGAGTATAAACTGCTTCTCCATTGCATTTCAGCTGACTGTAAAGAAAACTTCAACACAGTGCAGAACATCGAGGAGTTAGCCTACAACGCACTGTCCTTCGTGTGGAACATCCATGAAGAAGCAAAGGTACAAACTCCTTGTGGAAGGGATGTTGGAAGCCTTGTTCCACAGCAAACCTGTAGTTTCCTTTCTGATGGCTCAGGCATGCCCCCCCCGCCCTTCTCAGCTGAAAGACAGGGAGAGTTTCAAATCCAAACAGTTCCATTCCAGTGGCCCCAGGTACTGTTTGTCTGCCAGGACAGTGAGGAAGGACACCATGCTTCTCTGTGTGTTTAAGCATTGCCATTAGCTAATAAACACTCTGAGTACACCTGAGACTCACTCAGAGATGTTTTTTTAGTGCTGATGGATAACTCTGAAGAAAGCCTTTTGCAGCAGGCAGCCTAAATCAGGACTCTGCTCACATGTAGGTGAAGCCTATTTAAATAAAGCACAGCTTAGGGAACAAAGACCCTCCTTTCAAGGCAGCATTTTGATGCAGAAATGGCTGACCACCCTTCTGTGGTTTGTGTGATGTGGAGAGGAGCCAGGCAGGTCACAAGATCCCTTTTGACCTTAAAATCTGTAAAGCTTTTATTAACATCTTTCTAGCTCTGCTGTCTCTTCTGCATCTCTTCAGAGTCTCTCATTAACACTTTGTATCTAGCATAGATTGAAAGGAGCACATAAAAAAAGATGAAGTAACTAAGAAAAAAAGAAAAGCATAAATACCCCTTCTCTCTGAAGCCAGTACCTTGGGAAAACTCTGGTTTGCTTTGGGATCTCAATAAGCCTTTCTTTTAGCCCAAAGGCGACCTTGGTCTTTTACAACCCAAGAGGTTAACAAATGTCTTCAAGGCAAAGTTGTCAGAAATGGAAATATGTCAGGTATGTGGCAAGCCCTCAGGGGCACCTCAGGAAAACTGGATTTAACTCTTAGCAGAAACTCTGTACATGCACTGGCCTGGGGCAGGTAAAGGTGAGACTTCAGAGAGCTGCAAGGGCTGGGAGCCCCGACAGGAGGGGTCAGGTATTTGGGTCGTCTGTAACACCTGTTACTTCTCTTCTTGCAATTAAACTTCACACCACAGTGAAGTGGTTTTCTTTTCTATATATAGGTAGTGACTAGATCTGACATTAGGTTTCAGGGCTGAAATCCTCAGCCAAAGCCCTGCTGAGGGAGCTGTGGGAGCTTCTCCACCTGCAAATCTGTCTCCAGAGTCCAGGGGAATTTTCAAGGTCACACAAATATTTTGGTAATTTGGAGATACAATGTGGATTATATCTGTGCTCAGCTTTTCTACAAAAGTTTCCACTGGAGGTAACTCCATCCTCGTGATAAAGGAGACCGGTGTGTGATGAATATTTATTTAACTAGCAGCAATGATTTGTAATTCCTGAAGCTGTAGTCTAGCCCTCCTCCCTTCCTCCAGGGCACTACTGTCTGAGGGTCCCTTCTTCAAATGAAAGATCAGAAATATCAGCAAGAACATCCCCAGGCAGACTTTGCATCTTGTCTGATGCTTGCCTGAGCTGATGGGAGTGGATAGCCTAAGTGTTAATAAAGAGATGGAGAGCTGCAATAGGTGTGGGGGGAGACTGTGGCTAGGAAGGACTAGGTGGTTGTGTCCGGTGGGAAACCAACAGCTCACACGCTTAACTGGCACTGGGAGGGTTGTAAGGATGTCTCAGGAGCTGCTTTTGTTCCTACCCACTGCTCTCATTGCTGTTTGAGAATAATATTTTCAGCACCAACAAGCTGTATCAACCCCTGTTCCTATTTGCAGGTATTTATTGGGGTGAATTGCCTGAGCACTGACTTCTCCTCCCAGAAAGGAGTGAAAGGTGTCCCACTCAACCTCCAGATAGACACTTATGACTACGGCAATGGAACCAGCCAGCTGGTGCACCGCGCCGTCTGCCAGATCAAGATATTCTGCGATAAGGTAGAACATCGCTTTTCCACCAGGTTGTCCAAGAGGAATTTTAAACTTGTGGCCAGTGACTCCAGGAGAAAAAAACAGAAAGGTTGTGAGAGTCTAGAACTGCCTAGAGGTCAGGGCTGAGGAACAGAGTTGGTTAGCCCCCTCAGCTGAGCGAGACAGGACAGTGGGGATGTGTCTGCACTGCTGAGGCCTTTGTAGAACAGAGTCATTAGAAAGTTTTAACCATATGAGACCCACATGGGATTGTGCCTCATAATAAACTCTATTGTTGACAAGTTTTTAAATAGCAGAAGAGATGAGAATCTCCTTAAAGGTTCTTCCCCAGCCTCAGAGATCTTCCCATTGAAAAATTTCTCAAGCTATTTTTGTCTGCATTTTCCATTTTTAAAAGCAAATTTTGTTTTCTTTTTTTAATTTATAAGTATCAGAAAGTTTTGGATGGCCTGTAGGTCTCTGAGATGAGAGTTTTTGAATAAAGGCTGCCTTTACCTTAATGTGCTTATCTCCCAGAGGTGGCCACTAAACCCTCTCTTGCCAATGTTAAAACCGTCAATGTCCTAATTTTTGCCTTATCTTCCTCACAGGGAGCAGAGAGGAAAATGCGGGATGATGAAAGGAAACAGTTCAGAAGGAAAGGAAAATGTCTGGACTCCAACAACAATGGTCAGTGCTAGTGTTTGTTACCTGATCCGAAGTGTGTTGAAATCCATGTAGGCTTGTCCGTTAACTTCCACAAAGATCTGGCACTGGGTATTTCCAAGCCTGATGAAATCAGCACTGTTCAGAAATAGCTTGTCAGTCAGGTCCTTGCCGGGTCTCCTACCAAGGCTCTCAAAGCCCTTTATTAGTACCAACCAACCTTTCTGAATTGTCTTGAGGTCTCAGCAGGAGCCTTCCCTAGGGGAGACCGCACGGGGCAAGCCCTGAAGACCTGGTTCTGCAGGGTCCTGTCTTTTTTCTAATATTTCTGTTGGGAGACCTTGGGCGGGCGCTTTCCCCTCTCTGCATGTAGTTTCCTTTTACACTGCCATCTGAACTGAGATGAACTGGACTTTCCATCTCTAGGTCTGAAAGGCTGTTTGCTCTCTGGCTTCAGAGGGAATGAAATCACGTTCCTGAGGCCAGAGACTGACCTCGAAACCCAGCCAGTCCTGTTTATCCCCAACGTCCATTTTTCAAACCTGCAGAGGTGCGGCACGGTAAGTCCCTTCAAAAAACAACCAACTTGTTGCCCTCATCTGTCACCCCATCATTTCCAAACTGATCAGTCCCCCAGACATGACTTGTGTTATGTAAAAAACCAAAACCAAACCACAATTCTTCGGTGGAAATGTGGTGAACTTGAAGACGTAGCTGTCAGGAGTGGCCTAGATAGTCATGCAACAGTGATGGGCAAGATAACCTTTCCAGGTTCCTTCCAGCCAGATATTCCTGTGGTTTACAGGTATCATCTGGGGCTTCCACAGAGCACTGTAGTGGTATCAAAAATGTCAGCAGAAAGTGAACTACAGAAAAGTGAGACTGTATCGGTCCCTGACTGTCTGGGAGATCACTCACTTGTCCTCTGCCGTCCTCTATCCCCTTCAGCCTGAGGAAACCTAGATCCAGCCTCCTTCAGAGCTCATCAGTGTTCCCTAAAGAAACAACTGTCTCAGTTTGTCAAAAAGGGGGAAGAAGTCACCTGTGACAATACTTTATCATCCTGTTGCAGTGGCTGCTGTACTGATGCATCAGCATCAAAACCAGGGACCAGAAGAATCTGGTTTACAACCAAAGAACTCACTGAGAAACTCGGTCCTTGGCCCCAGCAGGTTATGAGATTTGACCTGCTTTTGGGTCTAGCTAGATATGTGTTCAGGTCTCTTCTAGGCAGAGGAGGAGAATCTAGATAGATTCTTTATATCAGGTTTAATTTAATCTAAGAAACACATACAGATGTTTAATTATGTAGGAAAAATGATGGACTGGGAGGAGGGAAATCATGTTTAAAATGCGCCCATGTTGCCTTCCCCCTCAGCTTCATTGGCACACAATGATACTGTGCAAACTAAAAGATCAATGTTTCCTTTCCATTTCAAGGTGCTCCCTCCTGCTGTTCCCAACTCTGCAAACAGGTAAGGATGCAGCAGTTTGTATTTCCCATCCATCAGCTGCTCTGTTCCTTTGGGTATGTCACGGTTGTTTGATATCCATAGGTCGTATATGTTTGTTTGACATAGGCTGTGCATATCTACAGGTGCAAAATAACACAGCACAGTGTCTCCCTGATGGCCTTGAGTGTGAAAATATGTGTTAAACTTTGGCCTAGAATGGACTCAAGGGATGCAGAAACACATATACATCCTTCCCTATCAGTGAGCCATTCCAACATTAGACTGGTCCATGATTGTCCTGCTGTTCTTATTGAGACGATGTTTGAAAGAGGGAAAAAAAAGATCACAGAACTATCACTGAATGGTTCAAGTAACCAGAGGCAGATACTGCTGTAAAATAAACTGGAATGAAGTAGAAATCACACTTGTAATGTGTCTAGAGTGGGGAGAACCAATATTTACCCTAGGCTTGATCCACTGTCTAGTGATATCAATAGAGAAACTATGACATGAAGGTCCAAAGGGCTTTTGTTTATGACGTGATGCCAAAACCACTGCCTGCACTCACTGATGTGCCTGTATGCACTAGGCAGGAAGTTGAAACTCTGGTAGACGCTCTGCCGCCATAATTAGAAAAACAATATTTAATTGCTGGATGTTTGTTGGAGTAATTGGTTGTTCAATCAAAAGTTCAGTCGCTGGAATTGTTTTGTCTGCTGCTTTTGTTCTGTCCTCTTGAGGGTTTTTGTATTCCTTTTGCTCAGGCTGCCCTTAAAACGGAGCGGTGCCTCATTCACAGATGAGTTTGACCCGATACCTCCAAAGCAAACCAAGGAAGAAGATCCTCAGAGAGGTAACCTGGGATGGGAACTCTTCTTGAATGTAGTGTCTCATTTGATTCAAGTAACCTTGGATCTTGAATTACATGAGGCCACATCACTCGGAGAACATGCTGTGAAGAGCCCTGATTCAGCGCTGTGCTTTATCTTTTTCAGTCTTGTTGTACGTGCGGAGGGAGTCAGAGGAAGTGTTTGACGCTCTCATGTTGAAGACACCAGATCTCCAGGGCCTCAGGACAGCTGTAAGTGTTACTGAAACGCTGTGGCATATGAAAAAAATGCAGATAAAAGGGCAATGGTAGTTGGTATATAGGAAGCTGGATATAAGACTGCTTGTATCTCGTGTCTGTTTTCTCTTGAGAATGGAAATGGAAATTGTGAGTAGCAGGTGAAATCTACCCACAGGTCCTGGCATGGGCTGTATGTTGTTAGTGCTGCAGCGGGGAATAACACACCTTATGGCAAGATGTTTTGTTCAGATCATAATATATGTCTCCTCTTGTGACAACACATTCATATTTTCCATTGTAAAACACCCTTTTCGTTCTCAAGGCTGTAGATGTGCAATCTGAAGCCAATTCTGGCCTCATGCTGGAATTCCCTGTGTTGTGTTTGAGGAGCACACAGACATATTTCTGTGATGATTATCAGCAGCATCTCTGATAACCCACCTCTCTTTGGAGATTGCCGGGAAGGAAACAAACAATAAACCTCCCAGATTTGGGGCAGCTTTATGGCTGCACTTTAAGCTCTGTTGGTTTTACAAACTTTTAAAAATAGAGTTTGAAAAATGTGACCACAGAGGATTCTTTGCCATCTTCTCCCTCCCCCATCCCTTACCACAAAGAGTCGAAATCCTCTACCGAAAATGCTTGTGAAAAACTACAAAACTCCTGTCATCCTAAGACCGTAACTGTACTTGCCTAGGAGGGGTCTGCAGGAAAGCTTTGCAGATCAGCTAAAACCTAAGCAAAAGCTGCAGTCAGATGCATCCACAGCAGACACAGTCAAACACTTTCAGTAGTTTCTCTCGCCTTTGGATGCATCAGCAAAGGAAAAGCTCAGCGCTGTCTGTGCCCAGGGGGTTGAAGCATCACACCCCAAACAGGCCAGGCAATGAGAGAAAGAAAATGAAGATCATTCCCCAAGGTTCCTGGCCTGGCAGCAGCTGTCAGAGAACCAAGGCCAAACTGCAGCCTGCCCATCTGCCCACTGCGAGACACAGACATGTTCAAATTGTCCCGTTCAGATCATTGCTTCGGCCCTTTTTTCTTGAGTAAAAGGGAAGGGGGATCCTTTGCTGCTGAATGCACCTGGCTGAGGGTTATCTTTGATTTTTATCATCGGATTTTCATTTTACAAGTAAAAAGAATTGCCATGTTTTCTCTCACAGATTTCAGAAAAATATGGTCTTCCTGAAGAAAGCATTTATAAAGTCTACAAAAAATGCAAAAGAGGGTAAGCTAATCTCTCATCTGCTTTTATGCTGTGCCTCTAAAAATCTTTGGTACTCTGCCATAGGCTGAAATAACATTTTAACAAGATAATAAAAAGTAAAGCCATGTGAGTCTGTGCTATTTAGAGCATATAAAACTTGGATCTTTCTGGGCTTTAAAGATTTGGGATAATGCTGGCCTGTATTATATTTGTTTGGAGTGTAAAGTCTCCCAAGGGAAGGAAATTGGATGAAGGAGGAATTGTTTGGGTAGTTTAATGGGTGATCCTTTGTGTCTCAGCCTGAGGTTACGGAGAACTTATCTTACTGCCATCAGAGAGGTATAAATGTTTGCTTCTCCAAACCAAGTGCCTAAATGTCCCTGGCTCAGGAAGAGACTGTGCTTGCTAAATAAGAGCATGGGCAGCCCGGGAGGAGAAGAGGGGAGATCTGAAAGGGGAGTGTCTGTTCCCAGCTTTGCCATCCCATCCCTGGACCAGGGAGGTCAGTAGGAAACTTCACGCTCACTTTGGGAGGTGATGGGTCAGGCCCTTCTGCGCACTGGCGGCTCTCGTGCAGCCCCAGTACAGAAATGCAGGTCCCACTTGAGACACTTGTCAGGCGCTGCTGGGAGATAGGCGTAGCTCTGCAGGGGGTGACAGGTGAGGTTTGCAGTAAATGTGAAATGGCTTCTTGAGTGATTTCAACGTGGTGTTTATTAGTGACGGATCCATATGGATCTCCCCCATGGCTGAGAGGGAACGGTGCTAGTTTGCGTGAGCTGAGGACCAGCCACTGAGTCTTCCGTGGAGGGCAGTGGTCTCGATGTGGAGCCAAGTGCTATTTTCAGAAATGTTTTCTGGACTAAGAACTCCCTCTGGGTTGTCCCCATCTCTGACAGTAAGTTCTCCCTTCAGCTGATGGAAAGGGAACAACTCATAAACTCCCAAGCTTATTTTCATAAAGCTAAATCCAGAGCCCTTCTTGCAGAGCCAGCGAGATATAATCAGGCTTTGCAAGCAGCAGTGACTGCCTGGGAGATGAACTCATTGTTGTTCCTGGCCCCGGTCCAGAGTTTGAGGATGGGGAGAGACGGGCAGAAAAGCAAGGCTGTTGACAGGTCCCGCGTTGTGCAGCCCTGCTGTTCTCACTACCAGGGCCCCCCAAAGAGGTCCTCTGCGTAACAAAACGCGGGAACAGAGTCCTTGGGAGCTGAGGGTTACTCCAAAGCTCCGCTTCTGCATTTGCTTTCTGGTGACAGTGAGCTGAGAAAGTCCTAAAGCTCTTTGGATGGGATCTTCCAACTCATTTGATGTCACCCTAACTTGATCCCTGTAGGACTTAGCCTGTTTGCTTCAAGGGGAGCAGAGCTAAAGCGAGGCTTGGAGGCAGCTGCAAGGTGGGAGGGGGAGAGGCCATGGTTTCTCCTCCATGCTGTGATGTGGTGTCACTGAACTGGGAAGCTGTTACAACCCCCTCACCTCTAAATCCACAACCGAGCAACCTTCCCCATTTAGGAGGGCGTTTAGATATGGTCCTCATTTTAAGATGATGGATGGGCCATAGTGAGATGTCTGAATTTGTCAGAAGGCTCTTCCACCTGTTCCCGAACTCAGGGCCCTCAGTGCTGTCGCATGCTGCTCATCTGCTAGCCCCAGAAATGGAAATTTTCTCCCACCAAAAAAAGAGCAAGATTGGCAGCCTCAAGAGAGGGGTTGTCCCATACACCTTCAGTCAGACAGTGCCTCGTCTGATCTTGAAGAACAGCTGCCAAGGCCAGGGGTGGTCAGTTAATTATTACAGCTTCAGGACTGAGCCAGAACTCAGGTGTGTCAGCTGTGGTGGTGGCTTGTGATGTGGCCATCACGGGTCATCAGGCTGTCATCAGCCAACAGCTCCTCTCAGGTAACTCCAGCTTGGGCTGGAGTTTGCTGAACCAGCTGACTGAGCATCCGCACAGCAAGAGAGATGCAAGGACTGATGAGTTTGCAGGTGGACCGGGAAATGGCACTGCTTCAGGGGAGAGGCCATCTCTACTTTGTTTTGCTTTGGTTTTGTTCATTACTTGATCTGATAAATAGTGAATGTTGTTTAATAATGATTGGGAGTGAAAACAGGCAGATGTCCTTTCCATCTCTTCCCCAAAATGGAGGAGCAAAGACGTATCTAATAATAAGAAAAGGCAACACCTGGAAATTCGGTAAAAAAAAATAAAATTGACACCTAGTTTAACGAAAGCTGGACATGACCAATGACACCGGTTATTGCTGAAGCATGGGGGACATACAAGATTTTCTCCAGTCTACTAGATGGCAGGGTTGGACACTGTTTTCTTCTCCCCAAGATTTAATTTTCGTTTGAATCATTTTATCCTATTGCTCCACCCTAAGCAATCCTCTCTTGGTAATTACAGCTTGAGGGTCAGATCTTCATCTGGTGTAAACTAGTGAAGCTCAGTGGTTACCTGGATTTACAGCAGGTGAGGACCTACTATCAGCCATGGGCCTTCTTAGGGTGATGAGCTCATTCAGATGAACTTAGTCTCAGGGTGACTCAAGAGCAATAATAAGTAATTTCATATCTTGGTGAGGTTTGGTCTAGAAAAACAATACAGGGCTCAGATTCCTAATCAACACTCCCTTGAATCTTTTGTGGTTGAGAAATCAGATGGAAGCATGGTAGCAAGAGGCACAGGTGACTTCTCTGGCTTCCCGCACTAAGATAGCCAGCGATAATTGGAGCAGCTCTGTCGCAAGGCTTTTTGTGACAACCCACCCTGGGGTATCCACGGGTGCTCTGGGGGCACCTGTCGGAGGCCAGACTCCCTGGATCCAGGGCCTGGGGACCTGCGCCCCTTGCTCCCAGGCAGTCCCAGCGCCACTCCTGTCCGGTGCAGGAGGTGAGATGCAGCCATGAAGGTTACAGTTCACCGAGGAGAGCCCTGGATGGTGTCAGACCCTGTGTCTCAGCCTCCCCCCGCGCTGGGTGGGATGCCCTTCCCTGACTGTGCCATGACAGAATTCGTAGCCTGTTGGTGAAGCAGTTTGTGCCCTGCTGAAAGGCAGCACAGTGTTGAGCCCTGGGACAAAGCGGACATCAGGACAGGCTGGATGTGAGGACAGAGCTCCCACCTCCACCTCTGAAATCTGGGCACACTGGGCCAGGGCTGTGATGAGCCTGCCCGTACGTGCTGAGCAAATGGGCAGGAGCCAGTCGCTGCAACCCAGAGTGGCTGCACTGACCTCCAGGGCATTCCCCGGAGGGACACTGGGGCCCCATGTTTGTGCTTGTTAAACTGTTAGATTTGTGAGATGCTCAGCCTTTTCTTTTTCTTGTTTTTAATTTTGGCTTGTGGAGCATTGCACAATTAATGCTATTGCCCCATTAATGACCCCAGCAGGAACCTGGAGGGGATGTGCTTTCTGCAAAGAAAGATAATTTGTTCTCTTTGTTTCCTCCAAACAGTTACAAATTTCACATCTGATTTATGGGAACACAGTGGGGTGATGCAAAGCTGCCCCGTTACTTCCATTACAGTAATGAGGGGCTCTTGCTGGCACAGAACCACAGCCTCAGGTTTAAGTCAGCTGTTGAAATGTTCCCTTCTCCCCATGTCTCCATGTAATTGATTCCAGGTCAGAGAAGCTGTGTGATCTGCAGCGGGGTTGGAGATGTGCCCTAGAGCACGGGGAGGAATTTGCCACCGGCTGGCCCAGCTGGCTGCGTGCGCTCAGCCTGCCTGCGTGTGTTCCTCGCAGAAAGGGCTCCCAGGCAATGATCGGGGCATGTCTGCACGGGAGGGTGTTCTGGATAGCAGAAAGGTGTCCTCTTCCAAACCACTTCCATCTACTCCCGAAGCAGTCTCAGCTTGTTCAGAATAACGAACCCCTAAAGCACCCAGGCAAGAAGCGAGGAGTGAGCGATTCTGCTCTAAATTCACACCCTGCCATAATCCAGATTAATTTGCCTGTGTAGCAAACGCTGGGCCGAGGCATGGCAAGGGCAGAATTGCGAAAAGCTCTGCAGGATGTTCCTTTGTGTTGTATCGTGGCTTTAATTAATTAACCATGGCTGAGCAACTCAAATTGGGTAAGGTGGATGCTGCAGTGCCTTGGTGTGCCTGCCCAGGGCTGTGACTGCCGGCGCTGCCTGGCAGCGAGGAGTGCGGCTGCAATAATGCAGCACTGATCAGTAACAGGGCAGTAAAAGCAATTTTTAATGAGAATTTTGTGTGGAGACATTTCGGAGAGGGCCACCCCTGTGCCACAAGGCTTTGTCAGTGATGTTATTCCCAGTTCACAACAGGGAATCCTGAGTGTGCAGTAATGTGCATCCCTCCTGACTAAGCTGCTCTGCAAACCTTTCGATGTGCCGCCCCTGACCCAGCTGTTCTCCCTCTCCTATAGGATCCTGGTGAACATGGACAACAACATCATCCAGCACTACAGCAACCACATGGCCTTTCTCCTGGACATGGTGGAAGCAGAGGACAAGTTCCAGATCATCCTCAAGGAGCTATAAAGAGCCGCAGGCAGCACTTACTGGAACTTCTCTCAAAGCCGGCAAGTTTGACCCAACAGAACTCAGCCAAGTGCCTCAACTTGTTGCCTTTACTTGAATACACCGTCCCTGGGGAGGGCCGCGGCCTCACCGGGCCGGGCCGGAGACTGCTTGGAAGATCCGTTATCGATGTGAACATGGAACTTCTTTCTGTTGAGTTTATTATTATTATTTTTTATTTTATTTTATTTTATTTTATTTTATTCCCTTCTGGCAATGGGCCTGACCTCCTGTTTCACAGCTGGGGACGCGCAGCTACGCTGACACGGCTGTCAGAGCCTGGGCAGAGGCCGGGCACTGCCTCTGCTCGCTGTTTGCCTTGGCCCGTGACTGATCCAACCCTCGGCTTTGGCTTTCTCCCAAACCACCAGTCATGCAGAACCTTCACACCATTTCCAGCAGGGCTGAGCCCAGCTCTGAGCTCCTCTCTCTCTCCACGGAGACTTTCACAGATGCATTTAGAACTCACTGTCGAACGGACACTGCCTGCTCCCATGCCCCCCACCCTGCCGCATCTCTGAGTGTAAATACCACGAAGGCCTCCATAGCCCTTGTTTATACATTTCTGATGTATTGTTCCTTTTATATTTTATATATGTATAAATATGCATTGTTTTATATTCGACTCAGTACGGTGACACAGAGCATTTCAAACACAGGCTGCTTCACATTTCTCCGTGAACTCCTTTTGTAACTGTGTTGTTGGTTTTGTTGTTTTGGATATTCCGTAGTAATAAAGGTTCAAAGACGGAAAGTGAACTGTCTTCACCCAGCTCTGGAGGTTGGAGTTGGGAAGGGCCGGGCAGGAGCCAGGACAGGGAGGTGAGGACTCAAGGCTGGTTTTGCACCACATGAGGAGTTTGTCCGTCCGAACTGTGCTCCACAAAGGGGTGAGAGACAGCAAGTGCTGCCGATCTGCTCCCGGCTGCAGCTGCTGCTTCCACCTGTGCACGCAGATCGGCTCCTCCAGCACCCCGGGCTCTCCCTCCTGGTTCTGTGCCGGCTGCTGCAGACGTGCCGTCACGGCGCTGCGGGCAGGTGGAGGTTACTGAGCAGTTCCAGGCACATCCCTTTGATGGAGGGATTATGTTACACAGATTCGGTGAAATTTTAAGCAAATCAAAAGGAAATGCCCCGTTTTACTTCTGCTGGTAGGAGGAGCAGCTCAGCCTCTATCTTTTGGCAAGGTGGTGTTCCCAGGCAGCCACCTGCGTGCCTCCTCCCATCTGCTGCACCGGCTGTTTAAACTCCTCACACCTGCTGCCTCTCAACCCCAATCCTTCACCCCCTGTGTCGCAGTTGTCTGCAGCTGCTTCCCATTTAGGTAAAAAAATACCAAGGGGAGCCCTGAATTTTCTCATTAATCCTCTGACCAGTGACAACCAGGGACTTTCCTCCTCCCTCTTCTCCATCCTCTGCTTTTCCTGTCCACGTCAGAGAGATGCACCTGAGTCCCATGACCAGGAAGGAGGGAGCAGCTCTGCTCTCACTGGGAAGGGGTTTTTGCAATGTTGAAATGCATCAGGCTGCTGAATTTTGGATTACTTAAGTGTTGTTATCGTGATAAGGAGGGCCTCTAAAAGGAGGCTCACATAAGTTTGAAGGCTTTATCAACATTTGAAGATCTCTCCCTGCACTCTATGCTCCTTCGTCTCCTTCTTCAGCAGGATTTCTCTGATTCAGTCTTAGCTCTGCAAGGCTGTGCCCATGGTCTTGCTATAGCAGAATTTTGGCTCCAGTTAAAAACAGGTGCAGCAGGAATCCCCCAACGCTTAGCAGTGATGGCGGTGAGACCTACAGATCCCCTCATCGCCCTGATGCATCAGGTGGGCGCAGGGGCTCTGCTGTTCTCGGGGAGAGCTCTGCAGCAGGACTGCAGGCGCGGGGCACCCTGCCAGCACGGCCTCCGCAGGGTCCTGGGGAAGGTGAACTGATCCTGCCTGACTGTGTGGACAGCCAGTAGCTGCTCAGGTAAGAACAGGGGTTGGAGCACCCCACGCCCTTTGAGACAAGGGGGTGGGGGTCTGGGGGGAGCACCGTATCCTCCACACTGTCGGAGAGGCCCCAACAAAGGAATTGGTACAAACAGCAGACAGACAGACAGACCTGGGAGTACCCCGATGGCTTGCTCCAGGTTTCTGCCCACTGCTACTGCCCTCCCCTGTGAGCTGCCATTGCTGGGCCTTGGGGAACCCCCGGTAGTGGAGGCAGCTTGCTCTGCCGTGCAGTACGGATTCGGGAGGGCTGCAGGCAACTATGGGCTTTTTCTGTGCAGGCGATGTTGGGGCTCTTGGTGACCTCATCCCTCCATCAGTTGCTCTAAGTGTCTGATTTTGGGGTAACTTCCAACCAGTGTAGACACTGCACTACCTGTCTGATTCTCTTCTCAGTTACACCAGTCTAACTCCATTGATTCTAGTAGCATTACTCCTAACTTATGACAGCAAAAATCATCTCGCATTGTAACTTTAGGTTCCCAGCAGAATCACGATGAATCTTCCTGGGTTTCACAGTGCTCCGTTTCACACTGGCTATGAACTTGTACGAAGTTTTGCAGGGTGAGAACTGCCCTGGCTGGAGCTGTGAGTGTCCGCATTCCCCAAACAGCTTCCCCCCGCGTTCTCTCTGTGGGGTGGAAGCAGAGAACCAGGTGCTTTTTCTGTGCAGATTCTGGGAAATCCTGACTTTGTCAGGTTTTAAATCACAGTAACTCCGCTGTGTGCAGGGAAATGCTGGTTGCTTCACGCCAGCGTAAGGGCAGGCACAGTCACCGCCCCCTGCCGAGGGTGGGTGTTTTGCTGACTGGCTCAGTATCGTTCATCCCTTCCAGCAAAGGCGAGTTGCTGTAGAGGTTGCGTAAAGCAGAGCTCCCAAATATGTGAAAGCATTCTTGACTCTTTGCCCGGAGCCCACCAGTTCCTTTTGAAGATTAAGATACAAGTGATGAAGGCGATTCACCTCTGAGCGCGCAAAGGTCGTGTGAAAGTATGAACCCGCTTGTGTTTTGCAAAGGGCTCACACTGACAAATGAGAGCAGCTTCCTCGGGAGCGGTGTCTGCTCTGGACGGTCGGCAGCTGGTTTGTGCTGACTTGAGTCAGAAACGCTCAAATCAACTGGTTTGTAAAATGCACCTGGCGGGTGTGCGGTGGAGGGTGTCTGGGCACACGCACGTGGCAGAGGTGTCACACACGTTCTGCACAGGCATTGGGCTTCAGCTGCGCTGAGGCATGACACTGGCAAACCCGATGTCTGTCCTCTGAGCGAGCAGGCAGCAGAGGCGCAGGATTTGCCCGCGCTGCCCTTCTCACATACTTCTACCCTGATAAGAAAGGACTCCCCGCCAGGGTAATGTCTCCTACGGGCACGGTCAGTCCCAGCACCTATTTTCTCTTTGGTTTGTCACATGAAAGCACCAAGAGGAGTTTTTGTGCAATGCCCATTAATTGTATTAATTATTCAATGTCTACAAAACTGGAAGTTTCCAAATCAACTTCAAATCGTCTTCCAATATACAGCACCAAGTACCGGTAATTAGCCGCTGAGCTGTCAGCGAGCTGCGGCAGGCTGAGGACAGGACGGCTGGCTGTGAGTTAGCGTGTGCTTTGTGAGTTCGACAGACATCCTGTTTGAGGAACCCTGCTCTGGTGTCCCGGTTCTGCTGCTCACAGCGTTGGGAGCCATCTCCTACCACAGCTGTAGATGAAGGAATACTTCCCGAGTGCGCTGGGTGAATAACAGTGACAGAGATGCATAAAAAAGAGAAACATGCAGCATGTGAGCTGAGTTGTGCAAGAGCTCTGGTATCCCCAGCGCTGGGCGGAGGGCTCTGCTCTTCGCTTCAACAAATAACACCCAGTTTCTATGTCTTTATTCATGCTTATTCATTCCTTGCATCATCAGCCAAGCAGCTGAGGATCTCGTGTGTGGTGCGGTTCTCCATCGCTATAAAGGGAAAAACAGCATCCTGTGTTTTGTTAGGACACCCACGCGTTGTGTTTGGAGATGCCCTGGTGCTGTGCTGAGTATTGGAGAGGATCAAAGACAGAGGAAAATGAAACTCTGCATCTGTTTCGCCGTGTGGAAGCTGTAGTGCAGTCCATGAGGGTCCCCTCCGCTCTGCTTTCTCACCTACGTCCTCAGGGAGTCCCTTGGATTTGTATAACTAAATTTCTGCGGGGTGAGATGGGTGCTAAAACCCCCGCCTGTGCGAATGGCCCAACATCTCCAGCCGGAAAGTGTTCTTCGCCACAGAATTAGAGTTTAGTGCTGACATCTGGTGCGCACAGACTTCGGTTTAGCTTTAGTATGTCAAGGGTTGTCTTGGTTGTACATTTGACAGTGACTCCTGTGCAAGAGATTGCCCAGAGTTCCTGGAAACAGGGAGACCCTGGCTCCGACCAGCCCAGGCACCAACAGCTGCTGAATAACCAGCCTTGGATAAAGCCGCTGCTTTCCATCAGCCACTGACTGATTTAATGGTGAAGTATTTTGCCCCCCTGTAGTTCTGCTCGTTGTGGTATAGCACAGAATAGTTCTGTACATACTGTGCATCCTTGTAGGCAAAGGGCTCGAGTCACCTCTAATCCCATGACTGGGACTTTTGATCCAGTGGAATTTTCTTCCCCTGTTTTCAGGCCAGAGTGGGAAGGAGATGTGGGTTTTTTCTAGCAACAGAGCGAAGACTACATGGATGGCTATGCCTGAGGCCATGGTGTCCCCTCGTCCTTGTCATGCACTGACATGGTATTGCATGGCTTTCTAAGCAACTTGGCATAAAAGATTGATGAAAATGAAAGGTGGCATTTCTCCACCCTCTGCAGACGGTATTTCTAGCCCATTCCCTTCCTCTTTAATTAATTTGTTAACCATCCTTAACAATGGTGGGCCAGATCTTCAGCACGAGTGAACTGCCCTAGCTCTGTTCCTCTGAAACAGGCTGATGTACATTGGCTGGGGATCTTGTCCTAACTTAGTCAGCAGAGCAGCTCTTGGAGCTGGCGTGTCAATGCAGTACATTGGTCAAACCAGGACAACACTGCAAGTCCGGGATATGATCTGGACATGGCTCCAGAAAAGCCCATTACCCCACTTGTGCTGCCGCGAGGGCTCTGGAGAGGCCAACGGCACCAGCGTGTTCTCTCGCTGTCTGTGGCTGGTACAAAATCTGCTACTGGCTAAGTTCGAACGCTAGAAATAACAGCAGTATTGCTATTGTCTGCTTTTCCAGCCTTCAATAACCTCCCAGAAGGACTTAAGAATCTTAGAAGAAATAAACAGGGCAAGAAATACGAGTCTGACTAACTGAAAAAATAATGTTACTTGCACCTGGCAACAATTAGCCAACGGGCACCAAGAGAAACGATCCACCCAGGCTGAGCTGAGCTCTACCTCCACCCCATGACGAGCTTTGTATCCGCACAGGGAAGAACTGCTCATCACAGGGAGCCTGCAGCAGGATTTGTCCCTGCATCCGCCCCTCTCTTACCAACGCCACTGTCAGAGGGTCACAGTCGGGCACCGTTCCTTGGGTGAGCTGTCCCTTTGCTGCTGAGGAACAACCGGAGCTCTGACCGCTGCCTGCAGGGGTGAGGCAGCTGCCCACTGGTCCTGGCTGGAGGGACTGGTGGCCTGTCTGTGAGTCAGGGTGCTGTGTTTAACCCATTCCTCACTGAGGGTGGGTCCCTCCTCCCGCTTCCCCAGGCATTTCCTGATTACAAGCTGCAGGATGTGTTCCTTCTCCCGTTTTACTCAGCTTTACGTCAGGAAAGCTCCGGGGAAGCCTATGGAGGGCAGGACAGCCAGAGGGATGTGAAACCAAGGAGGCTGTGCAGAGGTGCTCTGTAACGCCACTCTCCAGCTGGGGCGCAGGGGGTCTCTCTACTGTAAGCAGGCATGCTCTGCTGGTTTTGTCCTCCTCTCTCCCTGCAAGTGCTCCTCTCTTCCAATCAAATAGAAAAATATTGCAGGGGAAATGTCTGTTGTACCAACAGCCAGAATTACGTGATAGTTTTACACATGCACCAGAACTCACAGAACCTGTTTGTCAAATGCACTGACAGTCGGTGATACTTTAATAGCCTTTACATTGCAAACAGGCTTTTTCAATCCTGCCTTTAAAAATAATATGGTAAAATATGGATGAACAAGTTGGATAAAGAAGTCAGGGCTCTAGTGCTGCTTCTGCCACGTTGCTGCTGTGTAGCCCTTTGGATGACGTTAGACCATCTGAAGGTGTCAGGATACTCTATGCTCTGGTCTTAAAAGGATTTAGACACTTGGTGCTCATCATAAACCTACTGCCCCCATTCACAAAAGGTCCTACGTGCCATGTGCTAATGAGTTAAGTGCCTTTCAGAAATGCTGTGTGTATTCAGGTGTCCCCATGCCCTCGCAGGTGAGCTCTCCCAATTTCTGTGCTTCATTTTTTCCCCCTGTCGAGTGGGCAATAGCGCTGTTTAGTCACAATTGTGTTTTGCTGTCTCTAGTAGTGAGAAGTACTTCAGAACAATTCTTATTTTTACCTGGCCCAGGGAACCCTTCCTCTGATCTGCTCCCCCATCCATCGCCCCATGTTTGAGACACGCAGCACTTGAGCAGTCCTGCTTTGGAGAGCCTTTGTAATCCACAAGGTGGTACTGCTCAGGCGAAGGAGGATCTTTACAAGGTGGGATGGCTGGAGCAGAGAGAGTCAAGCAGAATTTTTGCCTGTAACGAGAACAAGAGATATGAGGAACCTGTCCCAAACTGATGGGGGATTACGCCTGGAAATAAAAGCTGTGGTTTGCCCTGGGGAGGTGGATGCTTTATCCTCCTAAGCCAAAATCTTTGGGAAATGATCTGGGGAAAAAAGGGTCCGATTGCAATGCCATAGTCAGCCCGCTTTGTTTATTGTAAAATGCAAAGACTTCCCAGTGGTCCAGCCTCCATAGAGACCTGGCTGCTCAGCTACTCCAGAGCAAGATAGCGCTGAAACCAAGACAGTGATGCCAAATGACTCCAGCTGGGAGTTCCTCCCATTCTCTCGCACTGACTGAAGCAGGAGAGGGAGCAGACTGTAACCCCAGCAGTTGGGCGTGGAGTGTTTTTTTGTTTTCTGATAATACAGACTGGCGATCTTCTCTCCTCATATTTAATTTGCCCTTCCTCTAGCCCTCTGTCCTTATGAAATGCCACTTGGCATTGCTTCCTTCCCAGCCTACATCTTCCCACTCTTTTTACAAAACCCCTGTTAGAAGATACAACTGCTGAGAGATGTAGTAAAGATACACCTGTTGGGTAAGGAGAGCCGTGGGCTTTCTCATGTTCTCATTCTTTTCCATGGTCAGGAATTTATTGTTGATCTTAATCTTAAGCCAGGCAACGTCACTGCATGGTGACAATAAATTTACTTGAACAATTTGCTGATAGGCAGATTTATTTGTCTCACAAGGATATCAAGGGGGGGGAGGGCTTGGGAAAAGGGAGTTTCCTTTCATGCCTTTTAATCACTTTGAAAGAAGCGGTAGGATGGAATACATGGGAATGGCAGTTCTGGCTTGACGGAAGTACTTCAAAGTTTTCAAAGTCTCTTTCCAGCTCTAATTCCCAGCCTTAGGAGGGGCTGAGGAAATGCCCATGCTCTCTCCATCAGGTTCCTTGAGCTGCTGCGCAGCCGCGATCATTTCCCACTATTCCAGCCCAGTGGTTCCCAGATCTGACTCTTTAAGCCCAGTGTGCTCCTCTGGGGGTGAGAGAAGGCACTGGCAATGCAAAAGAAACACAGCCTAGTGCTTAAAGCCTCTGCCTGGGATGTGAGCGATCTTCTTTCCAGGTCATGTGTGCTCTGGCTTCTTGCTCTGTAAAATGGGGATAAGAAATTACCCCTACATCATAAGGGTGGTGCAGTATTTAATTACTGTTTGTAAATGTCTGAGAGATCATCTGATAAAGGTACCTCTGATACACTGCTCCAGGCTGTTATCAACCCCCACTCCCCTTCAAGGCAGTGCACTGTAACGCTTCCACCTCTGAGCCAGTTCCTGTAAACCCGTGGCAATAACTGCCCACACTGGGCCAGGCGACACAGTGGGACACTGCAGGATCACTCTGCTGTCTGATGTATTTTCCTATATCCCACGAAAGTGGCACATCTTCCAGGCTGGACTTACCTGAACGGAGTTTTCTTTGCTCCCTTGGTAGGTTTATGTGGCTGATGGGTTGTGGCTCTGGAGTAAATCTGTCCGTCCTCGTTAGGCAGAAGGTCTTTGACTTGAAGTAAGATGTTATACCCTTGGGAGACACCTTGATGAGGGAATCGTTGATGTTGTAGTGACCTGCAAGACAAACAGGAAAGGGATGTAAATGCCAACCAAGGCCACAACAGTGGCACTGAGGAAAGAGAGTGCATCAGTCAGTGAATGTAATAGAAGGAAAAAGAACCGGTATAACAGGACTGCGTGGGGAAATTGCTTCTGGATTTAAGAAGTGCTGTCCTGGGCAGAGCCTATTTCGAGGGACACTGATAAGGCAACGCTAAACTTTGTCCTGGGCATAGGAACACATGGATATATTAGCAATTTTAAAGAATCAAACAAACAGAAGGAGAACTCACACATGGTATAACTTGTAAGATAAACTACAAAGCTACGTGCCCTCCCACTCCAGGTCTCAAACCTCAGCAGGCAATGGGCCAGGAGCAGACTTCTTCTGGAGCTCGAGTACTGTGGAGCTTGGTACATTATGCACTGCTGTGGCTTCTCCTGAAGCCTCTGGCATTTACACTGCATTGTAGGGTGTTCTAGTGATTCCTTACGGCTACTCAAAACTGTCAGGATGGTTTCTGGATGGTTGTCTCAGCAGACTTTCAAAGGGACCCACCCACAGCTCTTGGAAAGGAGACTCAGCAGTGCCCTGACGCCTGCTTAAATTGAGCATTCCTTAAGAAGCTCTGAGTGACCTCAGTTTGTGTGTGATGGTGCTCTGGACCCTGGAGACTGAGAATCAAAATCACCAGCAACATCTTTCCTCCCAGCTCAAGGGTCACGTATACAGAGAAGGCCATTTTCCAGTTTCATCCAAATTTAATCTTCTTGTGGTTTTGGACAAAAACACTGTCTGGCCAGAAGCACTGTTGCTTTGCTTGCAGAAATCCATAGAGGTCTGTTTCAGAAAAAGAAAAAGGGCTCGTGAATGCCTTTGAATTTACTTGACCTGTGGGTAGTTACCAACAAAGGAAATCCCACATTTAAAATCCAGTTGTCTCCATTGTGAGTGATTCTAATGATACAGCTGTAGGCAGTATTAGGGCCAAAATCTGGGAGTGCTTAACAATTGTAGGTAGGTCTCTTTGTGACTGCCCAGCATGCAAAGGTTGCATTTACACAGACGCTGAGGACTTGAAACTCTGCAGAAAATGTGGCTTTGTGTGTTTAACTGCTGTCTCCAGACTTCTCTGATGTCAGCTCTAAGTGTCCAGTTCTGCTCAAGTCACCGACTGAGCACAGAATTTGAGGTGGTGCTGCCAAGACACCAAAGGGGCATCTGCGTGGCAGCTCCTGGAGAGCACTACAGAGAAAATGGGATGTCTCTGTGGCTGTCGCCGCTGGGACTGCAGGGTGGGCTGATGCCTTTGAGCGAAGGAGGACTTGAAGAATCTGTATTTCGGTTTGTTCAAGCCTGCAGATAACTGCTGGAGTGCTTGTGCCCTCCTGCAGCTTGCACCAAGCTCAGTTTGCAGCGCTGCTGTTATGCTGCTAGCGGTCCCCGAGCTAATTAACTTGGACAGAGGTGCCAAAAGTCCCCGGGGGAGCAGGTCACGCTGCTCTTCTGGAGTGCTTGGCTACCTGCAGCAGTCACTGCCCTAGTGCACACTGCAGCACTTCTACGAAATATACATAGGAACACATTTCATCCACAGCTCCTAAGGAGCCTCACGCTCAAAGTGAGAATGGCTCTCCTTATAGAGTCAAAAAAATTATGGTGTCAAAGGTTTTATGAGTTACCCAGGATCACAGAATAGATGACGGTGAAATGGGACAGAGGGAAAGATTCTTCAGGTTCCCACGATGAAGCTTAACTTTCTAGAACATGCTCTGGGATTTAAAGCTTTTTATTGTCGGCTGCTGAAATTGACTTTTTTCTAACCAGGTTATAGTTAGAGAAAACATCTAACAGTCAAGGCTAGTTCACTGATGTAAGTGGAAGAGTCCAGTTCACGCACAAGAGTGAGGAGGTAGCAAGAAGCCTGCATAAAAGATTCAAACACAAAAAGACTGATGCTTTTTACCTGTTTTTTTCCTTATGTTTCCTGTATTGCCCCATCCCTGGAGGTGTTCAAGGGCAGGTTGGATGGGGCTTGGAGCAACCTGGGCTGGTGGGAGGTGTCCCTGCCCAGGGCAGGGGGGTGGAACTAGATGGTCTTTAAGGTCCCTTCCAACTCTGACCATTCTATGGTTCTATATTCAGCTAGTGAAATGCCTACAATAGTCATAGTGTTTAACTGGCTTTATTTTAATATAGGGTTTGGTCCCAGAGCTTTGAGGAGAGCTTGGGACACTGTTTTCTTGTTTCTCACTCATTTTTTCTCCAATATTCATCAACTTTCAGCTGTCACTGCTTCAAAAGCAGATCCTCCAGTTACAAGACAAAAGTTCCTTTTTGCCTGAGTGAGAGCAGTGACCACGTAAAGACTGCAGGATCTGGCCTTCTTTTTCTTCTCAGATGTCTCTTTGTCTATAGTCATAAATTATCAGACACTGCCATCTTTTAAATAGATCGTTTCCTGTTCTGCTTCTTGTAGGTTAGATATTATCTCCTACAGTAAATCATGAGTCAGTGATTAATTCAAGAAGGCCGTTCCCAGAAGCAAATTCTTACGATGTTAAAAATAATATGATGCGAATCCATTATAGTATGATATAGAAAATAATTATGGCCTGCAAACTAGTTTAATCAACTTAGAACATGCTGGGGCAGATACGCAGTGGGAGTGAGTCATTATAAGAAAGTTCACAGTCTTAGCGTATGGGTTGTGTGAGTGAGCGTGATTACCCCATGTCAGCTGAGTCTCGGTAACTCTGTACGTGTGCTCTTTGCACACCCAAATTGTGAGGTAAGACATGTTTGTTTAAAACACCTTTGCTGATGTTTAAACTGTATCAAATTACTTTATAAAAGCATGAATTGCTTCAAGAACACGCATGCAGCCAGTTAAGATGTCTCAGCTGATGAGTGGCAACTTATTAAGCTTATTAAATTGTGTCGTCTTCATTCTGTCTTAAACAGCTATGCAAAGTCATCAAATACTATGAAGAGTCAACGTGTCCTGCCTCACCCCACAGTGGATGTATCTTGCATTAAAGTGTAATTTAAAAGGGGAGAGCTCCCTAGGAAATGGCTGCAGTGCAAACATGCTGTGCAGAAAAAGACAAAAACTCCCTCTAAAGAATAACAAAACAATCCAAAAGTAATCGCAGCTATAGCAAGACACCATTGAAGGGACAGAGAAGTCCATTAGCAGTGTGTATGTTATTATAAATTATCTGATAATTGTTAATAACACTTTGTGTTTTGTTAATACCTTCCATATCTGAAAACATTCTGAATTCCTGTGGACTAAAGCTTACAACACCCCGGTGAAGCCTGGTCACCGTGGCATGGGTGGGGAGCATCAGGCAGAGAACAGTTAAGTGACTTACACAAGGGTGAATCAGCAGGAGGTTCAGGAACTGAACCTGAAGGCAGGTCCCCAGCTGATATAAACTGGCACAGCTCCACAGCAAGTGGAAGGGCACAGTCAATTACATCAGTTGTACGTACACAGACCTGATTCCCAGCTCTGAGGTTGAACCTCAAAACCCAATACCTGTTACAGAGGTAACATTCACCTGCCTTGAGCTTCTTGGCAGCAGTTCCCTCTAACCAACCAACGCAGGTTGAATTTCTGGGATGAAAACTCATGGGATGATACAGGTCTTTCAGTATCAAAGCCAGTGGTGTGGCAAGGACAGGGGTTGCTGCTGTCCCAGGGCCAGGGATGTGTTCTTCCTCCCTTGGTACTGGAGAGTTACTGCCCTATGTGTGCTCAGGGTTCACAACAGCTTGGGGAACATCTGCAGCACGGTCAGAGGTGAGACAGCAGATCATGCAGAAATACCTGACCTAGCTGTTTTCTGTCCTCCCTTCCAAATCTCCCTACGTAGTCTTGATTGGGTGCTGCAGTGGGGATCTTCTCAATCTTCCTAGCAATGGGTGGCTGGAACATGCTAGAGTTTCCCTTGCTGAAGTCTTGCTTGGACTGAAAACATGACAAGATCTTGTAGGCATTTGCAGTTGGATATTTGGGAGATTTTCCTGCACGCAGTGCATGGAATCTGGAAACAGAAGGAGCAAAGAAACTGTCAGTAGCTGAGTTGGAAAGAAACTAGAAGTAACTGAGGCCTGGAATTTAGCCAATGTAATTTTTAAGGACAAATCACCTTTTGCATTTTAAAACAGCAGAAACTTTGCTATACAGCACTGATGACTGCAAGTTCTATGACATGAAATGGGGGCAAGGATGACTTTTTCAGGTACTAAGTTTCATTTTCTTCTTTTTGGGGTGGAGATGCTCATCAGCTTGCAAAAGAAACCTTAAAGACAACATTTACATCTTTTGTTAGAGAGAACAGATCCTGAAATTATCCACTTTAGCTACGAATTTCAGATAGTTTGGTACAATATTCTAAATGAGTCCACAAAGTATGTGTGTGTATGGATCCTTCTTTACCCTTTGGTGACTTAACAACAGTTCTGCCAATTTTGCTTGAAAAGGTTCATGCAAAATTAAAAAGCACCACCTCTGGACGAGACTGAGCAAAGGAAATTTCAGCCCTGGTAGAAACATGAAAGTTAAGAGCACATGCAAAAGCAGCTTAGAATAGCTGTTGGACTTCCACCTTAATTATAACTGTCTGACAATGAGAAATTATTGGATTTTAGAAATATCCCAAATACAACATTAAATAGGTATTGCAGATATAGTCAGCAGAGTCAATTGAACACCAGATCCACAGTCCACTGAAGTCAATACAAAGGCACTATGTGACTTCAGCAGCTTTGGAAATCAGTCTGAACTAAAATGCTTCCTCTTATCAGTGAAGTTCCTTTCTTGGACAAGGAGGTGCAGTTGATCTCTGCAGACCTATGAGTGACTATAGAGTCCTGGGCCTGGGGTTTCATTCTAACAAGAGAACTATCACACGTGTCGACCGAACTGTATTAATTACCTCTGTCCCGGGGCAAACGCAAAGAGACACGGGCACAGGCTCACACCGATGCTAATGAGACAGCTCCTTTCCCCAGTACATCCCTGTTCTTCACCTTTCTGAGCACAGACTGAAACACACCAATTCTTTTAGGAGTAACTCTTGAGAACAGTGATGCTGGAACACAGCAATGGTCCATACAGTCCATATGCATCTAAACAACTTTTAAACCTCGTTTACACTTGGTCTTACTGGCCCTTATGGCTGTGAGTTCCACAAATGATCTACTGTTAATTAAGTTGGGTTTTTTTGTATATCTGTTGCTCCAAACAGCTTTTATGGTAAATTACCATCCCAGTTTACAAAGGGAGAATGAACACTGTTTGTACAATTACTTCCCTCTTTCAAGTTTAAATTTATTGGTTTTTAAGTTTATGCTGATATTCTTCTGTTTTATGTGATATGGGAGAATCTCACTATTTCACTTTTCTTAATTCTCTCACATACATTTCAAGCCATCTTATTTGCTTTCTCTGTAATTTAAACATCTTTAGCGTGTTCGGTTTTGACTGGGACTCTAATGATCATATCTTTTGTTTCTAAATTGAGTCTATTTCTGCCGTAGCCTTTTTCTAGAGGTAGAGTGGCCAGAGTTAAACATAACATTCCAGCTGTAGGTGTACCAACAGCATAAATGACATTATTATTGTATTTCCTGTATCATTTTCCAAGCCATCACTTGGACCCCCAAATTTTATGCTTTAATTGTAATTGTGCATTGAGGTAGATGTCTTCATTGTTTCAAAATTATAATCCTTTAATGCAAGTCTCCTGTTGCATGGAAAACTGAATATTTCTGAGTATGAGGAAGATCAAATTTCTGTACTGTCTACATAGCAATTTGTATAGACTGGGAGCCACAGCAAGTCGAAAATCTCAACTGTAACATCTGAGTTGGACCTCATTAATTCAGCACGTGGGCAGAATGCATTATTTGCAGTCACCACACCTTTCCTGACTCTGTCTCTTTCTGGGCTTTCCAAAAAGAGGACTGGGTGGGATTCTATTTATAGAGCCAAATAAATCAAAACCTGCCTGTGTTGTACATGATACCGCCAGCTTTTCAGGCGTGGTCCCATGAAGTGCTGAATGCCCTTGGTAGTATGCCCTACTTCTGCCAATCCCAGAAAAAAAAGTGGGATTTGGGAGATCTGGGACCATAAAAGATGAAAGAAATAGCTTTGTACTAACATAAATGTGAAATGATACCAGTATGTAGCATGGAAAGAGCTGAAGTTTCTGATCTTTGAGAGTATTCTACTATTATGTGAACTTCTTTAATTGTCTTGTCTGCCAGTTACCAATGGAAAACATCCTGGAACTGCCTGGAAGCGACTTAGTTCCTATTCTGATGACTTTAGAGCTGGAATCAGACAATGATCTGACGCCCCCCAGAAAATAGTGCAGGCGTAACAGTGAGCGAAAGAGAACAGGATGCGTGGGATTGAAGAACAAGGCAATGTGCTTGACTGGGAGCAGAAAAGAAAGAAGCTTGGGCATTATTGCACTCATGCAAAGACACGAGGCTGAACGAAGGGATTTGATTGCATAGAAGTTTTTGCAGGATCAAGGAGAAACAGGAAAGATGCAAGGTTAAAAGCGGGGAAACGGAAGCCTGCACAGGGTGAGTATATGGTTGATTAAAAAACACCATCCAGACAGGACCTGTGCTGAGGGCCATACAGCAGCAGCAGCCCTGGAATGACTTGCCCCCCCTTAAGAAACAATCAGAAATGGCAGGGAGACAAATAGAGGCTCTTGTTCTGCTTGGTCTTGCAAAACAGTAGACTAAAGGGAAGAATAGATGGAAGTGGGCAGGCAGTGTTGTCTACTGGAGATGCTGTTGATTTACAGTGAGATCATGGGCAAATCACTTCACCAGTCTGTTTTTCTCCTGCAGCTGAGCTGTTTCTTGCTGCATGCATGGACAAGTGTAATAGTGCTATTACAGTGCTAAAAATAATAAAACCCAAACATGTGCCACTACCATTAAAACTGGAAGAGCACTGCTAGGAATCAGATCCCAGGTCTCCAGTTCTTGTTATTTGCACACATAATCCTTGCGGATTTGGCCTTCCTCATAAAAATGCCACCAGAGTTATAAAGCAGATGGTCACAAATAATATTTTCCACATATTTTTCTTTGCAGGACAAAGCAAGAGCTGAGGTACATGATGCAACTCTGGGAATTTGAGCAGAGCTGCTCTGACTTACACTGTGTTTCAGCTCAGCCCCTGTGTGATACTCCTACGACTCCAAACTTACAGGAGATTTCTGAAGACGTGGTCTGAGGGCTTGCCCACATGGAGCAGGCAGGGATCCTGAGCTAGCTATTTTTTACCAACCCCCAGAACTAGAAGCAGAACAGACACTGCACTGCTCTGGTCTTCAGCTTGCATCTCCACGTGGCCCTGCCATGTGGAAGCCCTGCCATGTGCTTGAGGTTCTCCACCCTGTGCTCCGTGGACAAGAGGGCTGTGCTGAGGAAAGCAAGATTGGTCCAATTTGCTAGAACTAGCTATTAAAATTGCGGTAGGTTTCCAAAGCAGCTGATAAAAAACTGCATCTGCAAGCTCCATTCCCTGGTGTTGCCCAGGCTTGGCTGCTCCTGCTGACCAGCCTGCTGAGGCTTGGATGGAGTCCCATGCTCAGCCCTGCCCCATAAAGGGGAGTTGCTACTGCAGCAGCACGTTCTTGATTAGCGCCTTCCAGGATAGCACGTGTCAGGGAGACAGCTACAGAGCCCTTCTCCCATCCAGTGCATCCCGCTCTGGGTTTGGCATGCCCATCATCACCTCAGTGTTGTTGAAAGTAATTGGAGATTAGACATCTACACGCCCTTGGAAATTTACCTCCTGCTAAAGTGACTGCAAACCTCTGTGCCCTTGGAATGCTTTGAATCATATTCTGGTAATACAAGGGGGCTCTGAGCTGCGAGGTAAGTCCATCAGAAATACAATGCAAACTCCAGTGTTCTGGTACCCGTAGGGATGCGTGAAGACAGTGGTAGACTGGCAGAGTTACAAAAGTGGGTCAGCTCACCTGTTAGGTATTCTAGGTCAGGTAGTAAGAAGCAAATAAGCTCTTTACATTGCCTAAATTACAAGTGGGTAAACTTCATGTACTGGCATTTATCCCTGACTACCCTGCTAAAGGAATGTGCTCCAAAATGGTTTGTGCTGAAGAGTGCTTTTGTTGGGGGAAACTAAGCCAGCAGCCCCCAAATGGCCTGGTGTTAATGGATCTAATGCTTCCCCTCCCCTACCTGGTGCAGTAACTTTTCTCTAGGGATAAAGCTTAAGAAAGAATCAGCCAAGCCCTTGTGTAGCTTGTGGTTTGGCTTCCTGCCTGCTCTGCCCTTCAAGCAGGAAATTCTCAAAGGGAAGGGAGTGCTTTGAGAAGCTACCTTAAGACTCTGCCTCTTCTCTTTTAGTCAGAACTTAGCATCAGGTCATCTGGAACTCCTGGAAGCTGACCAGACAGACTGATGGCGCCTACAGAAGACATTTAAGCAACTTCTCTACCTTGATCATTTTCCCTCATCTTTTGTCCTTTACGTCCTTGATTGCTGTTATTCAATCCTGAGATAATACACTCCTGATATCACTGAGATGGGAGAGACAAGCAAGGAGGAAGAGATCAAAGGAAGGAGAAGAAAGAGAAGATGCCAAAGGCAGGAGAAGAAAGAGGGAAGATGCCAAATATTTACCTACTTTACATACCCGGCACACAAAAGTTTCAGAAATTCTTAATATACTTAATTTTCAGAGTTCTGGGGTTACCACGTAATCACCAGGCAGCAGGAGACTGTCAGCAGGGGCCATGGGCATCCTCTTTCCACCAGCTGAGGAAGTAGCTTGAAAGCTGGATCCAGAAAGCCCAGGAGGCCCTTGGCACCTGTGAGCTTTGGCTGGACTTAAAAAGAAACCCGGCAGCATGCAGGCTGGGAAAACAGTATGGTTTTAAAATATCTTTCTGCTTCCCTCTGCTGGCCAGATAATAGAAGTACCAATGTAATTCCTACAAATCAGGGAAGGATCAGTGTGAATAGCAAAAGATGTCATCTTATGCTATCGCTACACAAGCATTAACTGCACTGATTTCTTTGAATTTGCTCCTGAATTTCAGAAGAAATGCAATGTGTCCTGGGGAGTTCAAGAAGACTGGAAATGGGACCAGGGCCAAAGATGGGTGGGTGAGGGATGGGGACGTGGTACAGGCAAGGGCACTGTATGTGGAGTAATTTCCAGGTTTAAAGCACTAATATTGCTTTACCATTTTTCTCATCCTGTTACCCGTTGTGATTACAAAGTTAACAACCTTGATCTAAACTTAGTTGCTATTCTTGTTACAAAACAGGATCATTATGAGTTGCAAAGAAATTCAAAACAAGGACATAAACTTCAAACATTTTTGTTACTCGCTTGGTTATACTGAAATCTCTTTGATTGAGAATTAAATCCTTTTTTTTTCTGAGTTTGAGTTTACTTTGCTACGGTATTTATAAGGACTGGTGGAAATTCCTAAAAGGAACAGCCAATGATAACAAAATTCTGAATATGGAGATACAGGAAAAGTAACTACAACTCCAGCTCTCATTTTAAGTAGGATGTGTAAGTTAAAGGCAAATCTAACATTAATGCAGTATTCAAGTCAAGAAATCAGCCGGCATTTCTGCGTTTAATTTCCCCGCTTTTAAGGGAAAAAAAGCACTTCGAAGCACTGCTGTTGATGAATGAGATTTAAGGGTGACTCAGTGCTGTTAAATCGTTTTTGCAGATTGCCCTCATTTACTGAGTCAGGCATCTTAACAACTCAATTCACCGAGCTGTCCCTCTCTAAACTGAGGAAAGGTGTTGAGCGCCCCAGCTGCTGCTGAGCGCCCCAGCTCCTGCCCAGCTCCGACGCTAAGCTGCCCGGTGCTACCCAAGAAGCACTGCGCTTTGCAGGTCTGGAATCAAACACCTTGTCTTGGCACTGTTGTTGACTGCCAAAAGATGGTGAGATAGAAGCTACTAGTTCTTCAAATTGCATAGTCTCTTACAGATGTATTATGGCAAAACCAGACACCTCACCTAATCAAGCTCTGGTGTTATTACTATCAGTCACAGAGCTGCACTAGTGCCGCATTAGGAAAGTGTAAATATAAGGTTGCTGAAAATGTAAGTGTGCATCTGACCAAGGATAGTACAGGTCTTAAGACGAGGTCTGCCATTAAGAGAGAAGGTTAGTGCAGGGAAGAGGTCTGAGTAACTGCTAGGGACGGGGCAGTTGGGTGGTGTACAGGACAAGGATGTGGTCAGTGTCACGAGGGAGCAAACAGCAAACTTGCTACTGCCTTGCAAAACACGCAGCAACTGGAAGGTTGTGATCTGGCAGCATTTCTTAGTCCCTTATGCCGGTTTGTCCCCAAGGAGAGCAATTTTGGACTTGAAACACCTCTGTGGACATAAATTGTTACAGGGGCCACTTCCTATTGATTTCATTAATGAATCCTTGCTGTGCTTCGAAGGAAAAACCTTTGCATGGTTGGGCTTTTCCTTCCTCAGCTGTGAAACGACTGTTTTAAGTGCTGTTCCTGTTCGCTATGTGGTACCGAGCAGTGCTTTTCTGCTTGATGTGCTTCGTGCTCCAGAGCATACACAAGTACCTGTGGGAAAGGCAGCCGCCCGTGCAACAGAGCTACCGCAGATCCAGTGTCACCACTCTGTGGAGCCCCACTGTTTTCTTTCTAAAACAAATCAGTCAAAACTATTAACGTGCGGCGCAGGGGCAGAGCCTGGAAGGGCCGGGTTGGGTTTCTGCAGAGATGTAACGGCTCAGCCGTAACCTCCGTTTTCGCCGTTCAACGAACCGCTCCGGCGACTGCTGCCCACGCACAGGACGATCGCTGGGGGAGGAAGGGAGGCGGGAGGGCAGCGCTGCCGCCGCCTCACCTCGCAGCGGAGGACCGGCTTGAGAGGAGGCCCTCTCTGAGCTACCGGAAGCAACGTCACGGCACCGCCCTGTCCCGGTGATGGCGCGGCGCATGCTGGGAATGGCCGCACCCCCGCCCTGTCAAGTACCGCGGTGCACGCTGGGAATAGCGCGTACCGGACCGGGTGAGGCAGGGTAGGGCGCGCCGGGGGTGACACACACTCCCCCTACGCCCTCCTCCGCCCCGGTGAGGCGGCAGAACGCGGCCTGTACCCGCCGGTACCTGCCCGTGCGTCTCGGGAGGCTCCGGCCCTCGCGGTACCGACAGCTGAGGGAACGCATACACCTGGTTGCCGTGACAACGGCCGACCCGGCTCTCCTCCAATCATTGCGCTTGTTACTCTGGGCCCCCTGGCAAGCGCCCAATCACAGGCGAGCTCTCAGAGCCGCCGTGCGCGCTGTTGGGCGTGGGTGGTTGGTGGCTCGGAGGAGCTTCCTTGCGCATGCGCCTGAAGGATGCGCCCCCTCCGCCCCGTCTGAAACGAGCGGTGGAACCCGGCTCCTTCCTCCCGCCCGCCTCCCCAGAGACCTGCGCTTCAGAGGGGCTCGGCCCATTGGCCGGGCCAGGCCCGACCCCCGCCCGGCAGCCAATCGCCGCCGGCAGCCGCGGCGCGGCCCTGGACTGACGGGGCTGGCGGCAAATCGGAGGAGCCGGGCAGGAACGGACTGCGGGGCTCGGCCGGGAACCGAAGTTGGGGGCCGGAGGCTCGGGCCATGGGGGCGGAGCGGGCGGGCCGCTCCCGGAGGGAGCAGGTGAGTACGCGGGGCCGCCGGGGGAGGCCGTCTCTGTCCCCTCAGCGTGGCGGGTTTTCCGGAAGGTTTTGGTCGGGAACAAACCGCCGCTGGGGTCCGGCTGCGGGTGTCGGCTGGGCAGGGCGGCCTGACCCGGGGAGGGTGTCCCGGGGGCACCCCCTGCCCTCAGCCGGGCTCTGCTCTGCCCGGGCAGGGTTTCCTCACCGTGAGGGGGCGGGGTGGAGGCTTTGCCCTCCCACCTCCCCTCACAAAGGGGTGTTTGTGGCCTTTCACGGCTAGGCTGCCATGCTCCCCCTGTACCCCCCCACGCTGGAGGCAGTGGGACAACCCGTGAGTTCAAATAATCCTTTGCAGGCCAAAGCTGCCCAAGAGGGCTTGCAGTTCAGGGGCCTGAGCATGGGATGGGTCCTGCTACCTCAGGCTGTGAGCACAGGCCAATTGTCTGAGTCTAGGGACTGCTCAGCCTGCACCATTTCGGGTGGTCTTTGAGTGGAGCAACAGGGACGCCTCACTTGTGAGGATCACACCTCCGCAATGTCTGTACACCGGCGTCTCCTTCTGTACAAAGAAGTCTTCCCACCAGTGTCCGTTCTCAGGGTTGCTGATGCTCCTTGAGGTCTTTGGTGAAAGGAGCCATCCCGGCACGCAGGGACTTCAGAGCAGTTTGCTGTCCGGTGCTTTCCAGACACCTATAATGAGTCTGTCTGTAAGAAATTTAGTCTCCAAACTCTGCTCACAGCAATTACACTAAACTGACCTCGGTTTATGTGAAGAGCAGCACTGTCATCCCCAGCACGTGGGGGTGGTGTGACTAATGTAATGCTGCGTCCTGAATAAACAACAGAGGTGCGCAGGCACTTGAAAAGCCGGGCTTGGAGGACTTCAGAGACTTTTTGATAATAGCTTTCCAAATGGCACGGCCTGATGTTAAATGCCAGCTGAATATGTCACCCTTGGGGCCAAGCCAGTTTGCGAGCTCTTGTAAAGCAAGGTCGGGGCTAGTTTCTGTTTTTGAGACTTTGGAAGAAGGCATTTAAAATCTACTTTCTCTGCTGATATGTGCAGCTTTTAGTTTGCTTCCAGGGAGTACTGGCCTGTCCTTCAGCAGGATTGCATTGCAGGTTTTGGACCACTGAGTTCATTTGACCTAAATTTATTTATTTTTTTTCCTTAGTATCACCTTGGAAGAGTATAACCTTGCTTCCCTACTGACTGACTGGAAATATTGGCTTATCTACACTTCTGCCTATGGTGCCTACCGTATCTCAGTGTAGCCTGGCAGAGGAAAAAAAGAGGTAGACAGGCTACAGAGAAATTTTTTGTGCTTCACTGAACTAATTGTTGCTTGTCCAAGCAAAAGAGGATGGATGGGAAGAAGTGGTACCAAGTTATAGATAAGGTGCTTCCAGGGGGGTCCAAGTCTCTTCTCTAAAGAAAAGTTCCAGCATCAAAGAGGCTGAAAAGCAAACACTCCAATCAACCAAAATGGAAGGAGGCAACAGTCCTAATCTGCAACTTCAGCAACTACCGTTGGCCACAGCAGCAGTTTCTGTGCAGCCACACACTGACTCCTTTTCTTACAAGGTCAGATTTCTACCCTAGTCTATCCCTAGAAGGCCCTAACTCTTCAAGTAAGCTGATAATGCCACTGTATTTTGGTTTTTGTTTGTTTGTTTTTTTTTTTTCCCGAAAGTCCACTGCCTTTGTATTTAGCCATGCCTGGAGGCCCCAGTGTATTATATGCTCTGTATATAAACAGTGAGAGAAAGGAGGAGAAATTCTGTGTCTTGAAGAGCTAGACAAAGTGAAGAAAGGTCTGGTGGTTAAAAGATGTAGATGTCTAAAGGTGGTTAGGTGCAAGAAATTCTGCTAGGTGCTCTTTCAAACTAACCTGTACATCAGTAACCGAGATCAGATGTTCTGGTCTGCTGTATATTCAAGTGCTTGAATTTCAGGTGGGTCAGCCCACAGTCATGCAGAGAGCCTGCAGCTGAGGTAGGACATGTGGCTGTAGTTCCTCCTTATTCTCCAACACGGAATGGAACTGTTCCCAAATCAATTTCCCTGAATCCCTGATTCTGTGTTGTAAAAGTTGACCAGAGTGATGTTGGCTTGCAAGCTCTCACATTCCAGAAGCCAGTCCCAAACCTGTGCTGCACTTACGGGCTCTTCAGCTGATGCACCGTCTCCTCCGTGTCTTCTAAACTGAAGTCCAGTTGCTGAATGAGTAAACTGTGCTGAGCTTCTCTGGCTACGTCTGTGATCACACAGTGACATTTTCCTGCCAACTTTACTGTCTGTTGTGGGAAGATAGCTCAAGTGTTTTTGAATGAAGCTGCTTGGGTGAATCTTGTTTTTGTACCTCCTGATAAAAAGATTTTTGTTCCACTGATAAGAACTTGAAATCTTAAAGTCCTCTTCTTACTATGTATGAGAAAATCAAGAACAGTATGTTTACTGTTAAGGGAAGAACACGAATGTGAGCTCAGTTATCCCAAATCGATCAAAGCAAGTACTCCACTGTATCTTGGAGACCTGCACTGAAATTAAAGTGCTAATGACATCTAATGAGATTTAGACAGTTGTTGGAAGAACACAAATGCTAAGTGGCTTGTCTTAGCCTCAGGCTCTTCTGTTCACTCCTAATGTACATTTCCTTTGTGACTCAGCCTGCTTTACATCTTTTTTTTTTTTTTTTATTTCAGATTCTGTCTTTAGACCGTGAGAATTATTGCTGAGTTGGGAATGCTAATGTGGAAGGGGTTGCAAGCTTGCTAGGAGTTGCTACCAGTTGCCTATTACTTTGGAATACCTGATTCCTATGAAAAGCAGCATAAAATCTGTGCTAATTGGGCTGCCTCATCAAATGGGCTAAATTACCTACTGAACCAGCAGATGTTATAAGTGGAGAAGACCAGAATAGTTCTTAAGATGTGACCCGCAGAATGCAGAGGTTGCTGATCCATACTCTGCTGAATTCCAGGGCAACAAACATGCTCACAAAAAAGTTTTTCAAAGGGAAGAATGAGTGAATAGGTCGTTGTGTTTAGCTTTCTCATCTTCTCCTCTGAGAAACTCCAAAGAATGCAAATATACACACGCTAATTTAAGTCTCTTGTAGAAAGTCTGTTAAGGAAGGGTTGTTTTTCACCTGAGTTTCACAGATTTGGAACGTAGCCACAGGGAACTTACCTGAATTGCCCTAGCTCACGTAGAAAGGGAGGAAGGCAAACAGAGATTTTATTGTCAGGTGATCTAGGAACTGTTTTAAAAGTCTGCTCTCTTCCAGATTATGCAAAAAGCTCCAACTTCATTCAGGGTCCAGTGGCTAAATTTAATATCTGTGTGTTTACTTTTTTTTTACAGGAGAACTTGATTGGTGCATTACTAGCTATTTTTGGGCATCTTGTTATCAGCATTGCACTCAACCTCCAGGTGAGTATCACGAAGCAAATATTTATCCTGCCTCAAGTATCCTGCATTAAAAAGCATCAAGCATGCCAAAGATTCTTTGCCTTTATTTTCTTTTCTAGAAATACAGCCACATCCGGCTGGCTGGTTCCAAAGACCCCCGGGCCTACTTCAAAACCAAGACATGGTGGTGTGGACTGTTTCTGCTGGTGCTGGGCGAACTGGGAGTGTTTTCCTCTTACGCCTTTGCTCCTCTTTCACTGATTGTGCCACTCAGTGCAGTTTCTGTTATAGGTAAGGGGGAAAGAGACAATGGCCATTCAAGTCTGAGTGCATTCCAGTGTCAGATTGCTGATCATCGGACTGATACACAACTCGCTGTTTCTCTCTCCTTTTTTTTATAGCTAGTGCAATCATAGGAATTATATTTATTAAAGAAAAATGGAAGCCCAAGGATTTTTTGAGTAAGTTCCACAGTTCCTTTTCATTTTTCCTCTCTGTTTACAAGCCATTCAATGCATAGGATGGCCTCTCAAGAATCATAATTAGAGGAATGGCAAGATCTCCATTAGCTACAGTACCTCTGCGAAGAAATGTGTCATCTCATCCACTGCTTGTTAAAAATGGATTTATTTTTTGTTCGGTTTGTTTCTGACTTGTGCAAAATCATCTGAATCTCACAGGTTTTAGGAATGCATGCAAATAGTGTTTGTTTGCAGGATTTGAGAATCACGGTTCTCTGGGCTGAAGCTGCAGCTTAGGGCCTTGACTCTACAATAGCATAGGCACAACTGAATCAGCTGAATTTCATACGTGTGAAGTGTTTGCAGAACTGGGGCATTCATTCCTCCAGTTCCTAGAAGACAGGCTGTGGGCAGTGCCAGGCAGGATAAGCCCCAGATACAGAACTTGTAGCTCCTATTTGTTTAGCAGATGCTACCTGGTATGAGCTTTTTTCTCAACCCACAGCACACACATTGCCTAGGGTATTTTCTGGTTCTAATATGTTGAAAGTGGGGCATGAAGGGCCGAGGAATGAGTCATTCAGAGGAGTGTGCATGATGTCATTAATGGTCACCGTGCATGTGCGATATTAATTCTGTGCATCCACACTAACCCACTAACTTTGTCCTCTCTTTTTTTTTTTTTTTTTGGGGNATGTTTTGTCCTTTGTAGGCTGTGGTTTGGCAATTGTTGGAACTTATCTGCTGATAACATTTGGACCTAATAGTCATGAGAAGATGACAGGAGAAAATATCACTAGGCATTTAGTGAGCTGGCCATTTCTGTTATATATGGTAAGATGGCCCATAAAATGTGGGACAGTTTTCTGCTTTATGCCAGATTGGGAGTTTCATTTCAAGCATTGTTTTTCCTTATGGTTACTAGCAGTAGTCCTTGTACTTGCTAAAGAGCCTATGCCAGCTTTTCCCGGTGTTGGTTCCCCATTGCATGTGGACACGTCCATGCACAGTTTGGAACCCTCCCGTTCTTTCTCTAAATTATTCTGTTAGGACTTAAATATCTTTAACTGAAGAGTTTTAAAATAGCTTGCTCTTTCCCTGTCAGCTTCAGCCTGTGGCAGTAGTACTGATGGCAGCTGAGAGCAACTGCTCCAGAGGTGTCCAAATCCTGTGCTTGCATCTGGGCTTTTTCTAGACTGACTTGCTCAGGAGCCGTCATTCTCCCATTGAAAATCTCATGAAATCTATTGTTTTTTAATGGAGATAAGTTTGGCCGTTTAAATAAGAGGTGTGCTGCAGGGATCACTTAAAGAACCTCATTATGGAAAGTAGGCTGAGATCTCTGATATGAATATTCAGTCAGGATTATTTGATTTGCTGCTTTACCATGACCATAATGTCAAAAGTATCCCATGTTTCCTGTTCTGCATGAAGCTATTGAATATCTCATCTAATTAAAATCTAAGATCATGCTAAATTTGATCTATAATTGTGTGGGATCCTAGTTTTCCTTTGATTTGCCCTGTTGTGTAATTCTAATGTTTGACTGGCTCAGAATACCATTTACTGCCAACCCCCTATACCACGCATTCTTTAATAGTCACGTTTCTATCTTTTGTAGCTTGTGGAGATCATCATATTCTGCCTGCTTCTGTATTTTTACAAGGAGAAAAATGCAAACTACATTGTAGTTATTCTTCTGCTGGTAGCTTTGCTGGGTAAGTTGATATGGACTTGTAAGATCTTCTAACTTAGGCTTATAACAGTAAACTACAGTAAACTGAGGCATCTATGGCTTCTGGGGAATTATATTGACCTAATTAATGTCATAAAATGCACCATTCTACTTCAGAAATGTTACTACAAATTAGATAAAGCTAATCTGCAGCGATGTTTAGGATCTTTGCAAATGACCTTTGAACAATTAAGACTTATTTCCCATAAGGACAAATAATCTGCCAAATAAAGAAAGTGCAAGTTATTTATTAGTGTTCTTAATTTAATCTGTGCATGCAAAGCATGGTACAATCTCTTATTTATTCAGTGGATAAGGAAAGCTGATTCAGTAGATGAAAGAGAGGATTTGACCTACAAGAGTCTCTTCGGCTCTGAGAAGATTTGCTGTGTGGCTGAAGAAATGACAAATACTCTGCCGTGCCAGTATGTCCCTATTTAAATTGGGAGAGCCTCTGGGCATGGGGTCAAATGATGCTTTTGATATCCTTGTAGTCTACAGTGGGATCCTACAGTGACTTTGGAAGGGCCAGGATTTCACTTACACCTTTCTCCACATCAATATGTTATTTTTAAGAAACTGTGATCAATTAAACTTTTAAAAAGGGTGAATAATAGCAAGGCGGTGACGCAGTCTGATGTGCTGTTGAATCTATGTCACAGTCCTCAATTTTTGCTATTTATGCAACTTCAGTCACTGCAGTGTCTTTTTTCTTTTTTTTGTTTTGAACTGTTTGGGACTGGATGCCTCACCGATGCCTCAGAGGCTGTGTGAATCATAGACAAAGCCCCTATCCTAATTCTGAATGGCACTGATTTGTGCTTTCAAGAAATGGAAAGGAAGCGTCCTCTTTCTGATTCTTGTTTTGAAAACTTCCTTAGCTTTATTAACCAAGCCAATATAGCATCAGAAATGAAAATTCGTATCCTTCTGTCGTGGTTTAGGCCAAATCGGCCACTGGGGACGTGGAGGACCCCAGATGGGACCAACAGATGCTCCCCTCTACCCCTCTTCAAAAAGAGAGGCAGAGGAGGGAAAAAAGAGACTTAAGAGTTTAGAAGAAACTAAACTACTTTAATGAGATATTATTTCCTTGTATGTTATTATTAATGAAATATATACAAAACTGTACCAAGCTCCCAAGATGACAGTCATGACACCGGCTGGCACTGGAGCAGTCCCAGGCTGGACTCAGTGGCGGACGGGAACTGGATTCTGGGTCTGCCTTCAGGATCGGGACCAAAGGCAGACGATTGAAGTGAAGAGAGCGAAAAAGAGAGAGAGAGAGAGAGAGAGCTGACCCTCAGCTTTTATACTGAGCATGATGCAGATGGGATGGAATACCCTGTGGGTCAGTTTTGGGTCACCTGGCCTGTCCGCTCCTCCCTGCAGGTGGGACCCCACTGTGCTTTTCCGCTTCCGACCCTCCAACGTGGCAAACAAGAAAGCTGGTTGGCCTTGGCTGTTATAGCGATAAGTATAAGCAAGAGCCTCTCCCGCATACCATGCCTGGGCAACAGCTATAAACATGGGTCTTATCACTCTGAGAGAGTGAACATTGCCTGCACAGTATGCTGTTAATTTTTAGTAGTTAGAAGAGGCCCAGCTAAGAAGCGAAGTTACTGAACAAAATTGGTCCAGTTTTACCTCAAACCAGGACACCTTCCATCATGTGATTGCACAGCACTGTTTAAACACTTAAAAAAAAAAAAGAAAACCAAACAAACAGTAAATGCTCCTAGTCCTGTAGAGAAGTGAACCGAGATACAGAAAGGTTAAGTGATTTATTGAAGGTCACTGTGGTGTGTTGTTGGGAATAAAACTGGCAGAGTTGGGGATAAAATATGCAGTTGGCATCCCTTGTTTGGCCTGGAAAAAGGAGGGTTCAAGCGCTTGTAGATCTTGGGTTTGTTTGCCGCTGCCTGTCATGTATAGAGCGAATATGCAGTGTTCCTGTGCCGTTGAGCATGTGTCAGTGCTACAGCTTAGTCTGTTCACAGGTTCCATGACTGTTGTGACGGTGAAGGCTGTGGCAGGCATGATTGTTGTCTCCATACAAGGAAACTTACAACTCGACTACCCTATATTTTATATCATGTTGGTGTGCATGATTGCAACAGCGATCTTTCAAGCAACGTAAGACATTCACTTTCTTATTGTCTATAATTGTGCTGGTTTCAGTGGCTCAGTAATTAGTGTGCTGTTTGTTATCCATTCCAAGAATGATGATTAAATTTTAGGATTTTTTTAAATTATCCATTCTCTTCTGTCACCTGTCCTCAAATCTATGTCACAGGAGCCTGGGATAGCAGTGTTCTTTGCTTTTCCATGTAGTGACCCAGACAAGTAGTTTTAATCCCAGGTTTATACATCATTCAAGTATTTGCAAAACAACGTTAGGAATGAAATGGTGGCAAATAGAATACAGTATCTTTGCACTGACTAAAATCAAAGTGCAGAATCAGTGTTGTTGATGATGCGTCTATTTTTTTTTTCTCTGTACTAGTAATAACATAAAAAGCCAGTAGCAGCAGAGATAAAAAGCTATTCAAAATGCAAGTGACATTCTGGCCTGAAGGTCAGTAGCAGTAATTTCACTGCTTTTAGTCAGTATAGCCATAAGGTTTACTCTTTTCATTTATATTAATTCCAAGGGACGCTGCTGCAGTTTTATTGAGAAAGAGAAAAAAGTTTCTTAAATTTATGCATCACTTTTGAAAGGTTCTCCTAAAAAGGAGGAGACCTATACTAGTCCATGATAACTGCTATATAATTTGAATATCCTTCCCAAATCAACCCCTGTTTTCTGTCACTGTATTGCAGATTTTTAGCTCAAGCCTCACAGCTCTATGACTCATCTCAGATTGCCAGCATCGGCTATATCCTCTCCACAACAGCAGCAATCACAGCAGGTAACAGTGCACAAAACAGTGTGTTGGTCCTTTCTAAAAGAAGGGCAAAAGATTTTTGGAAAATAATCCTCAGTTACAGATGAGGAAGGTGAATACTTAGCAAGATGATGACTTGTATTTTCTTGTCATCTCTCTTCTGCAGCTGGATTTGTTTCTTTTTTCTTTCCAAAAATGTGAATTATCCCATTAGACTGTGTTAAAATGATCTGTTAAGTTCTGTCATTTTGTTTAAAGTGCATGGGAACTTATATTTGAGACTGTATTACTCGTACCATGCTAGCCTGTAGAAGAGGGTGATGTATGCTCTTAGCTGTGTATTCAAGTTACACATCTAAAATTTCTCCCTGTGTAATTTTATCCAGATATTGTTAAAATGGATGTGATATAGTGTATAAACGTATTTGCTTCCTCTGTACAAAGGTGTTAAAATTCTTTTCCTGATAGTCTCATTTGCATTGTATCTAGAATGCAGCTGCTCACAGCTTTATAGGCGCTTTTCTTTTGGAACAGTTTACTCAATTTCAGCCCTTGCCCACATAGGAAAAGCTTTGTCTACATGAACAAAGATGAGCATTTTCAATCCCTTGGGCTTCAAACCTGATGAGCAGCCTTTTTAAGGCTTTGTTCTCGTTAGACCTATGAGCAAAACTAGGGAAAAAAACCCAACCAACCAACCAAACCACACAACCCCAACACTGGAGAAAGTGCATGTGTTTGACAGTGATGGATACTATCTGTGTAAATAGTAATGCTCGTCTAAGTATATAAGGGCAATAGCTTCCCCCGTAAATTACACATTGCCTTTTAATGCTCTTCTTCAATGTCACGAGAGAGTATGTCTTACTCTTTAGCTAACATTTATTTCCTGTCATGTTCCAAGCCATGTGCTGCTCTCAGATTTGTCAGCTTATTTACATTTCTCATTGAAGTAAAGAGTAGGAGCCTTGTTGTTTGCAAGGCTCAACAGCCTCCTCTTGACACCCAGGACACCAAGGGGACTTGTCATCTTATAGGTTTAAGCTGTATATGCTTGTTTGGGGTCAAGAGTTTGTATCCTGTTGTAGTTAGAGAGATCCAATTTGGTTTGTCATTTGGACTTCAGAAATATGGTCTCTCTTGTTTATACAGTAACCACTGCTGCATGGTGAGAATTTGGCTCAGACTTTGTTAGCACAGTGACCTGCAATAGTTCCAGCAGCGTTTCCTTCACAACCCCTTACCCCAATACGAATCTTACAAAGATTTGTACTAGTTCCTGTGCTGCTGTACAGATTTACTTGCATCTATATTAGTTACACCAGTGTAACTATTTTGGTAGTGAAATTCTAAAAGATTTCTCAATAAATTGTGCTAAAGTGGAAATTAGGCCACCTTTTTCTATTTCAAGATCTTCAAAAAAAAAACAACAAAGGTGCTGACTATAAAAATAGGAATCTTACATGATTTGGTTTCTGGAGGGACTAGTGCTGGAGATGTAGCACTAATTGCTCATGTAAGCTGGGAAGAAAGATGTCATGAATTATTTCCTTTTCAAGGAGCAACTTTTTACTTGGACTTCACCGGCGAAGATGTTCTCCATATATGTATGTTTGCGCTTGGGTAAGTTTTTAAAGTTTCCTTGATAGAAAACTGGAAAATATTTCTTCATATGACTAAAATTTAAAAAATAACATATCTATCTCTCATATATATATTATCTCCATACATTCTTGGAGAGGAGGACAAACTGAAAACACGTTCTCTGTTAGACAATGGCCTATAGAGCTCAGTATCTTGTCTGAGTGACGATGGATGCTCTAGAGGAATTGTATAGCGCTAGGTTATGCATAATGGTACAACATTAAACACTAAATCTCTTACTGACTATACTGGAGACCAGCATGGATGTCAAAGCATATGGGCTGTGTTTCAAGCTATCTGCTCATGAATCTAGAAGAATTGCGGAATAACCAAAAGAAGCCATTTCTAGGGAATCTATTTCAGGTTTTGCTCCAAGCCTTTACTGAACTGTGACTGGACTTCTGGAGTCCTGTTTCTTAGGGGATAGGCACTCACACAAGGCAGATATGATCAGTAAAACATTGGCTGTGTAACTCAGTATTTAGTCCTAGTACAGTGTCTTGATGTGATTAGTGCTCCATAATCAGGGGACATTCTGAAATGTCAGATTAGTACAGGAAAAAAACAATTGGGAGATTAATGTTACAAACTGCACCTTTCTCTGTCAACACACTGTAAAAATCAAGATCAGCAGTTAGTTAGCCTGTTTACCTATGGGAAATCTTTCAAAGGTCAGGCTCCTAAATCCTGGAATTTCATCAAAGAAAACTGAATTTTGATATGCTTCCTTTCCCCTTTAGTTAGTCAAGGTTAATTAATTAATTAACGTGTAAACTTTTCCCTGCATTTTAATAAAGAAAAGGTAAAATTGTTCTGATTGCTGAATGGATTTCAGTACTGTTGAAGAGGGTTGTTCAGCTGAGTCTGTTCCCTGTAATTCTGATTTCACAGATCTTTTGCTTCTGGTTCTGAATTCTTTATGGTGCTACATGATAGGCACTCGGAAGAAGCAACATGCAATATTACCTCCTCTTCCTTTCCACAGTTATCTCAGTAGATCTTGTCTTCTCTCTCTCAGGTGCCTCATAGCATTTCTAGGTGTCTTCCTGATCACAAGAAATAGAAAGAAATCTGTACCTTTTGAACCTTACATATCAATGGATGCTATGCCAGGTAACAGTAAAAATACAGTGGGTTATCACTCTTTCTCCTTTAAGGGTTGGACTTCACAGGGAAAGCTCAAGCTTTAGGCTCTGTTAAGTATCTGGATATATTGGGCGGCTGTGTTGTTTTCTAGTTTTTCCTTCTCTTGTTTGTGCCTTGTGAGGGGTACCTGCATGGTTTGCATGGAGCAGAGAAGAGGTGATGTGCCACTTGGATGCCATTTACACTGGGTCCTCTGACATCAGGGGGGATGTCATATTTTGTCAGAACAGCCTTGTCCAGTTGGCTGCTATCTGGGAAGAAGAACTAGTTTTGAGCATATGCTTGGGACTGGGCTTCGCCTCCATCCAGCAGGAAGAACTGATTATTGGGGAAGACTAAGGTATGCTGCAAGAGACAGAGGCCAGGGGGAGCAGAAATTTCTTTTGGGGAGTACAGCTAAACTCTCTTTCTGGTAAGCCATGTAAAAGATATGCAGCACTTGATAAATAACTGACTGCCATCTCTCATTCACTTGAAGCTTATTTCTCCATTAGTTGCTTTAGTGCTAAGCAGAAAAACATTATGTCTTTCATTTAATGCTCAAGGAACTGATGAGCTGCATATCACGAACACTCAGACTTTATAGTTTGCTGATTTAACTGAGTGCAGGAAGAATGCACTTTGTTCCTAAGCATTTAATCTCTGTCTTTGCTCTTTTCAGGCATGCAGAACATGCACGATAAAGGGATTGCAGTTCAGCCTGACCTCAAAGCTTCTTTTTCCTATGGTGCCCTAGAGAACAATGACAACATGCCGGAAATTTATACTCCAGCTACATTGCCGATCGTGCAGGAGCAACATGGTTCCAAAGGAGTTTCTGCTCCACCCTATCGGGTGCTGGAGCACAGCAAAAAGGAGTGAGTGACCTTTAAGGAACTGATTTGAATTGTCAGAAGTATGACCTTTATTTATTTATCTATTAAAATATAAGCAAGTGTAAAGCCAACTTTGATACAGTTTAAAGCTCATTTCAAACTTAACTTTCAAGGCTGATTATTAAAATAAACAACCCTCTGTAGCTGTGAAGTTGAAAGCGTTCATCTTAGCAAGAAGTAAGTCACAGTTCTCTGTTGAAGGCTGCTGTCTGGAAGCGTGAAATGGTGAGGGTATTATCATGGCAGTATGAAACCGATGAGATAGCAGATGCTGTGAAAATGCAGAACTGTGGGAAGACAAGTGACTGTGCAATTTTTAGTCCTGCTGGGAGCGGGTTTATCTCCAAATAGAAGTTTTCAGGAGCTGCTCACAGAGAGAGGAGGGCAGGATTTAATCTTTCATATATAAAGACTGTGACGGATTTCCAGAAAAGTTGTATATCCTCATGTCTCTAGCGTAACCACCAAACTACCTTAACATGGCAATAAAATGTAATTGTTTTCAAGCACGAATACTGAAACTTACTGTGTCTTTAGAGCAGTATATTTGGTTAAAGTAAGCAAGCTGCTTATTCTTTCAAAACGTGAATCTTGGGCACTTCTTGTACAACTAATTTCTGACTAGTGTTGTACATATGCACTGAGAATGTGAATTGTTTTTATAGCACCACTGGATTTTATGGCAGCTTAGAACAAAGATTACTTGCTAGTTTTCTGATTTCATAGCAGGAGCTTCAAGTTGGATTAAATGGTGCAGAGGGAACACTGTAAGTACGAGAACAGGAAGAAATGAGAATAGTAGCGTGACTGGTATATGGTGGGAATTTTTTGTAGTTCTTGTTGAGGTCCTAATCCTCTTATCACTTTTATTTTCTTTCTGGTTGAGGCAGGATTTCCAGCTTTGTTAAGTGGTCTTAAATGCTTAAAGGTGTTGACAGTCCTTAGTTAAAAAGCTCAGTCTAGGTGTAGGCTGNTTCTCTCAGAAAAAGCAAAAAGGGGTATTGGGTGAATGACCTAAGAAAAAAAAGAAGCATACACAGTCCAGCACTCAGTGAGGACTGTAAGAATAATGGAGCATTGTGTACTCATGATATTTATCTTCCCAGCTTCCAAGAGATGGCTAGGAGCTGATACGAAGGGAGAATAGACACAAGGGGGGGAAACTTGTCAAGTGAAAAGGACAAAGTACAACATTTACTGGCATATGCAAGTTCCACTGGCACTTTGATACCATCATCTTCTCTAAAAGCAGTTGGTTTGCTGGGAAACAGAATTTTAAGTCTACTCGGTGTGTCTTGGACTATATGCGTAGTGGAATGTCTCCATGACCTTAGAAGACTTTATTTGAAATGAATAGCGCTTGTGTTCTATGAATTTTTAAGTGGTTACTCTGATATCAAGGGGTTTGGGAGGATCTTGGACTTGCAACAGTGGCTTTCTGCATTTTTTTTTTTTTTTAAATTGACTTACGGCCAGTTTCTGTTCCCACTACCAAAAAATTCCCAAGAACTAAACTGACTTGTATATAGTTATTCCAGATTCTTGCTATTGTATATAACAGAACCATTCTTTTGCATATGTTTTCTTTGCCAGCTATGAATACTAATTTAATTTGGAAATACTTGAGACTGCTTTGACATTTTTGTGCAGCTTAGAAAAATTATAACCTTCCCCCCGACCCCTGCAAAGAGTAGATGCCTAGTGGCTGTACGTGTACCTATATGTGAAGTTTCTTCACCAACTTGGCATGTCTGACGATTCAGATCTTATCAGTGGCATCCCATATACTACAGCTTGTGAAACCTCAAGAAATAACAGCTTTTCTTTTGCCCTCAATACTTTTTGTGTTTAAGTAAGATAACAATGTTAATGGGCTAATACTGCCAGAACATTAATCTTGTTGGAGTTGCAGTGACACTGATTTACTACCTTTGGCTTTGTATCCAGGGTAATCAATTGTTTGTGAATTTATGTGCAGCTTTTGTTCATTAACAATACAAAACAAAGTAGTACAGGGGAGGCTGAATAGAAGGGGAACAAGAATGCTGGCTTTTCTTATCTCTTCCCTTTTAATCAATGAGGCAGTACCTGTTTTGACCTATTAGTTCTGAAACCACAGAAACACACAGTTTTAAAACAAGCTGTGCTAAGCCATGCATAGCTGCAAACTCTGCTTTTTACCTGGCAATATTCTCTGTCTTTTATTATTACAGATGTTGCTGTGGTATAAAATAATTAATCAGAAGCCCCTAAATGTTTTGCTGTTGACTTCTACTATTAGGATGGTCCTATGCGTAACAGAATGTACTTTTCTCAGTTCTTAGTTTTACGGTAGTATTTAAAAACTGCACTTGACTGGTATGCAGACTTTCTAGCCAGTAAATGGCTGGTTAGGTTTTTCTCCTCATCATAGGGCCTGACATCCTGAGAGACAGACACCGAGTGCTTTGCCAGGGGAAAGAGCTACTCTGATGCGGAGCCCCTCCTTGTACTTCTCGCTTGTGGGCTGCTCTCTGGCCTGATTCAGTGATTTTTTTTTCGCAGTGAGCTGCCCAGATTCTCCACAGCCCTGCAGCCTGAGCACTGACTGACTCCTGGCCTGACCTTCCTCTCTGCCAGAGAGCCCTCAGTTGTCAGCATGTGGCCGTCTTCTGCTCTGGGTGAAATTTCCTCCAGCCATAACCTGAGCTTTTGTGTTACTGTGCTATTTTGGCCCTTTTCTTTCAAAGACTCTAAGGGCAAGAGTCTTGCTGTAAAGCTTTATATAACCATGTTTTATTTACACAGTCTGTCTGTGTTTAAATAATTCTACTTAATAATGACAGTTCCCTTTACCTACAGCAAGACTTGCTTTTGGAAACTTCCTGACAAAGGACTCCAAGGGAAGTGATGTCTGTTTCAGCAGCACATAAATCACAAATCACAATATTTTTTTTATTACTTTATTGTGCCACATCAGTAGAGCCTGAGGCGTCCCTTGGGCTATGGGCCTCAACTCAATGCACTGATGTTGTACGGGTCGCATTTTTGCCAGTCTGTGTTAGCCACTGTAAGCACGGTATTGGACAGCCAGGCTGTGCCTCGCTCCTGCTTGCTGCCTATGTTCAATACTTGAATTTTAAAATGTGGGGTTTTTTTGTATTTTGTGCAGTCCCCCTTTCTTCCTGTTTCTCTCAGGCTTCCAAAAGAAATTTTTTTCTGCTCTTCAGCACCGTCTTACAGCTGCCATCTCTGTTGCTGAGAAGAGATGAACAGGGGCCCCTAGGAACCAAACATCTGTTTAAACTGACCGTAGGACTTCTGCGCTCTTTCTAACAGTGGGAGGGTATAGCTCAGGATTGAAGTAAACTCCTTACCTCCCTTCTAGTTCAGAGCTTACAAGCTGAAAACAGGAAGCTATTTGTACCATCAAGTCTATACTTTTTAGAGAGTATTTGTTGGTCTGATGTGACAATGGCCATGCCCAGAATTGCAGCAAACACTTACAACTAAACAGCACATGAAGATTTAAAGGAGAGGAGCCCCACGCCATATTCTAGTCCTTCTTGCAGCATGAAAAATAATCAGCACACTTTAAGATGCGTGTGTCAAAACTTCAGTTTAGCCAGGGCTGATCCCGAGGGAGGCAGGGCACTGTAAGCAGCAGAGTATGCTTAGATTTCCAAATGTGCAGCATTTTTCAGCATCAAGAGCTGAAAAAGCATGCACAAAAATCAACTGACTGCTGGTCTCCTTTACTAAACTGGTAGAATAGCTCCCTGACTCTCTGTCTCCTAGGTTCTTTATCAAATGGGAACTGACATCTATTGCCTCCACACTGTGTGGCTTTTCAATGCACCAGAGCACTTAACACGTTCTCAGTGTATATCTTACATGTAACTTAATGCTGTGGAATACAGCTCCTATGTTGGCTGAATGTACAAAATGATCTGCCTACAATGTTCTCTTGTTCACATTAAAATGTGTAAATAAATCAAGCTTTACAGTATCGGACTATAAGGATAACTGCTTATTTTTTCATAAGCAATGTTGCATGTCTGTTTAATTCTATTTGTCTTTTAGGTGAGACCTTTGGAAATGAAACTTAATAAAAGATTGTGGTAAAACCTATAGAATTCTGGCCTGCTCCATATTCTTGGTATAGCTTTAGTTGGCCATAAATATCTGGAGAGAAGTTGAGACAGTTTAGTTTACTACCACAACTACTATGTGCATTCAAAGAACTGTCTTTTTTAGCAGGATACTTGTAAATTAAATGCAGATTGCTACAACTGATGTTTGGGGCTGCAGCATTACTAATGCTTGTAATTTTACATGAGTCTCCAAGTATTTGGTGTCAGCTTTAGGAATCATGCAATTTACTTTAAAATCTTAGTTTTGCAGGGCTTTAAAAAAAATCTTAGCATTCATTATTTCAGAGAAGAGCTTGAAAATGTGATCCAATTATAGCCTAAAGGAGTGTGGGGGGACACAAGATAAGCCAAACCACAAAACCAAAAGCATTATATTATTGGTGGACTGACTCATGATTTTTGCATGCCTGCCAACTCAATACTGAAATTGAGACAACAGCATGCTTCTCTGAGACAGCAAAGACCTCTAATACTAGTTGGGAATGCTATGCTGTAGGAGATGCCATCCTTCAGATACAGCATATCATGTCTTTGATTGCAGGAGTAGACAGCTTAAGGGCATTTCCTAACAATGCCATTAAGAGATACAGACGGTCATAAATTTAGAATACTGGCAGTGTAGCTTAATCGAATGCTTGCCAACCTAATTAACGCTCACCATATGGGTTTTAGTCCAAGGGGATACGCAGAAGATAACCCTCAGGATACTCTTAATTAAACATATCTCTTGGGGTCCCAAACCACAAATGGAAAAAAAAAAACAACAACCAAGAGCAGCCTTAACCACTTTGGTGTTAATCTGCACTTCATAGAAGTCCCTGGACACGAGTATTAAAACACTGGCTAGCACTTTCTTGAATGCTTGCAGAAGCACCATAATTATTCCCCAGAGCTTCTGATAAATGTGGTAATACTTTGTTAACATACATCATTTAAGGGTTAGTACATTGTATCAGAGACAACTGTGTTAAATGGTAATATACAGGTGGCAATCTAGCCAGATGTCAGGATCATTACAAAAATGCATGATGTAAGAGAGGTGTTATTACAAAAGACAGAGTATTTAAAATGCCCCTGAAATGGACACAAATGTTGGGAGTTTGTGGTATTAAAGCAGAATGTATTGCTGGCCAGGGAACATGGTATTGAATTAATAAAGGATGTGAATGCAGCAAGGAAAGGGTAGGGTAATTGAGACTAACCAGTTACTGCCTAGATTTGCACTGCATCTAAATTGTAGAATCCCTTATCTGGACAGGTGAGACTGATCTTACCTTTCTGGAAGTGAATTCTGTTTTGCCCTGGTTTGTTCTGAGGGAAAGGTCTGCACTGTGGACAAACAATTACAAGCCTGGTAAAGACGACCAGCTTAGCACCACTTTCTGCCTTTTTTCTGTACCTTAACTTTAGAAGAAAGCATTTCAACCACAGAAATTTCAGTATTTATGTCAAAAATCCTGTCTGCAGGCTTTCCAAGTGAGGAAAAAACTGTTGAACTAAACATTTGTGGCAGTGAAATTCAATAGTTTTGTGTGCTTTTTGTGGGAAACTGAATACAGCCAAAAAAAAAGGACATTGGTTTGTGCTTTCTTTAGATGTAAGTGTACACAAGCATTAATTTATCACACAGTGCAGTTGACCACTGTCTCAAATCATCTCATCATGGCTTAATCCAGCGATTTACTCCAAGAAACACAAACTGTCGCTGTTCCCATCTGGCAACTGCCTGAGCGTGTTCGCCAGCCGAGGCCAACTGCAAAGTAAAACCGATTAACTTCAGCTGCCATCTAGGAGTGTACGCAGGCCTTTTTCAGCAGAAACCCTCACGCTGAGCACAAAGCACTGGTCCTGTGCTCGGACAGTCATTCCACCGTCCTCTTCTCCGGTTTTAGCCTTCAAGGTCACCCAACCGTCCTGCCGGGACACCGTGAGGCCCTCCTCCCTCAGGTCTCACACAGCCTTTCAAGGCTGTTAATTAACAACATGGAAGAGGCCTCCGTCCTCCATATTCGGCTCTGCCAGCAAGTCGGCCGCCGACCACTTCCCCAGAGGCAGTTCCTAGAGCAATTTGCAGCTTTTCAATCAATTCTCATCTCTCTGAGCTCAGTCATTCCCTCGGGGAACCCAGGAAAGCCTTTCCTCGAGGCCAGGCTGGAGGGTGGCAGTCCCTCGCCTCCTCCTGGTGTAAAACGCCGTTCGTTTCCCCAAAACGCTTCGTGCCCTTTGCTGTGGAAACCCCCGGGCGCCATGGGGGGGGA